>BSQZ01000012.1:872500-1175000 GCA_033239005.1 Lamellibrachia satsuma | reverse complement strand
TCTTAGCCGGTGGCTAGAGACCTCAATTTCTTCTTAAAGGTGTTCAGGGAAGAAGCTGTTACGACTTCTTCAGGAAGTATGTTCCAGCGATCGATGACACGATTTGTAAAAAAGTATTTACGGATCTCTGTGCGTGAGTAGGTATTTCTCAGCTTTAAGCTATGCTCAGATTGTTGCTACATTGGTAGAAAAAAATGTCAGGGTTATTCATATTTAAACCACTGAGATATTTGCATACCTCAGAGAGGTCCGCCTCTAGTCGTCTCTTTTCCAAAGGAACTGATTCGTGTTTTGCTGAGTTTCAGCGCTCTCTTCTGGACTTTCTCTAATTCATCTTTTTATAGAAGGGGTTCCAAGCTGGCGATGCATATTCCAGTACTGGTCGTATCATTGTTTCATATAAGGTCTTTATTATCTTTTCCGATCTACTTTCAAAGCATCGTTTAATTAGTCCTATGCGTTGATTTGCCTTAGTTGTAATATATTTTATGTGGGTGCTTGGTTTTAGGTTATCGTATATGGTATTTCATAGATCTTTTTGTTCTCCAACAATTTCCAATATTTCTCCATTTAATATGTATGCATATCTGAGACTTTCTCTTATTTTGAAAACTACACATTTAGTGGCATTGAAGTTTAATAGCCAATTTTTTTTTACCAAACTGCAAGTTTGTTAAGTTCATCTTGGAAAGCTTCACAGTCAGCTAATGTGGAAATATTTGAGTGTCATCAACAAACATTTTGACCGTTGCCTTGACTGAGTCGGGTAGATCATTTACAAAACAAAATAGTTTTGGCTTTAGAATTGAGCCTTGAGGAACCCCACTTCTGACATCTTTCCATGATGAATGACCATTTCTTAGGACCACCCTCTGCCTTCTACCTGCTTGGAAAGATTGGATCCATAATAGCACTTTGCCTTTAATACCATATTGTCTTAATTTATAAATCAATCGTTTATAGGGTACAGTATCAGAGGCCTTTGAAAAATCTAAGTAAATTACGCCAATTTCAGCACTGTTATCTGTATTTGTGGTCTAGTCATGTAGACATTCTAACAGTTGAGTAGCACATGAAAATTTTTTGGGAAACCATGTTGGTCGCAGCTGATAATATTGTTTGTGTCAGCTAGTTTAAGCAAATCGTCTTGTTTCTTCTTTCAAGTAGTGTAATCACTTGGCTGGTGAGTGACACTGGTCTGTAATTATTGCACTTGTTTCGTGAACCTTTTTTGTGGGTTGGTGTTACATTAGCAATCCTTTGGTAGTTGGCTTGTTTGCATGGATTTTTTTTAAATATATAGGCTAGAGAGATATCAAAATCTAAGCAATTTCTTAGAACATTTACGTTTAGTAGGTCTGGACCAATAGCTTTGTCTGGTTTCAGTTTTGTTAACTTCGTCCTTACTTCGGTTGATAAAATTTCTAAATTATACAGTGTATATTTTACATCGGTATCTAAAGTTGGTAGAGAGTGCAGTAATTCTGGCTCATCTGTAAGAAGAGATATGAAATAATTGTTTAATATGTTTGCTTTAGTTTGATCAAAATTTTTCCCTTCAAAGTTAAGATCACCAGTTGTTGACGATGATTCGGTAAAGTGTCTAGTGTAGTTCCAGAATTTCGAGGATGGTGTTACCTCTAAACGGTTTATCAACCATCTGTACCAAAATATTTTCATTACGAGTGTCAATTAAACTTTTCTCTAGTTCTAGTAGTTTCCCTCTCCTTTGGACCAATACATTTTTCTAAAATTAAAATCGCCAAGAAGGGGACGCTTCGAATTTTCAACTGTATTTATTGAATTGTTTATCTTTTGTAGCATGTGTGCCTGGCCTGTAGCATACTCCAACTTGCCCCTGTATATTAGGGTGTGGCGATATTGTAACCTATAATATTTCTGCATCTGTATTGCCAGGTACGAATAATGTTGGGTTTAAATTATCTTTTATTAATAGTAATACTCCTCCCCAGTCTTCCATTTTCTGAGTTCCTGGTGTGTAATGTATTTTTCGATATTTTCTAAAGCATGTATGTATGACGAGGTGGTGTGAATTCTGAGTCAGCAGTGTCTGAGGATAACCATGTTTCAGTAATGACAATAATATCTGGATCTTCCTCCGATATAAGAACTTCAAGTTGTGTAAATTTGTTTCTTATTCATTGTGCATTCAACTTATTTGCTTATAAAGTAACTTTGCGTGTACTCACTATGCTGTATAACTGATAAATAAACATCTCTCAATTTTTTTCTATTATCTGGGTGCTCACTGATTTGGCAAACGTGAATTTTATTAGATAAAAAGATTATGTTTACAAGTAAGGCAATTACAATCAGTATTGCCGCGGGAGGTACACTCACAGTTTTAGTTAATATTCATAAATGACAGCTACTGTTTCTATATATCGTCATGTCAGCAAGACAGATATAAAATGTGTATGGATGAAAAATCCAGTCTAGGGCGTCTAAGGAGGCTCAGCCCATCTGGGAATTGTATCCGCACCGAAGGCCAGGATACACGTAAATATTGTTTTAATTTCAGAAAAAAAAACTGATCAAGCTATTAGCAAATTATTGATCTTTAGAATATGTCACAAGAAGAGAAAGCAGCTGCCACCATGCATCATTTACATTAAGAATTAAAAAAATAATTTCATGGGGTAACTCCACATTTAGGGCTTTGTCTCGCACATTTGTCGAAGATGACAGGAGATATATGTACAGTGAGTTATCCAAACTTGGACGGTACACAGGTATAAATAATTAAGAATTTAGTATAGTGTTTTTCAGTGTGTTCATGTTATGCATTGTATTTGTATTGTACTGTACTTTTTCATATACTAGTCAAACAATGAACTGGTTTGTTAACTAGTTTTTTGTCACGTTGTACTAAAAATGTTATAAGTTTACTTACAATAACATTGTATGTTAATTAGGATTGGTTTAATCCATTTAATGCATGCCCGCTTTACATACAAACTGTCATGGTTAAAAATAATGTTGTTGAACTGCCAATATTGGGGAGTATGCATTTCTCGTGGATTGGAAGACCTTGGTAATATCAGTATTGTTTTTATAAGTGGATATATAAAATAATATAAACTACTTGGGACAACATGCAGTGAATACCTTTACTATAGAGAACCTGTTTTGGTAAATTAAAAAACATATTACACAATGATGGTCCCCATTCATGAAGACAGACAACACATTATAGCGCTATTATTCATTTATATTTCTGGCTTTGAATACCTCTATGAATTTATCGTGCGTTTTTTACAGTGGGGAACCAATATTAGTTTCAGAGCAGGTATACATGTGAAATTAATAACCATTTAATATTGCAGCTCAGCATTGGATCATGTCCCTGGAACCCCGAATCATCCCTCACTTGGCTCAGGAGGTCCTTGGGCAGGGAGACACGGGATCGTGTCCAGGACAGGTGGAACAGCGGGACAACACGTTGTGGTGCCAGCAGAGCAGGCTGCGACTCACCCGCATAAAATGTTGGCGTTGTGGTGTCTGCTATTGAGAGGGATTGTAAGTTATTTCAATCGAAAAATGCACTATAAGTATGTAACATACCATATGTTGTGGCGCGCAGTTGCGGAGTGGTTAGGTCGTAGGACTCGCAGTTGAGAGAACCCAGGTTTCAATCCTCTTGTGTACTAATGGGTTGCATGGCTTTGTTTATCTTTGAGCGGTACTGTGAACTGGATACTGCGCCATGTAAGAACGTACCTCTAACTTTGTGTACTAATGGGTTGCGTGGCTTTGTTTATCTTTGAGCGGTACTGTGAACTGGATACTGCGCCATGTAAGAACGTACCTCTAACTTTGTGTACTAATGGGTTGCATGGCTTTGTTTATCTTTGAGCGGTACTGTGAACTGGATGCTGCGCCATGTAAGAACGTACCTCTAACTTTGTGTACTAATGGGTTGCGTGGCTTTGTTTATCTTTGAGCGGTACTGTAAACTTGATACTACGCTAAGTAAGAACGTACCTCTAACTTTGTGTACTAATGGGTTGCATGGCTTTGTTTAACATTAAGATCCCCTTCTAAGTATCCTTAACTCTTCTACGCCATGAAATATCACATTGATACTTACAATATATATATAGATGTCCCCCATCGCTGAAGAAGAGGCTGATGTCAGTTTACAATTTGGAATCATCGCAAGCAATCGTGTGGGGTATCACACACGAAGAAGCCATGAAGGTTTATGCAGCTTAAACCTACAGGTATGCTCTTTATACTATGATACCTCGTTTTGTTACCATGAGATGCATATCGATCAAATTTAACGCATGTAAACCGTAACAAACTTCATATTTCTGCAACATTTGGAACACGCTTTATTGGTTCCAAGAAAATGTGTAATTTTCCCCCAAAATATTGGTACTTTCTTTGTTGTTTCTTTGGTACAAGTAGCACATCATAAATATCGAGTGTTTAAATAAAAATATTCATGGCTGCATTCATAATAAGAGTCATGGCTTTACATTACAACCAAATCCTCCCAATTTGAGCCAAACTGGTCACATGCAGATACATTACACAAGAGTTGGTTGTTTTGTTTATAGGTCTGTAGCTTCATAAGTCAAGCGTGCTAGGAGCAACACCAGATGCTGTGGTCCTGGAACCTCCACACACTCTACCAGTGCACTGCCAGACAGCCACAGCCATGAACATGGAACCTTTCTTACTGGAGGTGAAATGCCCCTATACAGCCAAGGAGGTGACAGTGGAACAGGTTGCATGCACTCTCAAGAACTTTTACACATGTAAATTTGCTATTGATTGAATTGAACAACACATATTCTGTAACCACAAATATGTGATTAAAGTAATCTGGCAAAATTGAGTCATTGCATACATTTACTATTATTTTTGAAACAGTGACTATTTGAGTCATACATATACTTACGCTGAAACAACAAAACAGAAATTTAAGTCAAGTACTTTACTCCAGTTATACCAACAAGTTATTATTGATTTGTCAATCAGGAAGACCTGTCTGCAATGAAAACAAATGTGAACGTCAGCGAAACGTTCACAGTTACTAACCAGAATCTGCTTAAAATATTTAGGTCAAAACTCTTCACCACTAGAATTTATCGTAACAACTGAAGAATATTTTACTCGCCTCAATGAAAATTCATCCATAAACTGAAACGTTTAAGAAGCAAGGGAACAAACTGATCCTGAACCCGGACCACCAGTACTACGACCAAGTGAACCCGGACCACCAGTACTACGAACAAGTGAACCCGGACCACCAGTACTATGACCAAGTGAACCCGGACCACCAGTACTACGAACAAGTGAACCCGGACCTCCAGTACTACGACCAAGTGAACCCGGACCACCAGTACTACGACCAACTGAACCCGGACCACCAGTACTATGACCAAGTGAACCCGGACCACCAGTACTACGACCAAGTGCATGGTCAGCTGTATCTCACCGGGACACAATGCTGTGATTTCCTTGTGTGGACCACAGTGGATGCACAGATTATTCGCATTCCCGAGGATCTAGCATGGCTCCTAAATATTGGGAAACTTGTCGACTTTTACGTTACAAAGATTATACCCTCGTTTGAATGAACACCAACTAAAGGGAATGGAATGTTTGGCAATTTTCATTGTTTAACCGAACAATTGTTTTATGGCACATTATAATTCTTAATTTATCAGTATTTCTATAAAAAAAAATATCCATACAAAATATGTCACTATCGTTATCTTTAACTCTTAATATTTTCGAAAATATACAATTTGGTGACAAAGTAAAATATGCTAGTTTTACTACATATATAGATACCGCTTGACTACGATGGATGCAAGAAATGGAAGATTGTTTATTACATATTATAGATACCGCTTGTCTACGATGGATGCAAGAAATGGAAGATTGTTCACACTAACACCTTGTTTCAAAAGATCGTGAATGGTAAATCCCTTGTCTGCCAAGATAAGGTCCCCTGGCTCCATATCGTCTAGTACTCTGCAGTGTTCTGCAATGGCTACATCCGAGGTGGAGCCAGGGTGGGTACAAATCACATACCAGGGCTCCATTTGGTGCTACACAGGTAACGGGTTTTATGATGTGCCTACTCTACTCTGTGCCGTAACTTTTACATACCGTGAGAATACAGGGTACATTTAAAATATAGGAGAACAAAAGACAGTGCAAGCACTTATTTCCGTTTTGGTCCTTCGTCGAGTGGGACATACAATTTCTCTTCAGATGATATCACAGTGCTCTATCACTTGTGAATTTTTAATAATGACAAATGAGGACGTAAAAAGAATTGCCCGCTCTGTAACTGCACACACGAATGTTCAACTCACACTCCAAAAATTATTTTGTTATTTTAAAGGTGCCTCATCGAATTTCAAATTCATTTCATTCAGATATGCGATGGGCTAAACCAGTTGAGGATGTCCGGGTCTATAAATGCGATTTGCATTGGCCTTTCCGTTGACTTTGATGTTGACAGTTTATTCAGCCTAGATTATTTGCTGCTACAACTGAAGATATTACAGTAGCGACACGCCAAGCGAAATTTATTTTATTTTATTTTATTTGTTAGTTATATTGATTACATTGGCTCCACATCCGAACACCAACTTATGTATGAAACAGTTATGTACGAGATTAGAAACAGCTGCATTTGCAAAAATGTTTTACCTCATTGGAAAGTGTTGGAATTACATAAATATAATTATATATTATAACAGTTTTTGGATCGCAAATATATTATATGTTGGTTTGGATCAACAACTTGTATTTATGCGTAACTGTACCTGAAGCACTAGCATGCGAATAACTATGGTCGTCCACTTGATCATGATGAGCAGTCATTGGCCTGTAAATACGTCATAGTCAGATTCAGTTTAAGTATTAAACACACCAAAATAACCTAAATACTACAAACAAACAACAAAGGCAGTATCGACAACAGTTAAAAGTTAGAGTGGCATGATATTGTACAGTAAGACCTGTAGTCAAAATGGTGGTATTTATAAAAGGATTATTACAAGGTATGAGGTTATTTTCAGAACACTGAAATGTCCAAGCAGGATATTACATACAATGACCACGTCAATGTAAATAGGTCGGAGTACGAGACTAGACTAGACTCTAGTTTAAGATATTCGCGTCTGTGTAGGTAACCATGATTGGTATCGATCGAGTTGACAACAGTAATAGACCCGGCGCGTAAAGAATCGTTGCGCATTCTCTAGTAGAACGTTATTTATTTAAAGTTAATAAACAATATAAATATGTCAATATAATGCTTACGGTGCTTGCTGTTCGACAGCGCCAACTGCTCCAGTTGTGCATGTATCAAACATGTCATTTCTCCGTTCTTTTTTCCTAAAATTATTTAATATAGTGAATACCCAATTATTTTATACAGACGAAGAGAGTTGACATTACTTCAACTAACTTACTCCACACTAGTAAGAACAAATTATTACACATTGGTAGGATTGACACATAAAACTATTGCACCGAAATATATCGATACACTGTGTTGTGCATAGATGTATCGTGTTGCAGGTTGTGTATTGCAGTATATCAATACATCAATTAATTGGTACAACACGAGTCTAAATAACTATTTATTCCAAGATACTCACGGAGCCTGATCTCGGATAGCAGGCGACGGAAAATCAAACAATTTCCCCAGCGTCCATGGGAGGTGGCCCACTTGATTTACAGCCTTGATTTTAAATGACAGGAACATATGTTGTCACATGCGTTAACAGGACGATCCTTTCGTCTGAATAAAATAGATAATTATATTGGGTTAAAATATGGATTACATAACATGATTAAGAATTATATAAGAAATGTGAGTTAAAACGAGATTAAAACCCATACAACGGATGATCGCTAGTCATAAAAACTGCGAATGCTAAAATGTAAGTTGTGATTTCAAAACAGTTCGGTAAACATTTATATCTGACAAGTTGTGTAAATGCACTTAATCACAAAAGGTTATGCATTAGCTCAAGAACAGGTTACACTAAGCGAAAGAAGGCACACTTCTCATCCCTTATGAAAATATACCATGGTATGCCATAGTATTACATGGTGAACCATGACATTACATGGTGAACCATGACATTACATGGTAAACTGTGGTGTACCATGGTTTACCTGTTCCAAAACACCATGGTATTTTACCATGGCTTCCCTGTTTCAAAGCACCATGGATTACCATAGTTTCCATGGCATAGCATGGTATTTTACCATGGTTTACCAAAATTTACCATGGTTTACATGTTTCATAGCACCATGGTATTTACCATGGTATATTTTCATAAGGGATGATCGCAAAAGTCGCCATTGAAAGCGCTGGGTATAGCTCGTCATAACGTGATGACAATTCGATAAGCGTGCATGATTACCATGAGCATTCTTACCGGCAAAGTTTTTTCCCACTGGCACTGCTTAAACTTGTCGGTCGGAAAATGGAAAAATTAACAAGATTTGAGAACACTCCGATGGTTACAGCCAAAAACAAAACACAACCACATTCTTTAAGCTGGCGCAAATGGAGTCGATTCCTCCAGATGTCTCCAGATCGAAAACGGGGCCGGAGACTTACAGGCAGTTTGTCGAAGGTTGCTCAACAATTCATACATGATCAAGAGTGTTTTGAATGAAAATAATGCGATCATTGTATAATGTTATTACATTTCTGTTGACTGAGAAAAACATATTTGAGTCAGCCGGAAATAAAACCCAATTAGGCCATGCCGAGTTCGGAAAATAACATAGACAAAAAATTTGTTTTGGTTTCACTGAAAATCCAGGAGATTGGTTCTCCTTTCCAGGATATCAGGAGATTTGGTGGATTTCCAGGAGTCTCCTGGCGAATGCAGGAGACTTAACATGTATGTATATACACACGTGCATCATGTTTAACTAATTTATTTAACTCATTAACTTAATAAACTATGTATTTTAAGCATGTGCGTTATATAAGTGTACTTATTATTATTATTATATTTGTGTGCGTGCGTGCGTGTGTTCTGCAAATAGTAAAATGCTATAAATTGAAGTTATTGTAAATTAAATAAATGGTGATGATTACATGTATTAATATTGAATGATGTTTGGGTGTGATGCTGTTTTAATAATCAATTTTTTATGTACAAGAAACATCTACATGCTGAATAAAAACACGCTACTTTTCCTGAAGAATGTGTTATATGCTGCAATCTACGCGCATGTGTCTTATCTTGTGTTTAACTTCATACTGATTATAGGAGGTAACAACAGCTGATCTCTAAATAAATCAGTGGTATCAACTGATACATACTAGTAACACATTTTGTGACAAAGTAATAAGAATGTATTTTATTTAGGTAATTTGTATTAGATTCGACAGTACGCTTTAAATTATGCGTTAATACTGGTGCCAACGTAATTACTGTATTTAAAAAGCAATTGGTATTAAAATAGCGCCGTAAATCTGGACAAAGTCCATTCAGAGATACTTAAAATACGTCTAAAAATATAATACAATCTGATGATAATATGAATAAAACTAATTATCCAAGAACATGACATGTCACATATAGCAAAAATACAAATAATACTGAGTTATGTATAATTACAAGCAATGAAGCACGAACGCACGCATGCACGCACAATTAAAACAGAAATACATAATGTACTGTTTCAGTTCAATCAGCAGCGCCCCCGCACAGAGTTTTGGTGAAACTGAACGACGCCTTGTCACATGCATCGATTTTACGGTAGCCTTAGCGCTACGCGTAGGCGCCGTAGGAGAGAGAGCGATATTTTGGTTTAATTCTTTTGTAAATTTTTTTCGTTTTGAGAAAGTAAATGTACTTTTTTGGCCACGTGACATGTGTATAGTATATATATATATGAGGAGAAGTTTGGGTGCTCTAGGTGGTAATTTTCATGTCAGAAAGTAAAAGATCGCCACGTTTTGTAAGATGCGTACATTTCAGTGTTGGCCACGTGAAAACAGGGAACATTACTTGCAACAAAAGTCCTAAAATATATATAATGGGCGATAATGTGGAATGGGCACGTATGCGAACAACACATTAATATTGTATATATACTGATCATCCGGTTCTTTTTGGTTCTTTTTAAACTTAGATATTACATTTCACAAATAATATGTTGGTATTTCAGTATGGTTTATATATGTAATAATTAATTAGTATTTTGCAATTTGTGTTTGCTTACGAAAACACGTGCGCTTTGTTTTTGTCAATTTCAACTTCCGAAAACTAATCACACGGATCCTAAAAAGTTATAACGATTGCGACAGCTTGTTTCCCTAGTTGTCAATAAATTAATGTATAACCACGTATCACTATAAAACATTATAAATTCAATGTATGCTGTAATTACACTAGAACCCCTAAAACTAACCAAGTAGGCGGAGCTTAACGTGCAAAGTTCTAACGCACATGACACGAGCCTGCCAACCTCCTCTGCGGAAAGGGATCACTTATCCCAAATGCTCGATCGGTAAGTGGATTTCCTGTGTAGTTTACGTTGAAATTATGGTTGAATCAAAATAAACAATTCGACAGCACTGCATATACAACTCATGCATCGGAAACTTAGTTTTAAGGTAGTACTCCCTACTCACTATGGTAAAAAAATACACAAATACATCTCTATCAGAAAATATATTGTAAATCAATCCTATGGTATCAACTAGACCAATTACCCGGCTGAAATGAACAGGAGTTGAGATCTGGGCGATTACAAATGTCAATAACAAATCACTAAGCCGTTAACTGTCATGCATAAGCCCATACATACGAATGCAGCTTTCCTCTGTTCGGCACAAATACACGTGGCTAACATAAATCACTCACGCCAAATCATTGTCACAAAAACTATGAATCGCACGGCCATGGTCTGCAATGCGCTTCCTAGTCATAGTCCACTGACGCGTCGTGACGTAGCAACACTTCCGGTATTTGTTTTTATTACATAAGTTGTTACGTTAAGCACTAGTCGGGCAGCCAAGGGGGTATACCTACAAATGGAGTATGAATTACGTGTTTTATGGCTCGTTGACACCAAGTGTGTCCTGAAGCAGAATCCGCCGGGTGCCACCCTGTCACCCTTGGGCATTTTTTTTTATTTGAGTAAATCCAATATGGCAGCCACTACATCAATGTTTCAATCATATATCCAATTAGAATTGGAATGTCGCATCGTTTCTATGTGCCATTTAGTTTGTGTAGGCTCGAGACACCGAAGACTGCAAACATATTATCTCTGGGCACATTTGTGTAGGCTCGAGGCACCGATGACTGCAAACATATTATCTCTGGGCACATTTGCATAATTCCAACATGACCGCCTTCAACAGTAAATCTATTGGCCTATTATTTTGACCGTACTCAAACGTTTAAATTAAATTTTCTTGATTCAAAATGTTACACCATAGGCATTGGAATGTATGTATGTACGCATGTGCGTGTGTATGTATGCGTGGGTGTGTGCGTGCGTGTGCGCACGCGTGCATGTCCGCGCGCGTACGTGTCCACATACCCACGATATTGATTGTATTACAATTTCAATTAAACAAATATCGTTGTTCTTATTGCCACGAGGAATATATTACAACGTTGTTAGTTACGACAACATGACTGCAAAATTTCCAAATGGCCATTATTATATATTAAATCAATTGTATTGGTGTTACACGGCAAAGATTTGATAAATGTACGATTTTATGTGTTTAATCTAAATTATTCAATATTAGTTCACAGGTTAACGCTAGGTGTTTGTGTAGTATTCGGTTTGTCACCAGGGTAGACTGGCTTCTACAGTTACAAGTACTTGTCCGCTGAGTATTTACTATAAAAAAAAATTGCTCAAGGGTGCACCCGGCGGATTCTATTTCAAGACACCCTTGGTGTCAATAATCCATCAAAAAACATAATTCATACTCGAGTTCAGTCTAAAAAATCAGTTGGCTGCCCGACTACACAGTTTGTAGTTACCCATAATATTATGAGTATTGAGACCGGTTCAAGGATTGTTTTTTTTTTACAATTTTTTTTACTATTTTTGCTAGTTTTTATATTAAAGCAGCTTTCTCAACACGATGTTGGCCAAATCCACGTTAACTGGTACAATTGGGAAGTGATTTTGGCCACTAGACTAACTGCTGGAAAAAACATTTGCTGTTGGAGTAATCAAGTACAATAGTTTCACCTAATATGAGTGCAACGTACAGTAAAAAATGTTTTACTGTAGGGGATTAACAACACAAAATGTCTTTGTATATTGCGTCACTAATATGTGTGATTAAGAGAAATATCTAGGCATAAAAAGGTAGTTATATATTGTATTGCTCACTGTGAAACGTGTATAGTACAAAAAACACAGAACTATGCAAAACATAAAATGTAGCGGTTGTAAAAATGGTCGGCCTGAAATTGGCTTTAATTGTTGTTAATTAAAATAAACTTATTCTGGAACATGTAGAATTTTGGATTAGGCATGTTTCGATCGGCTCGTTTCAGATTCATTTCGCGAAATATCAGACCTATCTAGCGTCAACTATGGCATGCTAGCTTGGTGTACATATGTGTTATTTGATTTTTTAGTCAATCATAGGACAAACTGTTAAATTAATTTCGTTTCGTCCAATCCGAAACTCTGCAAGAAAAGGCGACTGCGCACCCTTTGCGATCTTGTCGAGGCTGTTTACTTCACCAGTTTATCAATGATCATAATCAATATTATTTCGATGATTTTAACGAAATTACACATCTCTTGTATTAAACCGACTGCGCATAGGCCTACTACTCAAACTATTCACACAATACATATTTTAACTAGTGCCGGATTAACAATGTGGGGGCCTGCTACAGGCCTGCTGCGGGGGCCTGCTACAGGCCTGCTGCGGGGGCCTGCTATAAGCCTGCTGCGGGGGCCTGCAACAGGCCTGCTGTGGGGGCCTGCTACTGGCCTGCTGCGGGCGCCTGTTACAGGCCTGCTGGGGGCGCCTGTTAAAGGCCTGCTGCGGGGGCCTGCTACAGGCCTGCTGGGGGCGCCTGTTACAGGCCTGCTGCGGGGGCCTGCTACAGACCTGCTGCGGGCGCCTGTTACAGGCCTGCTGCGGGCGCCTGTTACAGGCCTGCTGGGGGCGCCTGTTACAGGCCTGCTGCGGGTGCCTGCTACAGGCCTGCTGGGGGAGCCTGTTACAGGCCTGCTGCTGGGGCCTGCTACAGGCCTGCTGCGGGCGCCTGTTACAGGCCTGCTGGGAGCGCCTGTCACAGGCCTGCTGCTGGGGCCTGTTACAGGCCTTCTGCGGGGGCCTGTTATAGGCCTGCTGGGGCGCCTGTTACAGGCCTGCTGTGGGCGCCTGTTACAGGCCTGCTGTGGGCGCCTGTTACAGGCCTGCTGCGGGCGCCTGTTACAGGCCTGCTGGGAGCGCCTGTCACAGGCCTGTTGTGGGCGCCTGTTACAGGCCTGCTGGGAGCGCCTGTCACAGGCCTGCTGTGGGCGCCTGTTACAGGCCTGCTGCGGGCGCCTGTTACAGGCCTGCTGGGAGCGCCTGTCACAGGCCTGCTGCGGGCGCCTGTTACAGGCCTGTTGTGGGCGCCTGTTACAGGCCTGTTGTGGGCGCCTGTTACAGGCCTGCTGTGGGCGCCTGTTACAGGCCTGCTGTGGGCGCCTGTTACAGGCCTGCTGTGGGCGCCTGTTACAGCCCATACCGGGTACGTTGTTGTTGCTCTCCTCTTTTTCTTTGTAGTCCGGGGTGAGGCTGGCTGGATTTATGTTTACCCTTCTTCTTCATTACTAGTTCCGTTTTACTACTGTCTCCACCAATCCTCATCCATCGCCCTCATTCTCCATTCCCCTCCCACTAACTAAATCTCTCTTCACGCAGTCCTCCCATCTCAGTCCCGGTCTTCCTCTTCTACCCTCCGCTATCTTCGTCAATCTTACCCCTTCCATTCTTTCCACATGTCCAGCCCACTTTTTGCCAGCTCCTCACCAGCTTCCTTGTGAGATTCTCTTTCACACCAACTTCCTCCCTCAGCTCCTCCATTTTTCGCTTGTCGATTCTGTTCACTCCCGCAATTCTTCTCACCGAGTTATTCTCGCTAACTTGCAGTTTCTCTTTTTGTTTTTCTGTCATCGCCATGAACACTGATGGTCTCGGGGCTGTCCGACCCACACACCTGTTAATGTACGACGAAGGGGAGCTGACAACAATTGTGGTGAAGGCAGGCGGTTGGCTACGTGATGGCGATGGCGATGCACACAGAGTCACCAAACAAGGTCACCTGGTGTATGTGGACCAGGATATGAACATACACCGACGTGATCAGGGTTGTTTGATTTAAATCATTTGATTTAAATCATTGATTTAAATCATGATTTAAATCGCTCCAAAAAAATCATTGATTTATGATTTTTTTTACTTCCGGTTTTTTTTAATCGCTGATTTATATGAATTTAACACAAATAATTGTTTACAAGCATTGAGATCAACAAAGTTTTGTGTGTTTTTTAAATACAAAAGCACAAAGTGCGCACACTTGTGTAGCTGTATTGACACCAGATAGCCTGATAGTAAAATATTTTATGATATTTGTGTATACCAGATTTTAAAAAAATCAAATAAATTTAAAAAAAAAATTTCATCCGATTTAAATTTAAAAAACCCGATTTGTTTTTTTTTTAATTTCAATCTTGGCTGTGATGCTTGTGGGCAGGTGTTGTGGACCCTGCAGGTGCTCCGCAGTCACACTGCAAGCCGGTGGTGCATCCCAGTAACGCTAATGAATACTCGGCAACAACGCACATGTAGGCAGGCCAGGGAGAGGCGGAAAGGAGAGATCCGAGGTGTGATCCCAGTGACTCTGGAGGCTGCGGATGGCACAGATGTTGAGCCAGTGGCGGAATTTGTGTACCTCGGTAGTAACATCACTCGAGATGGGGACACCACGAAGGAGATGGGGACGCTACGAAGGATATGGGGATGCCACGAAGGAGATGGGGACGCCACGAAGGAGATGGGGACGCCACGAAGGAGATGGTGACGCCACGAAGGAGATGGGGACGCCACGAAGGAGATGGGGACACCACGATGGAGATGGGGACGCCACGAAGGAGATGAGGACGCCATGAAGGAGATGGGGACTCCACGAAGGAGATGGGGGTGTCACAAAGGAGATGGGGACGCCACGAAGGAGATGGGGACGCCACGAAGGAGGTCAGTCGGCGGATTGGAATGGCCGGTGCGGTGTTTGCCACATTGGACAAAGTATGGGATTCCAGCATAGTGCCGTTGAAGCTGGCTTGTTCCGGTCGCCGATGGTGTCTCTGCTGCTGCTCAATGCCGAATGTTGGCCCACAACACATGCGGTAAAAGGATTTATTTACCCCTGTCTGCGCCGTGTCACCAAGCGAGGCTCTCCAGATCTACTCGAGGACCATCGAAGGCGTGCGGCGGTGGTCGGTGTCGCTACTAGCCCACACAAATAGAGACAGCTGAAGTTCTCCTTAGCAAACAGGTAGTGACATCAAAATACACCAAATTAGTTACCAACGATTCTAGATATGTAAATAGTTATTACTCATTGTATGCCTGTTGAACTTTTTCGAACACTAATGAATTGTTTGTAGGCTTTGGCAGCACTGAAGTCCGACAAAATCTCGCCAAGATGTCCCCTTCCGTACTCAGCATCGTCAGATGAACGAATCTGTTCTGTCTTATTGTGGAGCGGTGTTCTTGATCACTTTCAACTTGAAAAAAGACCTGTCTCAGATACAGTTAATAATCATCACAGTCAGATATATGCGAAGCGATACCTCCACATTGGGAAACACATATACTGATCAACATATTATACATTACATCGTCGCCTCCGGTGATGTTTCATGTTCTAGGTCACTTGTCAGAGTTTATGCAACTAGTCCACCGAAATTGTTCACGTTGGTCCCTAGAGAGTCATCCACATCCGATGAGAACGTTTCTCAGCAGCATGTCGCACCTCTCTTGGTTCCACGACTTCCATCTCCGAAATCCAAAGTGGCCAATGACTGCAGAGTACTCTTTGGCTCCCTTATCTTTGTCCGAATATTTTCAGCAAAATTCGTCATCCCTGATAGCTCAGCCATATGGGTGGCCTTTGGGGGGGGCAGGTGGTACGTGCGTACCATTGATGGCTAGATGAACTGAGGAGGAAGGATACATCTCGCCAAATTCTTACTAAATACTTAACCTTCAGGTTCAATGGGTTGAATGCTGAATGTTGGTTCGATGTTACTCACTTTCGCAAGTCGCTCTATCTAACGGATTCAGTCAATACTTTCGATGATCTTTACAAAGAAGTAGGCGATTTCGCCTCAGATATGTTATATATTGTGTCGTATTGCATTAACACTCGAAACACTCGAACACACATTATGTGTGCAAGGCTATGCGCCAACAAGCAGTTGAACGCACGTGGACGATAACAAATCCTGGATTTCAGTTTTACTTCTTCCTGGCAAAACCCCTTATACTATATAGAAGACGTGTCAAGTTTAATTCACGAAACATAAAAAGTGGCTGCGTTAGATGATATTGTTTGGGCATAGCCAAAAAACGTGTTAGATGGTTAAAAAGTAATTTTTTCCACACCTCTTTAATTTCCTAACTCCCGATGTTTGGACAGTGTGTCTGCTGGTGGACTTCCAACCATCTATTGTCGATTGTGATTCCATATGTCTGCTATGTTTTCTATAACAACTTGCCCCTGCATGCAACTAGCCACGGTCTCCCCTACGAAGAGATAGTCACAGAAACACTAAACACGCACTCTTCTATATTGAACAGCGCAAAAGAAGTCTTGGATTCCATCGAAACCGCTCATCTAGAAGCCTCTTGTACTGTTCTCGACAAACCACCAGCTGGGCACGGACCAGTCAGAATCCATCCGCCACTACAACGATGAAGAGTCCCAAGGAAAAAAATAATTGTGCAGTTAGGGTTTATTTGTAAGAGCAGAAATTGTATGGATGAGTGAGTGGAAGTGATGTTTTTGTGCACAGTAGCATCTAAGCTTTGAAATGATGCCATTTGTCAGTTGGTATGCTAGTTGTGTAAGGACACAGTGGCCATCAGGCAGGGTGTACTCATATTTTGGAAACAGGGGAATTTCATGGCAGAAATGCAGGGGTGTCATGCATTGAAGCAATTTGTGCGAAATGGAGGTACGTCATTTTCACGAATTTCACACACCAGGTGTCTTAGTGGGTCTGTCATTTGCTGTGAATTTAAAAAAAAAAGTGTAGGATAAATTTTCAATGTAGGCGCAAGAACGTTATAATGGTCGTCTATAGGAAAAGTGGTCCGTGCCCAGCTCGACCGGAAGCAACGTGGATAAATCCTGGCGGGCGGCAGATGAATTACCTGAGTTGGATTATTCTTAGCAGTTTTTCTCCACTCGCTTAATACGATGTCTAATTTTTGAGAGGTATAGGGACTCGGTTTGAATATTTACAAAATCGATCCAGACTCGAGACATTAATTTGTAGTCATTGCAACGTTGCTGTGCATATAAATTAATGTGTCCAAAGTGTGGCAATATTCTTACCAGGCTAGGGACGGGGAAAGGCGATTCAAAACAGTAGGCTTGCCGCTATGTATGCATACTTTTCGAACCCCCAACACCAAACATGCAGACTTGTATTTTTTTCATTTGTAAAATGTTTTACTCCATTTATCAGGACCAAGAGTCACGGCCGAATCTCAATCATAATTTTTTATGTAGGCTAAAACTTTATAACTAAGTTCATATACCGTATATTTTTATACGTGTGACATAGAGAAAGAGTGATTGAAGTAGTCTAAACTAGTCGACGTAAGCTTACCGTCAATTCCAGTGTACAAGTTGGAATTTTCTCCAATGATGTTCAAGATGAGATCCTCGTATGGTAGGGGTTTTTCTTCAGGTCATCCTCCTGTTTTCCCCTGCTGCCTTTGGTTATTCAACACCGCCCCTTTCAGAGCCCTCCACTTATCTTTCACTTCTTGTGGAGAACGCACGGCCACACCACACGCACTGGTTTTATCTGTGATTTTTCTCCAAGCGTCAGCTTTCACTTTGTTTGTAACAGCTTGAGTGTTGGCCATAAACAGTATGTGATGCTCAAGATTTATCTCCTCCAACAACACTCTTACTTCAGTGTCAGTGAAGTTCGCCTTTCTGGGTCTTTTTGGCTGTTTTTCCATTTTCATAGGCTTAGTGAATAAGCAACTGCCACAAGTGTTTTGATGCAGTCACCTTGCAGCATCTGCCCTTGGGGTTGGCGGGAACTGAACGAGGTTAAATTGTTTACATTCTTTCCCATGTTTCTGCTATTACGTTAATAAACGATTTCGTGGATTTGTCGTTCGGCAATGTGTTTTAAATGACAGTGGATTGCAGATATTCATTACTGACAGCGACTCGGGGCGAACGTTAACGTGATTAACACTCGCGCTAGATTGTTTATGTTTACTGTCTCCCGGTAGACCCGACATTAGTGACGTATGATTGACCGTCCTAGTTGTCGGATTACAGACGGAAGTAAGGCAGACAGTACCACAATCCCAAGCGCGGCATGGAATTTCCCAGTGTAAAAATAGAAACAGGCGGATAGCTATACGCCACCATATTTACGACTCGTGCATACGAAATTGGAGCCGCAGTTAAACGAGGATAGCAATCCGCTGATAGGGCCTATCCGGGTTTAACTTTTATCCGGCCTTCATGCATACGGCCCCTGGTGTTCGTTGAAACGGGACGCAACATGGTATATGTTCATTCGCCAGAGGGCAGCACTACTTGGAATGTCCTCCGTATAATAGCTTTTAAATAAAAAAAATGTTGCGGAAGACGCGGTTTACTGGGATGTTCGCATTGACAGCGTTTTATGTTTTATGTAGTATGCCTATTATATGATATATGTAATAATATACTATGTTATGAACCACAGTGCCGGATAAACAACGTGGGAGTCTGGTAGAAACGTTTTGTGGAGGGTCTTACTCAGTGAGTGCAAGATCAAGATCCATATGCGTGGTACAGCACTGCAGTGGACTCCAGTTAACAGAATCAACGATAACATAATTAGCCGCTTAGTAGAATCAAATGTATTGTCTGGACGGAATCATTCCCTTTTCCCGCAGCTTAATGGGTTCAAATTCCGCTGGCCCGAAGTAATTATGTTAAGTGGAGTCCATGCACTGTACGTATTGACTAGGCCCTATGTACGGACGTTACCACGCACGCACGCACGCACGCACGCACGCACGCACGCACACAAATTATGTTTGAGCCTAAACATTCACAGACACCAATTTTCGTTCTCATTTAGACGTGCCGTATTTATTCCAAAACCTGACTGCCGCCATGTTTAATTGTGCTATGCACATAAAATGATTGGATAGACGTAAACCTCTAAATCAAACGCAGACCTTTTCGGCGTAACAGAGATATCGACTTAGGAACAAAACTGTTATATATTGCGGAAGTGGTGGCGTTTCCAAAAAAAATTAAGTAGGACGTCCTGTTCATTGCGCGGGGTATGGATTTGGTATGGATATATATAGACCCCTTTGGCAATATCGAATCAGAGGTCATGTCCCAATTGGGCTTCCTGGTGCGACATAGACACAGACGAATGTAGGGCATAGTAATTTAAGTTTGGATATAGGAAGTTTTAAAAAAATCATATGATTTTACATAAGTGCATTTGAGCAGATTTGCTGGTATAAACTTTTGGGTGAAATGGTGGCTTTTTTATGATTTTAATATGAGGAAGGATATTTGGGGTTTGTTGGCCACTAGACACGTGTGCGCCGTAATTGGTAAACATTGACAGGTGTAACACATACATCATTTTGCAAGAGCTAGAAGTGTGTTGATGACAGGTGAAACGTTTTAGATTTATGGTCACGTTTTCTTATAATCATGCAAAACCTTAACATGGCCACCAATGGGAAAGTCAAATGTAGGCTTAACCCAAATAGTGGATCGATCAGATTTCCACAATGACAACGTTATCACAGATCTACACGAGGAGAACAACAGGACAGATCAAGTTAGGAAACCGGGCAAGCTTGAGACAATAGCTATATAATTAAATAAAAATAAAAAAATAAAAAATAAATATGTATATATGTATATATGTGTGTGTGTGTGTGTGTGTGTGTGTGTGTGTGTGTGTGTGTGTGTGTGTGTGTGTGTGTGTGTGTGTGTGTGTGTGTGTGTGTGTGTGTGTGTGTGTGTGTGTGTGTGTGTGTGTGTGTGTGTGTGTGTGTATATATATATATATATATATAAACTGCGATTCGGAAATAAAGGACTTTTGGATGAATACGACGCTAAACGAAACGACCGCTAACCCCCATTCCCCCCGATCCAGAGCTGACGACAGGAACATGATATGCGACACCTGTGCATGGAGCAACTGTAAATGATAGATACATTCGCTGCCTCTGCTTATACCTGAAGCGAGTGGAGAAGATTTGTCACAGACAGTAAAAATTAACAACCACTGTAATTGTCCCGTCACTTGACGAGATAAATAGATCTGCTGTAACGCACGCCCACTCTGTCGTGACAGAGTCATTTGTCACAACCGCTTTAATTGCAAATGTAAATATATGAGACAGAAGGCATGAAAAGCTTATAGATGACCACTCGTCAATAATCGTATTTTCTTCTGGGAGGCTACCCCGTGCGCCATTGTGTGTATTGCCCATTAGCATCGAAACAACAAAGAGGCAATACACACACACACACATGCACGCACGCACGCACGCACGCACGCACGCACGCACGCACGCACACACACCGTAGCACCAGTCGTATTATGTAATTAACAGTCGCCCCAAGATTTTGGAGATTGTATTTTGCGGAAGGTAACTCAGTGTATATGTAGGCCTACTAACATATTTATTCTTGCTACAATATCTGACTACAATGTGTACAGTTCAGTTAAAACAATGTTTACCGAATATGTAAAATAGAGCAATGAGATCAACACGTCTTTGAGTGAAAAATAAGTGTTACAGGCATTCTCTATATTGTACAACACATCATTCGCAAACGACACTTTGCTTAGTAGTTTCTCATCCAGCTCTTGTTGTTAGTGGCTTAGAATGAGCTTATAAAACTAATTAGGGGCCTATAGTGTTCATATGGTCGTGGCATCAAGTTTGCCTTGTGACAATTTGTAATTGAAACTTTTAGACATATGTGAACCACTATCGTGAAAAGCTAGACGAGAGAGCATATTCAAACGGGTGTTATTGCATTTTAAGCAACCATATATTACAACGGGTGCAACCAGGTAGATTAAAAAGTGTCCTGATACCCTTGCGCCATGTAATATAAAATTCATCTACTTATTTATCTTGCAAGTTCCAGAGACATACACTATAGAAAGAGGTACAGTACGGCATAAATAATCAGGACGACTGCCATATTTAATAAGTTGTCATTTTTACGGGGTAAATTTTAAATCATATTCGGATGCAAAATCTAAACAGATACCATACATTTTAATACATTATATTGCTACCCCAGCTTAGGAATATTTGTTCACATCTATATAGTTGTCGTCATTAGAAGTAGATGTGGCAAATTACAAAGACACTAAATTTAAGTTAGAAGTAGAGGTTACTGTTAACATTATTTACGCAAGGACACGAAACTATAACATTTTATTAATTTCGTAGTTATGTTTATTCACACAGTAACGGAATTACATAATGTCAGCATGTTTAAAATATACACATATCCACCCACCCATTCATTTTATAGTCGTATATTATACAACAATACTTTGGGTGAGTGCCCCCCCCCGCCCCCTCCGCCATGATTAATCATTGGCCTTGTTTAGCACCCGGACGTTTTCTGGTTTGATTCTTTACGCTGCCCGTCACCCGTCTGAGTCGCCTACAGTGTATTGGGAGATTGTTCATCCGTGAAACAGTCAGACCAAAGGGTGTGCTATTCATGCACAGATGTAATTTATTACCGACACACGTCTAACAAAGGAAGTTCCCCGCGAGAGCAAGTTTGGTGAATAACTACTCGCGACTCGATTGGCAGATGGATGCACGTGACCAACTACGTCATGCTGTGACGTGTTTCCCTGAACATTTTCGCCTGGCAACGAGATCCATTATTCAAAGACTGGAAGAAATAGCAACAAAGTGTTTGCAGTTTCTCCGTCCATTATACGGACACGATCGCAATAACATGACCATCTAGACGGCCGTAAACACGCTTGGTGAATATCCGTAATATCGACGGTGAGTTGTTTAGTATGATCGTATGGCACCGCTAACGAAAAACTCCAAATGGATGTGATGTTGATGCGAAAATTTCAAATAGCAATATGTCCACGAAAGTGACCCTACCTCAGCGTCAAAGATCGTTCGGCGCTTCGGGAGAACATTTGTTCCAAAACAGTAACACAACGATGCCGGCACATCATTTACCACCGCTGACGAGTCATATGGTGGGCAGCGGTGGGGGTCACCCCTCCACGGCTATCAAGGTGCAGCAGTTGTTTGAGGACAGCAAACACCACGCTGAGCATCAGCTGGATAAGAAAAAAGAAATCCAAAATGGCGTCGTTGCCCAAAATAACGTAATCCAGATATCACACTTGCCGTCGGTACGGCCAGAGTCGAGTACTGGCAGCACCGGCAGCAAGACAGGCTCGGCGAAGAGGGGCTTGGCATTGAACCCTGAATCCGCCATGAAACAGTATATGCACAAACTGTCTTCTTTCGAGCACCATGAAATCTTCAACTACCCACAAATCTACTTTGTTGGTCCAAACGCAAAGAAAAAGATGGGTATCGTTGGTGGTCCAAACAACAACGGCTATGACGACGAACAGGGATCGTATCTACATGTACCGCACGATCATATCGTGTATCGGTATGAAGTGCTTAAAGTTATAGGCAAGGGCAGCTTCGGACAGGTCGTTAAGGCATATGACCACAAATCTCACCAGCACGTTGCGCTGAAAATGGTTCGCAATGAGAAACGATTTCATCGCCAGGCTCAGGAGGAGATTCGCATACTCGAACATTTGAAAAAGCAGGATAAAGACAACACAATGAACATTATTCACATGTACGAGCAGTTCACATTCCGCAATCACATATGCATCACGTTTGAACTACTCAGCATGAACCTGTATGAACTGATCAAAAAGAATAAGTTCCAGGGATTCAGTCTACAGCTGGTGCGAAAGTTTGCGCACTCAATACTGCAGTGTCTTGACGCCCTTTACAAGAATCGCATCATCCACTGTGACCTGAAACCTGAGAACGTCCTGCTGAAGCAGCAGGGCCGCAGCGGCATCAAAGTGATTGACTTCGGTTCGAGCTGCTATGAACACCAGCGGATCTACACGTACATCCAGTCGCGGTTCTACCGCGCACCTGAAGTGATTCTTGGTGCAAAATACGGAATGCCAATTGACATGTGGAGTCTTGGTTGTATTCTCGCCGAGCTGCTCACCGGTTATCCTCTGTTTCCCGGCGAAGACGAGAGTGACCAACTGGCGTGCATAATCGAGCTTCTTGGCATGCCACCGCAGAAAGTGCTTGACAACTCAAAGCGTGCTCGCAACTTCATCAGTTCTCGTGGTTATCCCCGCTACTGCACCATCAACGTCGGGGCTGATGGCCAGGTGCAGATGACAGGTGGGCGATCACGACGTGGGAAATATCGCGGCCCGCCCGGGGCTAAGGATATGGTGTCGGCACTGAAAGGCTGCGACGATACACTCTTCCTTGACTTCATGAAGCGAACACTTGAGTGGGATCCGGCAGTGCGCATGACCCCAGGTCAGGCGCTGCGTCATACGTGGCTGCGTCGGCGTCTGCCAAAACCACCAAACAATGAGAACGACTCAAGAAGCGTGCATCGTGCATCAGCCACACGCAGCGGCATTGTCGCCAAATATGCCCCAGTCAGCAGTGGCAAGACACGGCTGATAGCGACGTCCGACGAAGTCGTGCCGGCATCGCTCAACACTCGACCCAAGCTACCACAGATCGGCTCAACAATGTAACGTGAGCTGCACTTGTGTGATATCTGTGTCACCAAAGATGAGGCGTCATTCATTGACCTTGCTTCTGAGTGGCACAACGATGTGTATACGTAGCACATCGCCAGAAGAACGTCGGTGACTTCTGGATCCGTCCACTATTTGCACACACACTTACATGTACAGTACTGGTCTCTTGCGTTCGCATACGTCACGGTCAGTGTTTGGCTGCATTGCTAACTGTCAGCGTGTTTGCTGGTGACGATCTGTGCAAATAACTCTTACAGAGCATCACCTTTCTGGCCTGGTTAGCTTAAGACTAGTTTTGCAACAAGGACAGCACAACTGTACATATTATATATACATACATGTGCATATGTATAATATATATATATATATTAATATATAAAACGACTTTCAAATTTGTACATCTGGCAGATGTATCGTATTATTACTGAATTACAATTATTGTAGTGTTTTGACAGACTTTAACCAAAATGCTTTGTTGTGGAGATTTTAAACCATTCCTTTTGTGTTTTTACTGTGTAGAAAAGGTGTGCTTTTATCTTTTTACAAACCCGGGTAAGATAAGTCTAGCAAATTAGGGTCACATGATTTTAATTAGGTCGAATCTGCACGTGAAGCCGATCCAACGTACCAAACCTACCCAGTGTGTATATAAAGGTGAATTTGGTTGGGAATCATCCCATCTCCTGGCGAATTACACCTCATGACCATCACGGTTGATCTCATTAAATGCTATCTACCTGTACAATGTGACAACATTGTGTATGAATCTGAGTTCAATGTGTTGTAGATCTGGTGACCTTCATCTTTATCCTCAGTATTTCACGTAGATCTCTGTCGTCTGTCGACAGGAGATTATGCAACGTAAACATGAAATGTTTATGTTTGCAGTGTTTAGGAATACCTATGTTGGTTGCATGCTGGTGCCTGCTTGCATACATGTACAAATTGTAAATAATGAGTGCAGCGTTATATTAGGGTATATCATACTCTAGTCAATTGGGATGGTTTTAGGATAATTACTGTCACAGAGCAGAATTTGTGGTTTTAACAGGTATTGAATTTTTCCTACCAGAAAATCCTCTGTCAGGGACGTACCACATATCACTGATAACCCATTTCTCGTACCACTTTTGATGCCACCCCTTTGATAATATGTATGGAATGGTGTTGCTATAACCTTGAATACCAAACTCAAATTTCCACGAAATGTCATTCCTTGCTCAAAGCAAATGTATGTACCCAGCATGCAACACCCTGTTTCAGCCTAGCAATTGTTTTGTTTGTCATTACCAGAAATCCATAATGTCACCATGGAGGTGCTAAAATTCCAGGTATTCTTCGTTCGGCCGAACCTCGGCTTTGCATACTGTACGAACCCTCCCACACTGGTGTTATTTGTGATTATTATTTCCTGGGATGGTCCCTACATCTGCCTGCAGGCATGTTGTCAGTCTGACCGCTTCCTCACCCGGGGAGGTGTTGCAGGCCATGCTCGCCTCGGGAAGCTGTCTCCCTCCAGCCGTAGGTAGGGGAGGGATATCATGCTGTCCCAGACGTTCACTTGACCTGTGATATTGTGCAGATTACAGCTTTGTATGTACAGAGTTGGTTTTCTAGTAAGACAAGTCTGCTGTGTCGTGTTTCATAAATATTTCCCAGTCTCCCTGTTTCATTACTGAATGTCTCATAATTGACTATGTTGTGTTAACGCATCCATGCTGGACTTTTCGTAGCAGTGTACATGCACTAAAATTCAGAAATACATCTGTTTGTCTGGAGCTTATACGCACCGATTTCCACTGTATCGATTACATGGATATATTACACAGTTTGTTTAGTGTTTGTGAACCATCGAGATGCAGTTTCTGCTACCAGTCCAGTGTCGATAGATCAACCATGGTGTGTGTATGTCACTGTTACGAATGCCAAACTAATCATACGGGTAGACGGTGCAGTTTCACTCTGCGTGACTGAGGGCAGAAAGTGTTGCAATTACTGTGTGAATATGTTCGATGTTACGTTGCGTGTGCACCCATTCGGTAACTTTCAACTTGGCGTGGAGCTGGTCAGAGTGTTGGCCGTGCCGGTTTATGCTGCACTACCTACATGCCATACTGGACAGGTGGTGATGCAAGTGTAATTAAAATCCTCAGAATTTGGCATATTTTGGGCCGCCATCAAGACAATACGATGTATAATCATGGTATGTCAAGATCTGCCTATATATTTTGTTACTTCGGTTCAGATGTTAAATTCTCATTTTTTCATATTGATCTGACATCTATATATGAGTGTGTGTAATGGGATCTGATGTTGTTTCTGCGGGTATCAGTGGCAGCTCCCAGTATAATTTTTTTTAATATGACTACATTTCTAAGGAAATCACATGCTTCGCTGACACCCAGCAAATCCCGTTGCCGAAATACCAGGGATGTTGTTTTAGCATGGTAACTGATTTTCTTGTAAGTTTTATGTATTAAATGGTGACACAAAAAAAATGAAGAGCATGGGCTGTCAATCTGGTCCCAAAACTACTCAAGTGTAAACGTTTCCAAAACTGTATGGTATTGCAGTGAAGGAGAACCGATTTTCCACTGAAATGATAAGCAACTGTTTCTTGAAGCTAAACCAGCTTAAAATAAGGGTGTCTGTGGGTTGACATTCCACGGTGCATGTTTCTGTGCACGCCATCATTCAACCACTGTCAAACTCTAGGCATCTGTACAAAACATTTGTAGATTAAAGTTTTAATTGCCAAACTGGTGTGCGTGTTTGCTTATGTTCATGTATATAAGTATACATTCGTGATGGGTGTTTCAATGTGGCCATGGCCAATATATTGTCGATATAAAATTTTGCCATGAATCGGATGTTTTGTTACTTTACTTTATTTATTTTTAAATTAAAGACACCAAGCTTGTCATGTTTGAAGGTTTTTTAATAGCTTATTATTTAGGACTGGTAGATGTGTATAACTTTTATTTATATAGCTAGCTGCAAGACAAGTGTTCATGCCAAGTTGATATATATATATATATAAAATTATATATATATATCCAGTGTGTGTTTATTATTCTCAGTAACTGGGTAAAATGCATGGAACTGGAAGGATAAAATGGTTGCTCCCAAGGGATTATTTCAAAACACTGAGATGACACTACACAAACCAATGTCACTGAACCCTACATGAAACTGAATTACGTTGACCTATGTGCAATTTCATATATTCGTCAAGTGGCACGTTTTAAGGAAAATACGTCGATATACAATACAAAATCAAACTGTTAAACCAATGTTATCGTTCTTTTGATGCCACCCCTCAAGATGTAATTGCTTCATTAAAATCCCATGCTACATTATTTTATTTAGATATGACATTGGGCTAATTGCAAATTTACTGCCCGTGCATACACCGCCTGGATATATGATCTGTTGGAATTTCACACGAGTTACTTTCGTGAAAAATAATGCTAGATTTGTTGTCAAGTCAATATAAAAGTTGATATCTCTGAATTACGTGAGCATGTAGTTTTATTGAAATTGTTAGTTTCTTGCACCTTATGTTTGGTATGGAATTGAATTCCTTCTCGCTACTTGTGCACCTGGGTCTTAGAACCAGGGAGAGTTGGACAAACCTAGGACTTAAACAATGTGTTAGAAATCATCTTGATCTCCACCCAAGGGGCGTTGTATATTGTTTAATTTCCCAGGATGAAGACAATACATCACCAAGCATTATCTCACTGTCCCACTTCTTTCCAGATGTTCGTTTTGTGTTTAAATGTCCCCAGGCTAACATTGAGTGCATGAGTGCATGACTGCACGTGTACTGTATTGGTATGTGATTGACAATCAGTGAATTAGTCTTCGTAGATGGAACAACACTGACGAGAAAACTAGTTTATAACAAGTGACAGCCACCGGAACTATTGAGAACACTTGCTCAAATACACTGCAGGTGTATGCATAGTTGCAGGTGTAATGTGATAGTCGGCTATCTTGACGTAAACTACGTAATCGAAGCTAAATAAATATTAAGGTCATTGTTAACACTATTATGAAAACTATTTAAATTTACGACCCAGTTATATAAACAATTGTCCCCCCTCCCTTCTGTGTATATGGCCTAATTAAGCCCCGTTGTCAAGGGACAGCTTAAGTCCAAGTTGTGAACAACAACGTAAATAAGGCTTTGGCTGTTTGTGCCAAACGACTCCAGTGCGTCGTGTAAAACGAGCTTATAATGATGATCGTTTTGATCTAGTCTGCAATGGCGTTCCCGTTGCTTTGGTAGTCATCTGCGAGCGACAATAGCTGACTACAAGCGCCGGCTAAAATCGCTACCGTCGTCGTCAAGGATTAGGTCTCCCACGGTCGCGGAGGTGTAGGCGCACTGTGAACGATTGCAAATTAATAATACATATATGACTGTTCGCCGACCCGACTTTTGTGCATCGTGTAGCAGTTGTATGCCTCATTTTGTTCCGGTCCAGTGGTTGCTGTTTCGTCCGGTTGCCAGGCCGAGAGAGCTGCGGTCGGGCGAGTGTCGTAGCATCCGTGGGCGGTGAACCAGTGCAACTCTATCTGGGTCACAGCGTCAGCGCCTCTGACCTGTCCCAAAACTAGAAAAGTCGGTGTGGGGTCAGCCCTTTGAACCTGAAGTGGTATTTAAGTTATGTTCGAAGGTTTTGTTTGGTGGCCCCATTAAAGGTTGGAATCGAATTTCCTATCGGTACGAGGAAGTTTCGGAACGATTGAAATCGTCGAAACATTGTCGATAATATTTACTTAGATTAACCCCTGACGGACATAACCCCTAAAGGGCTATAAGACAAAACCCCTCAAACAGATCTACCCAGGTTTGTGACATTGAGACTGTTTATAGTTTGATGTTACAAAGTACTAATTAAAAACCAGTGGAATTCAAACATTTGAAATCCCAATTAGTATGTAACTAGTCTCAAACTTGGATTCAAATCGATTTGTAGAAGCCATTTCAAAGCGAGTAGGCCTATATGTTTCCTTTGAAACGTACTTGTAACCAGCTCTTTAACTAACCCCAAATATATAAACACACCTATGCTTATGTTGTAACAACCATTTGAAATCCTAATTACTCTCTTGAAGAAAACATTAACTTCAATATATTAAGCCATTTCAAAGTAAATCTACTCTCAAGATGTAATCAGAAATAACTCGTACCAGTACATTAATAATATTCACACAAATACCAAATATAATGGGTTTTGTCCTACCCTCTCTAAAAGAAGAGGGGTCCTTGAGGGAATATGTTTGTACCCCATTTTCTTGGCCTAAGAGGGTATAGACATTGTTGTATACCCGGCCAGTGCATGCAAATGCCCAGGGTAAAGGTTGTCCACAAACAGACGGCGTCTACTATAATAGGTTTTTTTGTGTAGACTAGACACCAACCAACCACATTGCAGTCCATCGAAATTGTATTAACAATATCATTTATTGTAAAACAAACAAAAAATGTTTGAGTCCGTGACAATCTTCGCGAGATTGCTCAAAATAAATACGGCGTTCACGCACGACGTAAATTGTTGTTTTCTAGAAATTGTGCTAAACACACGTGTCTTAATTACTCGTTGCTGTTTTCTGCCGCACGACTAAACAATTCCAGCACGTAGATACTATAGATATCGGTCAATTCGCCGTGAATCAGAGCGACGATCTCAATGACGTTGTTGTCGTCTGCTCAACTATGGCGTCCCGTAAGCCCCACTTCCGGTTGGCGCTCACATCATTCTTGCGTGACCTAGTGAACAGTCATGTCATTTTAACTGGTTCAGTCATACTGACTGGGGTGGATGTGGGAGGGAGCCGGATGCGGGGACTTGCTCCATCGATCGAAGTGTCGGGACCTCTATGGAACGGCCCAACCTCTTAAATTAGGCCTATTAGTATTAGGGAGTGGTTCTGTTTGCTTCAATCCCTGGTGCATATACACACCGTAACAGTAGCGTATTGGGTGGGGTTGGACGGGGTGGCATTGGGCCAAGCCCCATTGGCGTATTGTTTCCGTTTTTTTTTAATGACAGTATTATCTCGATCGTATATGGATATTGAATCAGAGGAGAGAGAGAGAGAGAGAGAGAGAGGGGGGGGGTGGGACAGGGAGAGGGAGAGCCGCTAGCGGTTGCGTCAGAGTCGTCTGCCGAACAGTGGCGTCTGCGCGTTACAGCCGGTTTGTCTGGTAGCCAAGAGGAGGCACCTGTATGTGTTAATGGTATATCTGTATCCGATTGTCGTTATTAGTAAAACGCCCTACAAACAACATTCCTATGCAGGGTAAAACCAGTGTTAGCTTCCTCTCAGTGTGTCAACATTCCTGACTACACAGTAGCGGTTATTATGCCAGTGTACACCGTGTCTGTGATCTAACTGACATTATATTTCATAATATGGAATATTATGGCAAATCTGTCATAATATGGAATGCTGTGTCGGAAGAACAATAAATATGTTACGCCTACTATTTGTGTCGATGTAAAACAGATGCATTTTAAATGTCATGACCGGAAGTAAAATGCATGTATTGATCAAGCCCCGTCATTTATTTGCGAATGTATGTCTCGTCACTACGAAACATCCGTTTACAAACACGGAACGTTCACCCGAGGTTTACCCTTCTCAGGGGGCGTCACTCCCCACATTAAATTGGCACGGTGGGTCAGTAACACGGTGGGTCAGTAACACTGTGGGTCAGTAACACGGTGGGTCAGTAACACGGTGGGTCAGTAACACTGTGGGTCAGTAACAAGGTGGGTCAGTAACACGGTGGGTCAGTAACACGGTGGGGCAGTAACTCGGTGGGTCAGTAACACAGTGGGTCAGTAACACGGTGTTCGCCTCGTCACCAGAAAATATTAGATAGTAATTTGAGGTATTTGATCCTCCGGATCGCTTAATAAATCAAATAGTGTGATACATTGCTTGTTCCACTCACTGTACAAATACTTTTTGGAGGGACGCTGATAAACGTACACGTTTTACCCGGAAGTTATATAAATGCCCTCGTAGGGGGTAAATGCATTACCCGCGTCGACTCTCAGAGTAAAGGTCTCTGTCTGCAACCTACAAAAACATGAACCAAGCGGAAAAGAATGAATTATACCGACTACGTAGATATATTGGGGTGTCACATCAAACATAAGTAAATACATAAATGGCAATAAAAACATTCAATAACATTTGGGAAGTGACTGGTGCGTAGAGTGCAATTTATTTTGCACACACCAACATTTGAAATGTACAAATTGATTCTGCCATTTGTTGGAGGAAGTATAATCACATACGTCATCAGGCGAAGTAAACACATTTCGTAATTTATTTAGAGTATTTTTCGTTTTGGATTACGGTACGGCTAGTTGGTGATAATCGTATCAAAAATTACTACGTCTTCACAAATTCTTTAGAGCAAGTTATAGGGCCTATATTCATCCCAGTATTTCATGGTCGTGGTTACGTCTGTATGTCGTCTCTGCCAATCATTCATGACATGAGTTGCCTATGGGTGTGTGAGCAAGTGCGATTCCATTGTCTGACAATGGTTGCCAACGGCTGATTTTATCACTGCACGAAATACCGCGAGTGCCCGACTGTTGGCTGTACGTGTTCGTCGCTTTGCAAAGAACCCGACACCAGCCGTCAACGGCTGCATGGATCGGTCACTATTTCTGTGTTTGTGTGTGTGGTGTACTACGTGCGTGCGTGTGTGGTGGTGTACGTGCGTGCGTGCGTGCGTGCGTGTGTGGTGGTGTACGTGCGTGCGTGTGGAGAGAATATAAATGCGCGCGAGGGGGGCGGGCGAGTGTAGTTTCTATAGGTCATGATTAATACACCAACGTGCCGTATTAGTCTCATCAAGGAATCTCGTCTGTAGATACTTCTGTGGGTGGCTTAGGTTAACGTCTAGTGAAGGTTTCCATTTCTATTAGCCCCAAGGTCACTTCGTCACATATAATATTATACACGTGAATAACATCCCTGCCAGAAATAACATCCCTGCCAGAAATAACATCCCTGCCAGAAAGTCAGTAACGTGGACTCCGTTAGGCAACACAAAAACAAAACAGTCCAAAGACATTCTGGAGGCGTTTTACCGATACTGAGTTGAGTGAAACTGATATTATTTAGGGACACTGCAAGGCTGGGATAGGACCGCTGGGAACGCCGTCCGATCCTTGTGTGTCCCAGAGGGATGGCGAGGGGAAAGGTTCAGCGCAGCACGTTGTATGCTTTCGGCATCTGTTCTAAATTATCCGCTATTTTGATAAGACATTGTTATAGACTAAAATAGTATCAACCTGGAAATGTTTCACTCGTCCGTAAATAACTCAGGCGTCCAAAACAATAGCACGGAGACAACGGCGAAGGTGTGGCAGACGTAACGACTGAGATACTCTAGAATCTGCTAGTTAGGTGGACTGCGGTTGTTGTTTTCTGGAGGGCCTTGTACGAGTGTTCGGCACTGGTCGAGGTGCACGCTCAGCTCCCGTGTCCCACGGCGGTTTGACGTCCCTGGGACTGGAAGTAAACAAGAAGGCTTTAGAGCGGTAGACAGACACGCGTAGTAAGATCCGCACCAACATTCAACAGTAAGAATGTTTGCACAGAAACATGAGCATGGCGTCGTGCATACTTCCCATCGCCAGTAACGCATTGTTTGTCTTTCTTTCTGCAAACAAATCTCAATTGTTTACCTTGTGTCTTTAATACAAAAGGGCTCGCGTCTTGGTTATGATTCACATAGTCAAATACCCAGCTACACACGCGCTGCTATTACGGGGCTTAGTATATTGACATATGACGTCGCAGTTTTATTTTTGCATAAGTCGCGCTTTAACAAATGGGGACAGATCATTATTTGAATTCCGGATTCTACTCATGCGAATAAAGTGGCATATATTTTGACACGGTAACCCCTTTCAAGGATTTTTGCACCCTGATAAATGCACTGAAGAATAATGAAAAGGGCACATGGTTGGCTGCACGTGCACTGCATAATTTATGCAAGATCTCCCATGTCGGAGATAGAATTCTGTCGGTTTGTGCGACGAATGACGTTGATGTTGATTTTATTCGATTTTTTTTAAGAATTTGACTAAACCACTGCAGGTCGACGACAAGCAAATCAAAGTGTAAAGTTTTTTAAAAACTGAATCGCAAAGTTGAACACAGCGTGGCAGTATCTGAATGGGTGTCAGCGTTGGTTTCAACTGAAATAAAAACCAATAGTAATCTTACACCAAGTGTCACCAGAAAACCATCACATCCCAGTAGAAGATCGTTTTTCATTCTTTGAAACTTATTGCAGAATGTTTTACTGCGAATACCCGTCGTCATTCGAGTCGTATCCGCCATTAAAAAACAGAAGTACAAATGTAATATAAGTGAACTGTGTTTAATTACATTGTTATGTCAATTTAAATATGCAATGTAAATCAGGAGACCTTTTTGAAACCCCGCACGGCTCACAGCATGAAACACCTACAAACCTTCTCCGATATAGGGGCTGATGTTACGATCAGTTTGTAGCAATGCAGAATGATTGTTAATCGCGGCTGTATCGTTTGATCGACGTTTAATAACCCACCCACAATCGTGCAGCGAATATTCAACGTGCAGCGAACATTCAACGATCCTTCCAGATCCAAAGTTAATGCGCCGCTTTAGGGGTCAGACCACGCTTATACTTCCGGCAGTGAGATGTGTGAAATAGATTTTAAGACGCGTAGTCGTGACATTACCGAAACATTATTAATATTTGCGATAACAGCCAATGTTGATAGCAAAGGTGTTTGCGAAATGATTAAAATATACTGTGGTCTGACCTCGTTAGATTAGAAAAGCGCAAGTTCGATATCGATGCTGACTTTGTTGGGGTGTAACTAATTTCGAGTCGAATTGATAAAGCTTCAGTGCATATCGGTGGCTGTGTTGCTTGGTGAATTACAGCGTTTTACTGCGTAGACCTACCATAGCACCATGTTAGCCAATAATAGTGACTCTACCCATATTAGGGGTGCAGTTTGGAAAGTAGGATTTTCATGAACGGAATTACTGTTTTCTGGAACCGTGGTCTGTTAACGCTGTAAAATGACGGCAGTTAGCTGTGTCTGGCCGATCGCGTAGTAAAACACTGTTGGATGCGTTGGCAGCTCCTACAGTCGGAAAAAATCATGGAAACCGGAGCCGTTTCCACAATAAAAAGTCGACCTTTGTGGAAACGGCTCGGCAACCCTCCGGTCCCAGTGGTGCTGGTGACGAAGGGTGGCCATGTTGGCAACCCTCCGGTCCCGGCCGACCAGTGGAGCTGGTGACGAAGGGTGGCCATGTTGGCAACCCTCCGATCCCGGCCGACCAGTGGTGCTGGTGACGAAGGGTGGCCATGTTGGCAACCCTCCGGTCCCGGCCGACCAGTGGTGCTGGTGACGAAGGGTGGCCATGTTGGCAACCCTCCGATCCCGGCCGACCAGTGGTGCTGGTGACGAAGGGTGGCCATGTTCGCAACCCTCCGATCCCGGCCGACCAGTGGTGCTGGTGACGAAGGGTGGCCATGTTGGCAACCCTCCGATCCCGGCCGACCAGTGGTGCTGGTGACGAAGGGTGGCCATGTTGGCAACCCTCCGGTCCCGGCCGACCAGTGGTGCTGGTGACGAAGGGTGGCCATGTTGGCAACCCTCCGATCCCGGCCGACCAGTGGTGCTGGTGACGAAGGGTGGCCATGTTGGCAACCCTCCGATCCCGGCCGACCAGTGGTGCTGGTGACGAAGGGTGGCCATGTTCGCGACCCTCCGATCCCGGCCGACCAGTGGTGCTGGTGACGAAGGGTGGCCATGTTGGCGACCCTCCGGTCCCGGCCGACCAGTGGTGCTGGTGACGAAGGGTGGCCATGTTGGCGACCCTCCGGTCCCGGCCGACCAGTGGTGCTGGTGACGAAGGGTGGCCATGTTGGCAACCCTCCGGTCCCGGCCGACCAGTGGCGCTGGTGACGAAGGGTGGCCATGTTGGCAACCCTCCGGTCCCGGCCGACCAGTGGCGCTGGTGACGAAGGGTGGCCATGTTGGCAACCCTCCGATCCCGGCCGACCAGTGGTGCTGGTGACGAAGGGTGGCCATGTTGGCAACCCTCCGGTCACGGCCGACCAGTGGTGCTGGTGACGAAGGGTGGCCATGTTTGTGACACTTTTCTCGACAAATCAGTAATTCGATTGCCAAAAAATTGAACACCAGGTAAATAATGGGATGTTGCATGTGTTCACTGTGATTGATTGTTTAACAATTTGGGCGTTCAGCATAACAGCCTGTGTTGACACGCGAGTGGTCAGCTACCGTCACGTGAACACTTTAATACCGCAGGCCCCCTAGTACCAACACTAATTAATATCTTCATCAACACAAGTGTGCTAAAATTTCATGCATAACGCGCTTTTCACATTTTCATCGGGAACTCTTTAATGGCGGATTAATCGTACAAATGGTGTGTGGGCAACAACCATAATTTCTGAAATAATAATAAAATATGATATTTGTCAAAAAATTATACCGTATCAGTTTGTACTGCTTAATTGAGGAAAACAGGGCAAGCATTCGACCACACAATGTTGAGTTGTAATGCGAATGTTGAGTTGTGACCGCTCAACGCTTAACTTTTAGAAAAACTAACTCCGACGCATGGAAAGGCTGATTGGTGTTTTGGGGAGAAATGGACCAAGATGGGCCAGAAAACGCCGGTCCTAGTTTTGTTAATGACGGAATTTCCAAAGCCAACGTCGATTTACGCAGCACTCAGACGACGGCAATGATTAGCATCCGAGTGATGTGAAATTAACATATTTTTTATTTATGTAACATTTCTGCCTCATATCCCAGTCCAGCTATGCATAAATGCTGCCCAGTTGTGTTTGTTACTCTGCTGATACGGTGCCCAGAAGCAACGTTGGTTTCGTCTGACACCATGCTGTTCGCGCGTGCGCTCTTCTGCGGACGACCTCCATATACATTTACGTTCTTATAAATGAACATAGCGCGGTATCCAGTCCTCAAAACACTTTACACTTCACCCCGTGGCAAACCTGTTCGTTCCAACACCAACTCGACTTCTCTGGGAAGCATTCAGCCACGCTGCAATTATTGTGTGAATATTATTCGTTCACATATCCACCTCTGTCTGTCGCCAGACACTTATTTATACAACCGAGTGAACTGGAGCAACGTACAGTGAACGAAACTGACCAAACCTCGAAACGGCAGCAAGACGAATGGAACCCGGATTAGAGAGACCGGTGTTCTAACCACAGAACGCCGCCACGCACCCGCGCAACGCTTCGCACGTGCAACGGCCACGCACCTGGCACTTGCTTCGATCCAATGTCTGAGACACTCAGACGAGAGCGCGACCAAGGAGAAGCGGTTTCACCCTGCGACAGTCGAAGTAGGTCGGCCCCCAACAGGTGGTCGACAGTTGCCTTGTCACAGGTGTTGCCGGCGACGGCGTGTGCGATAGTAGGGTGCTGATTAACTGTAGGAGAATTACCTTTGATTGCTGGAAATACGTAGGAAGCTGATATATGCAGGTCTGCTACTCCCACATTGTTATCTGCTAGAGAGAGAGGGGGGAGGCAGAGACGGAGGGAGGCACGGAGGGGAGAGGGAGGGAGGGAGAGGGAGGGAAAGATATGGAGAGAGAGGAAGAGAGAGAGGGGGAGGGAGGGAGGGAGGGAGGGAGGGAGGGAGGGAGGGAGGGAGGGAGGGAAGAGAGAGAGATGGAGAGAGAGATGGAGAGAGGAAGAGGGAGAGAGAGAGAGAGAGAGGGGGGAGGCGGAGGCGGAGGCGGAGTCGGAGGCGGAGGCGGAGGCGGAGGCGGAGGCGGAGGCGGAGGCGGAGGCGGAGGCGGTGGCAGAGGCGGAGGCAGAGACAGAGGCAGAAGCAGAGGCAGAGAGTGGGTCGGACAAGGCATCCGTGTATGTAGGTCAGCAGTTACATCAACGTTGATTATGAATGATTTGATGAGGCACTTCAGAGATGCTCTTTTCGCGAATACCCAGTCAATCTGTGCCCTCGTGGGAACGGCCTCGTTTATTCACATAAGCGGCAGGTCAATATAAATTTCATTGGCCGGTCAGTGGATGTGTGTGAGTCTCCGTGGACGCAAGGAGCAATGTTCAACATATAATGCAAGTGTAAAGATAGCCTCTCCGTGCTCCTTGCACTTTGCAAGCCATGGACAGTCAATCAGCGACCAGTCAAGCAGGCGAGTTAATCTTGCGTGCTGTTTTTGTCTAAACGACTAACGACTTTGTCGATCGGTGGCTTCCGCGTCAGAAAATGCTCAGCGATCCGAACAGTGCGAGCCGCCAATTGCAGCGATTGTGCTACAACGTAGATAGTCTTACACAGGTGTAAAAATAAGCGTAAGCGTAAGTGCATCCGACTCTCACGCACGCACGCACGCACGCACGCACGCACGCACGCACGCCCGCACTCCCGCCCGCCCGCACGCACGCACGCACGCACGCACGGAATTAGAGACGAAGAGGGACACATTATATCCGGGGGGGGGAGGGCGTAGATGTGAAGACCAAACAGTCGAATTGAATATTCTGTTCGTCGTTAGAATCATTGGGTAATTTGATGCATCAGGCATCTGTAGCAAACTGTCCCGTCACCCGGCGTGATCCCGTCATCGATGTGCGATGCATGCTGGGCCGAGATAGACAAGGGGACGTACTCCGTCAATAAGCGTGTAGTTGTGTACGTGTTATAATTCAGCCAGCGTTGGCAACCTGCACGAGGGACATGTGTCCGTTAAGCGCAGTACTGGAAATGTGCTATAAACGTCATGAATTGCAATCCAGCACTTAAATATTGTTTCCGTCATAGCAAGTTATGGCTAGATCTCCTGGAATTACCACACGCTTCTGTCTCCGCCGCGTTTTGACCGCAATCCACCTGTGTGCTGTAATTATTCTCATTACAGTACAACATTACGTCGCATTACAATGATGCGAATACATAACAACGTGAATGCACCGCAAGATGACATAAATAAGTAATACACGTTATGATATGTATTGATCGCAAGTAATTACTAATTGCAAGTCAATATACGAAACTTACGTCCAGGATTTCTCTCTACATAATTAAAGACATCCCAGGAATCGACTCCCTTTTGTTCGAAGACAGATTTAGCATCAAGTTAACCCACCGTTTATAGCTACATTAACGGTACAGGTACTTAAATACGAGTAGAGCGAGTCAATGCGAAATTACGACGGTTTCACTGAGTTGTAACGGGTAAGGAACTACACAATGCATCACCCCGTGCATACACAACGACTGTACTTGACTCCTGGCGTGAACTAGGAATAGACTTACACTTGCGGTTGCATACGCCATTATGACACGGTGGCAATCTGCGTACGTAATCTGGTCATGTGTCGCAACGCATTACCGTCAGGTGTTCTGCAGTTTAATGGAATAGGCTTGTTTCCACTCACAGACGATAACATTGGCAGCTGTATTACACACGGCTACACTGTATTCTTTGGCAATGAAGATACCGACACAGCTTAGCTGATCGATGTTGTCATTTGTATATCATGATATGACTACAGCGTAACGATTGCAATATTCAAAGTTTCAACTACATTTCATGGAACTATTCTCCTCGAATATTCCAGTCAGAGTTTTGTAAATAGCTACGGTACACGATTACATAATTGCTTGATACGGTGCTTGATTACATAATTGCATGTGGCATGTTTTTTTGTTGAAACCGAATTTTATCAGCTCAATAAAATTTTTATTGGTTGTGGGTTCCGTTCTGTGAATCAACTCTTAGAGGTAATTTATTTCTTTTAATTACCTTATGTAAACAAACGTGGATAAGTCGGTGATTTTCAACCAATTTTGCCCGCGAAACGAAATCTAAATATCTTCTATTAAGCATTTTGCAGTGAAATGTTCTTAACTGATGATTTGGTTGACCTCATTGATGGTTCCTTGTGGTAATTATAATATCTGAAAGCTTTAATGTCTGATTTCTTCCAACGGTTCGACATTATATAGTCTAAACAAAGTTAAACCATGTGTGTCGAAATGGGCTTTACGTGTTAAATAATGTTTACATGAACGTGGCAGAGTTAACACGTTTGCTGCACGATCACACAACACACCGCCGCCACGTGACATCGTCCACCACGTGACAACGTACACCACAAGTCGGCCGGGTCTGTTTACCCCTGGTTGCATCTGCAGTCACATAACTTCGTATCGTTTTCACTAAACGGTCGTCTAAATCTACTCATTGTTCGTCATCACACGCAGATTAGCTTTATTTGCATGTCATTGCGTACTTCGCGTTGACTAAATGTCGTTTAAATGCATACTTTAGTGGAGTCTAACGCCTGTCGCCTTACCAAACGACAGTAGGCACGTGCGCGTTTCACGCAAGATTGCGCAGACGAGACAATGCGACGAGACTTATTACGCTTTACTTCACTCCGCGCCAAATAACGGCGCATTATCGAGTCGTTCCGGTGAATCTTACTTGCAGATAAATCGAATTGCAGTGTGATTTTTGTTCCACATCATGTAACGTCCAAAACAACTACATTATGTATTCACGCGCAAGTGGCCACACACTCACTGACTCGTACATATCAAAAAATATTTTCCAATGAAAACAAATTGGCCGAAAAAGGTACCGTCTAAAAATTACCGGAACTTCAATCGTATGGCATGAACATGGAAGTATATGTTAATCATAATGTCCCCCTTCCGTAACTGCGTACACGCGTGAGAGGAAACACGCGAAATGCACGACGGGTAGTCGTTGTGCGCAGGTGTCGTCACGTGCGTCAGTTTTTTCGCGAGATGAAAGCAGACGGCCTACGTCGTTTAGTCAGTTCCTACGTGATTAATCAACCATGTAAAAGGTCAACGAACAATACAACGTGGGTGGTTTCTCTCATACAATGTGGGTGGTTTCTCCCTTACAACATGGGTGGTTTATCTTATGCAACGTGGGTGGTTTCTCTTATACAACGTGGGTGGTTTCTCTCTTACAACGTGGGTGGTTTATCTTATGCAACGTGGGTGGTTTCTCTTATACAACGTGGGTGGTTTGTCTTTCACAACGTGGGTGTGTTTTCTTACACAACGTGGGTGGTTTCTCTTATACAATATGGGTGGCTTGCCTTGTACAACGTGGGATGTTTGTCTTTTACAACGGGGGTTTCTTTTACATCGTGGCTGGTTTGTCTTACACAATGCGAGTGGTTTTTTATACAACGTGGGTGGTTTCTCCTATCCAATGTGGGTGGTTTCTCTTACACAGCGTGGATGATAGTTATTACACAACCAACGTATGTAGTGTAATTAAGCACACAGTGTCCTTTTGTATGTCTTTGTCTGTGTTGTCAGTGGCGATGCATCGGTGTGATTATTGCTGTTTGTGCTCAATCCTATGCATATGTTCGTAATCCTGATATATTCTTTGTTGCTCCCCGCCTTATATGAACAATTGTTGATCCCATCGGATCCTGGCATATTCATTGTTGATTCCCTGTCTTGTACTGTGACATACAATTGAACTATACAATAATCTCGATTTAGCTGTGCTTGCTGTATATCCGATAACATGCCTGACGCTGAGTCGTGTGAACATAAAAATAGCGCGTTTGACGTTTTCTGTTTCCTAGAACGACACATGTCTAAATGAGCCAAACACCAACGTTACTGTCCGTGTCTGCCAAGTAAGTCGTTATGTTATCGGTAATGCTTTGTCCATAGTCAGACACAGCGCCGGTTCAAGAACCACAAGATTGTTTCGAGTGAAAGGGGAATGCATTTAATCTGGATTGAATAAAAATAGCATTATCGCGCCTCATATATGTATGTTTGTAAAGCCAATAGGAACACTGTCCAAGTGGCAAAACATACATTAAATCCATCGAGTCATGTGGTCCCCTGGCGGCCGTTCGTGAAGTTAGCGATACAGACCTACACGTTACGTGTAACGCCACTCAGACACGGTTTATCTAGGCGCCGCCTGATCCGACAACTGTATTAGATAATATTCCTGACTTGCGCTCATTACGGGGTATTTATGGCTTTTGTTGCGTAATATTTACCACTAACATAGCTGCTCAGTCGATCGCGACGGAGATTAAGCGAAGATCAATGCGGGATTTATATAAAGTCGGTCTCCGTATAAGACGACCTGTTGGTCTGATGGGCATGTCTGATTCTTGAGTCGAAGGAGCAACCGGTTAAGCCTTCTGGTAAACTGACCTTCAACGATTTGTCGTGCCTCAAAATTGCGGTTGCAGGACATAAGTTCAATTAAACCATTAAAGCCAGTCTGGAGAGCTCAGCCCAGAGACTCAGAGCTAATTTCCGATTGTGAAGTTTCAAGTGATTGAGATAGACTAAACCTTGAAATTATGGTATATAAAATATCGACTTTCGTTTTATGACTGACATGCTGGTCAAGGGTTGCCAAAATTAAATTCCTTAAATTTTTAAAATCATGTCGTGAACATGCGTATGGTCAACGGAGTGTTGGCACGTTTGGCATATATTAAACCGACAAACTTTGCTGCTTAACGCATAAATTTAGTTCCTGTCACTTGTGAATAACTAAGTTCGGTATACAAACGACATTTTAGATAATGAATTCCACTGACTTAAGTCTTACGCAAGCTAGCTGCAACCACGTGCATTTAATTTCACCCTGCCGGAGAATACAGGAAACACATTTGGTCAATCTTCACTGTTGTATCCAGAAGGAGTTGACAATTGGGTGATCTTCGGTGTAATAAACGAAGAATCGCTTCGATGTGTGGCGATAGTGTGAGGCACGGTGGCTGTGCGGTCGAACGTCGGACTGTCGATCGAGAGCATCGGGGTTCGAATGCACCTGAATTCACCTGCTGTCGTTACGAAACTAGGGCAATTTCTTTCACCCTATTTTCACTGTGTCTTTCGGAAGACATACCAAAGGTCGTAGGTCCCTTTTGCCTGGTGTCTATGTCATGGGAAATAAAAATATCCAACGCAGGGAAAATGGCAAAACCAGTCAAGCGTCTCACAAAGCGGTCGATCTCTACATCTGAACTCACTACTACCTCCCAGTTTAGCTGAGAGGTAGTAGTGAGTTGTTTAGTGAGTATCTTATCAAGCATCAAACATTGGAAATGTCTTCGTCTTCTGGCTTAAATACAGCTAGTGAACGCCAGCAAATCATAAAAACAAGTTACGATTAATATCAATTAAAAATATCCAACGCAGGGAAAATGGCAAAACCAGTCAAGCGTCTCACAAAGCGGTCGATCTCTACATCTGAACTCACTACTACCTCCCAGTTTAGCTGAGAGGTAGTAGTGAGTTGTTTAGTGAGTATCTTATCAAGCATCAAACATTGGAAATGTCTTCGTCTTCTGGCTTAAATACAGCTAGTGAACGCCAGCAAATCATAAAAACAAGTTACGATTAATATCAATTAAAATCGTGCTCGTATAATAATTATATGCATCGTAGGTGGCAAATGCGATTTGATTTAATAATAACAGTTTAACATGAAAGCATAACATACCAGCAGACATAATTGACAATACATAGGCCTTCGTACACACCGATTGATCAGTGTCGCATATTTGTGTAGCATTCACAAATCATGTTGTACATATGTTCATTTGTAAACCTGCCATACAACTATTGTGCTATGTACTGTGGGAGTATTGATTGCATAGTTCAATCTGAGGTATAATTAACTCGTGTCTGTCCACTACAATTATATCTGTATAGCATCTTATTTAATTAAGTGGACAGCATTGTAACACGAGACAACACATTGTAACACGAGACGGCACATTGTAACATGAGACAGCACACGTGAGCAAGAATCCAACTGGTATTGGTGTAGTCAGAAGCCCCTGGTGGCAGGTCGATCTGCCAGGGCCACTTGTGTAGTCAGAAGCCCCTGGTGGCAGGTCGATCTGCCAGGGCCACTGGTGTAGTCATAAGCCCCTGGAGGCGAGGTTGGTTGGAAGAAGAGCACCGTGCTTCCTCTGTTGAACGTTTCACACAACCAGTAACTAGTATAGCTGTAGGGCATCGAGGGCTCGGTACCCGGCTCTCCCAGGAGTGGGCTGCCCAACAGGTGTTCAGTGAGTTGCCTTTCCTCACCGCTTACTGAGTCACTGAAATAGCCCCACTTTGGTGTAATTACTTACTCCTCGGTCCGACTCAAGTTTGTAACATGCCCAGTTCAGTCACTGTGCGTCAATGTTGATCTTCTCGTTAATTACACTGAACAGAGTGTAAAATTAACTTGATGAACATCACCGCGAACCAGTGGTCGTATTTCAGTATCACCTCTAGATCCACCCGAACAAACATGGAATTTAACTTTACTGCACTATACGTAGTGCAATGTTGTCAATATTAACATACTGTCAATAGTTATGTCAATGCCTGAAAATTATTTTGGCACACGCTAGTCTACCTTTTTAGTAAAACTCATTTTGTGTGTATAATTGTAATCAGGCAGGGATGCATGGGGTCCGATGAGCCGGGATGCATGGGGTCCGTTGAGCCGGGATGCATGGGGTCCGATGAGCCAGGATGCATGGGGTCCGATGAGCCGGGATGCATGGGGTCCGATGAGCCGGGATACATGTGGTCCGATGAGCCGGGATGCATGGTGTCCGATGAGCCAGGATGCATGGGTCCGATGAACCGGGATACATGGGGTCCGATGAGCCGGGATGCATGGGGTCCGATGAGCCGGGATGCATGAAGTCCGATGAGCCAGGATGCATGGGGTCCGATGAGCCGGGATGCATGGGGTCCGATGAGCCGGGATGCATGGGGTCCGATGAGCCGGGATGCATGGGGTCCGATGAGCCGGCTCATGGGTCGCCGTATTGACTGGCGCGACATTCGCACATATTTGTTTGTGTTCAATATGACATTCTGAAATAGTCTGACTATTTATATATGATCTATTAGGGTTAGTATTTAGTTTAGGGCCAGTAAGGGAGGGGTCGTTATTTATATATGATCCATTAGGGTTAGTATTTAGTTTAGGGCCAGTAAGGGAGCGGTCGTTATTTATATATGATCCATTAGGGTTAGTATTTAGTTTAGGGCCAGTATGGGAGCGGTCGTTATTTATATATGATCCATTAGGGTTAGTATTTAGTTTAGGGCCAGTATGGGAGCGGTCGTTATTTATATATGATCCATTAGGGTTAGTATTTAGTTTAGGGCCAGTATGGGAGCGGTCGTTATTTATATATGATCCATTAGGGTTAGTATTTAGTTTAGGGCCAGTAAGGGAGCGGTCGTTATTTATATATGATACATTAGGGTTAGTATTTAGTTTAGGGCCAGTATGGGAGCGGTCGTTATTTATATATGATCCATTAGGGTTAGTATTTAGTTTAGGGCCAGTAAGGGAGCGGTCGTTATTTATATATGATCCATTAGGGTTAGTATTTAGTTTAGGGCCAGTATGGGAGCGGTCGTTATTTATATATGATCCATTAGGGTTAGTATTTAGTTTAGGGCCAGTAAGGGAGCGGTCGTTATTTATATATGATCCATTAGGGTTAGTATTTAGTTTAGGGCCAGTATGGGAGCGGTCGTTATTTATATATGATCCATTAGGGTTAGTATTTAGTTTAGGGCCAGTAAGGGAGCGATCGTTATTTATCACGCTCAACTGTAAAATATTATTATTGGCAAACCTATGTGCAGAGGAAAGTAAAATATTCAGTGCACTGAAAAGCTGAACCCACTCCGGATTACCTACCGTGGTGAATTATTTGAAATCACTTTTTGATTATGGTTAACAATGAGTCATCCCTTGAGATTCATTTGTATCAGTGCTTACAGGTCACGGCATGACTACAATCAGGCAGAATCGGCTATCAATAAAGAGGGGTGTGTTCCCTGAAGAAAAGATGAAGGACGCCGTTCACGATGTAATTGGAAATCAACGGTTCATTAGAAGCGTGACTAGGGATTTTGGTGTAAACCAATGTAGACTTGGTCGTTATGTGAACGACGCCACGAGGAGCGTAGATACTGAAGACCGATGTAGACTTGGTCGTTATGTGAACGACGCCACGAGGAGCGTAGATACTGAAGACCGATGCTACAAGAAGTCGTGTGTTACTAAACAGGAAGGTTTAGGTATAAATTATATACTTAGAGTGAATAAATTACGTGTTTGGACATTTATATAACCCTACATATATACGTAGTCACCCTCTGTTGTTGCGTGAATGATGTTGGTCGTGCGTTGCCCCTGCCTATATATTTCCACGTGTAAGCTTCCGCGATCACGTGATAAACTGGGCTCCAAATGGAAATCTGGGTCTTGCCACCCAGTCTGGATGGATGACTTCTGAATTGTTTCCTCAGGTACTAGAGCACTTCATTGAGCACGTGGATGTGTCTGTAACGAAACGTGGAGTTCTAGTCACGGATAACCATGAAAGTCACATTTCTGTAGAGGTGGTGGAAATGACGCGAGAAAAGGGGTTGTTTATTGTCACGTTACCCCCACACTGCAGTCATTGGATGCAGCCCGTAGATGTAGGAGTATATGGGCCCTTTAAACGGAACTTCAACACGGCATGCGACTCTTGGATGCTCTCACATCCAGCTAAGACAATTACCATTTGTGATATTGCAGAACTGAGTGGGCAAGCGTTTGGTGAAGCGTTCTCACACTGCAACATAACGTCATCATTCAACGCAAACCATCCCATGAACAGGAATATCTTCCCCGACGATGCGTTCCTGTCGGCGGCTGTCACTGACAGATGCGTTGATGTGACTACACCTGCGACGGAACCAGCACCATCGACCAGTCAAGGATCACCAGTACCATCGACCAGTCTAGGATCACCAGCACCATCGACCAGTCAAGGATCCCAAGCACCATCGACCAGTCAAGGATCACCAGCAGCATCTACTAGTCAAGGATCACCAGCACCATCGACCAGTCAAGGATCACCAGTAGCATTCGACCAGTCAAGGATCACCAGCAGCATCGACCAGTCAAGGATCACCAGCAGCATCGACCAGTCAAGGATCACCAGCAGCATCGACCGGTCAAGGATCACTAGCAGCATCGACCAGTCAAGGATCACCAGCAGCATCAACCAGTCAAGGATCACCAGCAGCATCGACCAGTCAAGGATCACCAGCACCATCGACCAGTCAACGATCACCAGCAGCATCGACCAGTCAAGGATCACCAGCACCATCGACCAGTCAAGGATCACCACCAGCATCGACCAGTCAAGGATCACCAGCACCATCGACCAGTCAAGGATCACCAGCAGCATCGACCAGTCAAGGATCACCACCAGCATCGACCAGTCAAGGATCACCAGCAGCATCGACCAGTCAAGGATCACTAGCAGCATCAACCCGTAAACGATCACCTGAATCATCGGCCATCATCGCCGACAACTCCCGCGAAGGAAGAGTTACTAAACAGAAGAAAGGTAAACATTGTCACAAAACCAAAGAGAGCGAAGAAAACGTGTCTTCTTTTCGCCCAGGACAAACGTCGACCCGGACAAACATGTCGACCCGGACAAACGTCGACCCGGACAAACATGTCGACCCGGACAAACGTCGACCCGGACAAACATGTGTCGACCCGGACAAACGTCGACCCGGACAAACATGTCGACCCGGACAAACGTCGACCCGGACAAACGTCGACCCGGACGAGAGCAGACCAGGAGCAGGTTACACAGACATCGACAACGACAAGCAAGATGAACGGGACGTACGAGACACGGACGTGGAAGATGAACGGGACGTACGAGACACGGACGTGGAAGATGAACGGGACATACGAGACACGGACGTGGAAGATGAACGGGACACACGAGACACGGACGTGGAAGATGAACGGGACATACGAGACACGGACGTGGAAGATGAACGGGACATACGAGACACGGACGTGGAAGATGAACGGTACGTACGAGACACGGACGTGGAAGATGAACGGGACGTACGAGACACGGACGTGGAAGATGAACGGGTCGTACGAGACACGGAAATGAACATTATGCGGATCTCCACATCCACAAAGACGACTATGTAGTTATGTAGTCATACTCTGGGAAAAACAGTCGTTCATTACATCAGCTTGGTGTTGGATGAGGAAGATGAGGGCGGATACATTGATGTTCGTGTCTTACGGGAGGGAGGCACACAAGGTAGACAATGCTTATGTAGATCCGGTTGTCGAGGACATCCACGCTGTGCCTGTGACGTCAGTAAAGGGAGTGCTTCCCAGACCTGTAGACGAGCAATGTCTGACCAAGAGAACTACAGGAATTAAGCGGCTTCCTGTAAACCTGGAACACTATCATACCAAGTGGGAAGAGATGTGGCGATAAGCCATAGTTTGCAGGTAGCTTGGGGTAATTGTTAAAACATACATAATTAAACACGACTTAGACAATTGGTATTAATTGCAAACATTTGTTATGCTCCTCAGAATGAGGAGTTATGGACGGCAAGCCTGATGTTGAGATCATCCTTTCTGTGCCACTAGTGACAATACCGTGTTTCCAAAACTGGTGAGAATTACATGAAATAAGCGGTTTCAAGTAAACCTGTAAAGCTACAATAAAAATTAGGAAGATGCTTGATAGTAAATATGTCGTAGGTAGGCTGGTGGTAATTAAACATATCACTTAGTTTTACTTAATTGGCAATAATTACAAACATTCGTTGAAACAGATTTTTCTCAAGAAGCGGGGTTATGCGTAACATGCATGTGCAGTAAAAGCATGAATGTAATATTTTAATATAAGGTATGTTAAATAACGTGCAGAATATGTGCCACACGTTTATGGTAATACAAATTACATGTTCGATTCATTGTTCTGTTTTAAAGGTAAAATTGGTATTCTGGCTCAAGGGACCCCACATGGTGGCTCAAGGGACCCCACATGGTGGCTCAATGGACCCCACATGGTGGCTCAAGGGACCCCACATGGTGGCTCAAGGGACCCCACATGGTGGCTCAAGGGACCCCACATGGTGGCTCAAGGGACCCCACATGGTGGCTCAAGGGACCCCACGAGTGGGATCCCTCGAGCCTCTACACATGCTTCCACTAATTTGCATATACTTTGAATATGACGAATCCCAGCCCGATTAATTTCTAGACCCTCTTAGAGGACATTCATATGTGTACGCGACAGCAATTTTCATGTTAAAACATATATAAGTGTTTGTTTTATAGCTAAAAATGTGAAAATTGACTCATAGGTCCAAACCTCCCATTACGTGGGTTTATTATTCTGGGTTTTGAGATTGCTGAGCGAACGTTTGGTAGAAGCAAGTAATAACATAATGTTATCTTCTCTCTCATAAGACGTTGGTCTATCCAACCCAGGAACACCGACGCAGCCACACACCATCAAAACATATCGTTAGGCCCGGGGTGGGTAAGCATAAGCGATTGCTAGTTAATCGCCGCATCATTGGCGTGACCCAGAGAAGCGCCGGTAGGCATCGATTAGCGGCAGTTAGCGTCTCTGCATACCGGGGACAGCACTAATGATTTCTCATCGCCGTGTCGGTTTAGCTGTACGGAGGAATTGATCGTAAATATCCCACAGGTCTTTTACCCACGCACGCTGTTTGGAGTAAACCGCAAAGCAGAAATGTATAAAAACACGACGACCGTTAAGGTGAATCGCACAAGAGCTTAGGGCATGAAGATATGCCGACGTTCGTTACTTCGCATAGTTAAAGGTACGACTTCTCTGGGAAGTATACAACCATGTTACAGTTACTGCGCAAAGATTGTTCGTTCACACACCGACCACTGTCTGTAGCCAGGTGCTCATTTATACAGCTGAGTGAAATGAAGTAATATGGAGTGAACGAAATTGTTTCGAAACGGCAGCAACATTATTCGAACCCCTGTTTGCGTGCGTGCGTGCGTGCGTGCGTGGGTGTGTGTGGGCGTCTTTGTGGGTGTGTGAGTGTGTTGTGGTTATCAAGGCTAGTCAGTCTTTCCCAGAACCTTGCACCAAGCCGACACAGAGGGTGGTCACTGCAATTTGCACATCGTTCTAAGTGGTTCCTTCACGTCCCAATTAACGAGACGGGACCAACACGTGGTCACCCAAGTCACGAGGTACACGAGTACAATGCCTGGTCCGGGTATCATAACTGTGATATGTAAAACAGACGTGTTATCCATTTTCTCGTCGTTGGAAACAAACGTACGTTTGACAGAGCCGGGTCTTGTACGCATCTCGCGCAGTATCTCACGCGACCTGTGACATTCTCAAAGAGGAACAAGAATTAATCAGTCGCTAGCGCCGATATATTTCTGCCTACAACAATGCGATGGAGCAGTGCGGAAATGTCAATATCTTAAACAATCTGGTGGTCTGTTGGTTAATTAATTAGTTCTGCTGTTTGCTTTTGTTATTAGCTGACATCTCGTTCACTTCACCACACTTTGTGAGGCCGGGCCATAGTGCAGTGCTACATCGGTGGCTACACTAACGTTTTGTCAGATTATATGAATACCATCCTATTTTTCCGCACAGCAACTGCCATCATCTCATTGACATGCTGAACAAGTTTTGTCAAAATCACGTACATCCAGCCCTTGTTAAGCGTCCCCACGTGCGATGCCCGTTAAATATTTACAAAAATATTCATGTATTCACGTGGCCAATAGCAGAGAAATTCCCATTCTCCGCCTATTAAACTACCTAAAAATGCAATGTTTCACAGCCAATAGCTTCTACAAAAGAAAAAACATGCGAATATGCCTACTCAATTGCACTTATGTCACGTCATATGATTTTTTTTTATTTCACAATTTGCACAATTTAATACGCCCTGCATTCGTGGTTTGACCTTTTAACACATGTCGATGCAGAATTTCTTACAATTTGGGTACGGTGGTGGTGGTGGTGGTGGTGGTGGTGGTGGTGGTAGTGGTGGTGGTGGTAGTGGTGGTGGTAGTAGTGGTAGTGGTGGTGGTAGTAGTGGTGGTGGTGGTGGTGGTGGTGGTTGTGGGGGGGGGCTTGATAACAAAATATAGGTGCGCCCGTCAGCGATATCACGGGCAAGCGGTGATCAGACGGGAGCATGGTGGATTTACCAGGTGTTGGGTCCAGGTGGCGTCGTGTTGGCCCAGTGCCGTCCACGAATAAACGTAACCCACTCGTTGTTGTGTGCGGGGTAGGCAGTTGCTCACTGCATCAGCCCACAGCAAGGTGTAGGTTCACGCTGGCGTCAGGCCGATACACGCTCAGGTATAAACCAGAGATGCCAAGTATAGGTCTACATAGCAGACCAAGAGGGAGATATACCACCTGTCATGGTGTGACGGAGGTAGATGAAGATCTGGCGCTGCGGGGGTCGCGCCGGGAGGGGGAGAGTGTGTCGGGGAATCCCGCTCGTGGGGAAGTTTGTACAATTTTAGTGTATATTTACTCAATTCTGTTGGATTTCTGCATATATCTAGGGCTCTACATATATCTAGGGTTCTACATATATCTAGGGTTCTACATATATCTAGGGCTCTACATATATCTAGGGCTCTACATATAAACAGTCTTTATACTAGGTTCTCAGGTACATGATTCTTTGTAAGTTTAAGAACAAGCAGGAGTTCTACCGCCAAAGCGAGAGACTTAGCACCTTTGTATACACGCACTTGTCGCCATGAGAAGTGTTGATTCTACACGCCTCAGCTCAGATGTGAGGAAATTACCTGGTCTCTGTGCTTGTTTCCGGTGGGCGATCACGTGGCTCTCCAGAGAACGTCAATTCTAGTCAGCTCGTGTATTAGGAAGAGGCATTGGGACCGGGTGTATAGGAGAACGATGGTCAGACAACCATCATGCCTACATATAATGGCGGTTTCACAACATTCTGAAGTAGGTCTACATGAAAATAATGCATGCACGTTGTACACATGCATGCACGTTGTACACATGCATGCACGTTTATTTGTTTATTCGTCCCATTGTTCCCACGTCTCCCTTCTTCCTTCAATCTCTCCTCGTGCTTCTTCATAAATCTTCCCGGGTTTCTCTCCATTTCTTCCTTTTCTGCGACACATTTTTATTTTAATTAGTTGTTTTTACAACAAACAGTGCCACAGCGGACAGCAAGCCCCCGTCTTTCAGCCATGGTGTTTTATTAAGTAGTTGAATGGTTCGTGAGGTCAGACAGGAAGGGCTGGGGTGTATTCAGATTAGCTAACCAAAATACCAGATTTTTATATCAAAACAGACTCGAAATGTCCGCATGTCATAGAAAACCACAGAACACACCAACACCTTCAATTCGTCCGTTCCAAATGTATCTAAACATTCCACTTGACCCTTAAAATTCTACACATTTTCGCATGGCAAAAATACAATATAAATCAAAACGTCATACAGGAAAATATTCCTAACCGCGCGTCGCTCTAACCCTAGAGGGAATACTCTGAGTTATTAGTCGTGTGCGTGTTAGTGTGTTGACATGTGGCAATGTTGGCCGCTGTCAACAGCCTTCGGTTAGGTCCTCGGTATGTTAGGTCCTCGGTATGTTAGCGCCTGAAGACTATCTCGCTGTGGACGCAGGCGTCAGCCACATCGGTAAAAGCTGTAATTACAGGAGCAATGTCGCCATTTACCCAGGCCCAGAGCGGACGGACAATAGCTGCACGGGTTCCGGTGCTAAATCTCCGTCACTCGTCACTAGGCGAAACACTCACCATGCAATTGTGGCGCGTCTATTCTGGCAGCGAATAAGACATATAGATGTACGCATACTGGCTGGTTGAACTAGGACATTATAATTGTCATTGTACATCTGCCCTGCTGTTCCCGGAGGGTGAACAGGGTCGTCCAGCCCCCTGGTGAACCCTAATTTGGGCCAAACATGTCCCTTTGAAAAAACAAACTCCACTTTTCCATAACTGCCAAGAGCATAATTATGTCGCCTGCCACCGACTTGGAATGTAAGTCTTTTGTTTGACATAAATGTCATAATTCCCAAATATGACCAACATTTCAAGACGAACTAAAATCACAGAAAGGAAGTATCGTTCCACAATCACCCGTACTTCATTCGTCTTCTATGAACACGCAAGGGTGCGGGGGGGGGCAAACGTCATAGGAATTGTGTAACAACAACGACAATAGCTACAACAACAACAACAACAATAACAAGAAAACACAGTTTTATAAAGGTGTAGTTCAGTGAATAAAGAAACGTCATCAATAAAATACATTAAATTAATAGTTATAACTAAAAAGTCCACTTAAAATGCTCATCAAATGAAACCACCAGATATAGCTAAATTTTTCAAACATTGCACGAGAAATATGACAGAACTGACTTTACGACCCCCATGGTGACTTTACGACGCCATGGTGAACTTACGTAAGCAGATCTAGTAGAGTTGTGGGTGTTTTAAAGGACTCTTGATTTCTGGATACTAACTGCTAAAGACGCACGCAATTCGTGGCGGAACTGACGTTCGGTAACAAGGCTGTTGAACCCTTTGAGACGCCCAGTTGCGAAATTTTAGCACCAACGTTGATCCGACCATGGACACGGGCCAGCGAACTGTCGGGTAATTACATTACGTGTATACACCATTGATGTATAAGGTTATTACGTCTGTATAGGGAAATCTGTGAAAACTCGTTCATTAATACCCGGTGGTTAAATTTGATGGACAGGGTCTGTCGGAACCGATGAAATGTGAAAAACAAGCCAAGAACAGGAAGAAATGTTAGCATTGACAGCGGACCCCCCACCCCTCCCTCCCACCCCTCCATCCCTCCCCCATCCTTCCCCCTCCCTCCCTCCCTCCCCCTCCCTCCCTCTCTCCCTCCCTCTCTCCCTCCCTCCCTCCCTCGCACCCTCCCTCCCTCCCACCCTCCCTCCCTCCCAAATAACCGGCAGCAACTTCCATGTTTGTACGACTAAGATCGACATATAGCCTACGTTTAAAATATTACCGAACCGTCATTATGCGAACAGTTTGCACGGAATGATTTGTCACTGTTAGCATTGCCACTGGTTTCAATAGGAACAGTCGGTCTCTGCTGTACCGAGCCAGACTTCTTGTGGCTTGTGCACTCGGATAAACCATGCGGCAAACGGACGGCGTCGGGTGTCAGACAATTGTGGTGGTTCTTTTGTGACGACTCTTGGTGGTTTGAGACTACGTTCCACACTGGTAGTAGCACAGCTAAGTACTCAGAACGTCGCTCTCTCAATGGTCACCGGCGTACTTGTTGTCTGGGATATTTCGTTCACCCCACTTGCCTCAGTTCACTCAACTGTATAAATGAGTACCCGGCTATAGACAGTGGTGAACATATATCAACGAATGGTTTTCGTTCAGTTATTGCAGCAATTCCACGAGAAGTCGAGTTTGTGTTTGAACGAACACGTCGGCCAGGTGAAATATAAATTAAGCGTCTTGAGCGGATACAACGCTATATTAGAACATACCTTTATTTATATATATATATACGGAACGAATGGTGTCGGTGTCATTGATAGTACACCTGTATCTGTTCCGTTTCTTCCGTCTTGCAGGCCTTTGAGAGCTGGTCTATACCGACGGACGTTGCGTCCGATTATTTTAAGATTTAATTACCAAATGACCACACACTGTGTTTATCGCCAGTCCCAATTCAAATATTACGCTATTTATCGTTCTCGTGAGAAATTGGTCCGCTTTTCACCAGCAATTTTAAGCTGTAAACAGTCTACACATTTCTATCCATAATTTATTCACCACTTCAGTTATCCACTCGATTCTGAAAGGGCGCATTTAAGGGGCTGGTGACGAATTCTCAGGAGTACCGAAATAATAATCTTACACATTCCCACAGGCCCCAGATGTTGTGACATGTTGACGTGCATTATTGAGGTAGCTAAAATTTTTAACCTCTGGCATTTACAATCAGTGTAATGTGCTTTATGACAGTGAATACTTTCTAATATCCAGTCCACCCTTTTCTTTTAACAGCGTTATTTTGTGCTGTTTTGTCTACTAGCTTATTTTTTCCCATTTGAAAAATGTAAAAATTACCATTCACTGTTTTAAACACTTGTATTTTGTTAATTACTTTCGGCGTTTTTCACATCTAAGGTATTTAAATTCTGGAATTAGCTTTGCATAGTTGTTCGCCTTTGTATTCTTTCCAGCTCATCTGTGTTCTTACCCCGATATGGTCTCCAAACTTAAATATACAGCAATTTCAGTCAGAGCTGTTACCGGACGTGATAAACATTCTGTCCATACTTGCAAAAACAAAAACATAAAACTCCACGAACGTTTGAAAGCGAGAACAATGACACACGAAAGCGCGGGCGCTCGACTCGCTAATTAAGGAGATAACAGAAGTCGGGTCAGACTGTCGTTCCTTCAGTGTGCGTCCGTTCCTGTCCAGATAGGAACAGTAGATGGATCAATTACCCTGGTATGATAGTAGACACGAAACGAGATTACTGTGTGTTTGATTAGTGCAACAATAACGATGTGTCATTCTACCAGGTGCTCTCGGCAACAATGTTGGGGAGACCGGGGTAGTTGGGGCAAGTCGTTACAGATGCGTTTTACGAAAACACAGCACACGCATGGAGTCACCATCGACAGTAGTTGGTTGGAAGTCCACCAGCAGACACACTGTACAAAAATCGGGAGTTAAGAAGATGAAATTAACGAGGTGTGAAAAAAAATACTTTTTAACCACCTAACATCTCAGGCAATTTTTTTTTAATGTTTCATGAATGAAACTTGAAACATGCCTACTATATTATAGTATAAATGGTTATGCCAAGTAGAAGTTAAATTGAAATTGAAATGTTGATGTTCGTGCGCGTGTCCGTGAGTGCGTACGTGTGTGTATCATATCATCATGTCGCATTACATGTATATATATATATATATATATATATATATATATATATATATATATATATATATATATATATATATATATATATATATATATATATATATATATATATATATACATATTGCCATTCACTATTTCATGCTCCATTCAATAATTTTTATTCCATTCACAATTGTTTGTTTGTAGGAATCCAGGGAATGAGCCCCTTTGGCAACTAAAAATAAAAAGCTTACTACATGAAGCTGTGGACACCTACATTGTTATGCACACTGTGTATAAAATGAATAAATGTGTGTAATTCAATTAATGTAACAACAGTAACATGTACGAGTGACACTTGCTTTGCGATCCACGAGTTCTTTGCTGTAACAACGTGCCCCGTATGATGTAACAACGTGCCCCGTATGATGTAACAACGTGCCCCGTATGATGTAACAACGTGCCCCGTATGATGACAACTACGTTCTCCGTATGATGTAACAACGTGCCCCGTATGATGTACGGGGCTAGTTGTTACAGTCGACCGTACCTGGGAAACTCCATATATCTACATAACTACAATATGCAATATCATTGGTATGGTATATTTTATTAACACGAATAATAAATTTAATGTATATGTTGACAGAAATAATGCATCTAACAAATTTTAACAACTTGCCCCGGTCTCCCCTAACTACGACGACACAAGCATTAGCCTGCTATGGAAACGGGTTATTGCGATGCCTGCAAACTTGTCTTCCGAGACGTCAAAAGATATATTACGCGGGTTGCATGTCGTGTACGACTAAAAATGCGTTTTCCCAATCATCATTTATACATCCGTCGTAGGCGGTCAAAGCATGTCAACGTCGTTTCATAGCCGCAGTTTTAGTATATACTGTACTGGACTAATTAGAAGTCGGGGTCATTTGGTACATTTAGACCAGAATTCCTTTCAAGAAATAGATTATCAGGACACGACATCAGTTCACATAACCAAAGACCACTATCGATGTGAGAGAATCGCTAAGCTTGAAACTGTGGAGTTTTATGGTGTCCTGATGTATGTACCTCTTTCCTCCTCACGTACGTAGGCCTGTCTTCTGTGGTTAAAGCGAGAGGGGGTCTGTTCTGATAGTCGATCGACGCAGTTGGTGGCGGACGATCCTGGATTGACTACTGGTAGTGCGTGTAGGGCTGGCAGTACTGGCAATGGTTTTCCTGTGTATGTGAATACTTCTCTCGGAATATACTTTGAAGACATCGTTGAGTATATTGAGCCAAAGACATTTTCTACGGTAATTTTTTGGTAAATAAACGAGGTAAAGGTACGTTCTTATATAGCGCGGTGTCCACTCATTGGAACTGTTCTTATATAGCGCGGTGTCCACTCATTGGGACTGTTCTTATATAGCGCGGTGTCCACTCATTGGGACTGTTCTTATATAGCGCGGTGTCCACTCATTGGGACTGTTCTTATATAGCGCGGTGTCCACTCATTGGGACTGTTCTTATATAGCGCGGTGTCCACTCATTGGGACTGTTCTTATATAGCGCGGTGTCCACTCATTGGGACTGTTCTTTTATAGCGCGGTGTCCACTCATTGGGACTGTTCTTATATAGCGCGGTGTCCACTCATTGGGACTGTTCTTATATAGCGCGGTGTCCACTCATTGGGACTGTTCTTATATAGCGCGGTGTCCACTCATTGGGACTGTTCTTATATAGCGGGGTGTCCACTCATTGGGACTGTTCTTATATAGCGCGGTGTCCACTCATTGGGACTGTTCTTATATAGCGCGGTGTCCACTCATTGGGACTGTTCTTATATATCGCGGTGTCCACTCATTGGGACTGTTCTAATATAGCGCGGTGTCCACTCATTGGGACTGTTCTTATATATCGCGGTGTCCACTCATTGGGACTGTTCTTATATAGCGCGGTGTCCACTCATTGGGACTGTTCTTATATAGCGCGGTGTCCACTCATTGGGACTGTTCTAATATAGCGCGGTGTCCACTCATTGGGACTGTTCTTATATAGCGCGGTGTCCACTCATTGGGACTGTTCTTATATAGCGCGGTGTCCACTCATTGGAACTGTTCTTATTTAGCGCGGTGTCCACTCATTGGGACTGTTCTAATATAGCGCGGTGTCCATTCATTGGGACTGTTCTTATATAGCGCGGTGTCCACTCATTGGGACTGTTCTTATATAGCGCGGTGTCCACTCATTGGGACTGTTCTTATATAGCGCGGTGTCCACTCATTGGAACTGTTCTTATATAGCGCGGTGTCCACTCATTGGGACTGTTCTTATATAGCGCGGTGTCCACTCATTGGAACTGTTCTTATATAGCGCGGTGTCCACTCATTAGGACTGTTCTTATATAGCGCGGTGTCCACTCATTGGGACTATTCTTATATAGCGCTGTGTCCACTCATTAGGACTGTTCAAAGTGCTTTACACTTCACCCCCTTGCAGACATGTTCATTCCAACGCCATCTCGACTTCTCTGGGAAGCTTTCAGCCACGTGAACGAAATTGCCAAACGTATGAAGCACATCATCGGCAATCGTCGCGCATTTCTCGCGGTTCCCGTTGATCTACGTTCTGTAGCGTTTCTAGCGGCTGGGTGGCGACCCGCCTTTCTACAAACCCGCCGTTTTCTCCAGTTACCCGCCTTTCTACAAACCCGCCGTTTTCTCCAGTTACCCGCCTTTCTACAAACCCGCCGTTTTCTCCAGTTACCCGCCTTTCTACAAACCCGCCGTTTTCTCCAGTTACCCGCCTTTCTACAAACCCGCCGTTTTCTCCAGTTACCCGCCTTTCTACAAACTCGCCATTTTCACTGTTTTCCAATTCTCTACAAATTCGCCGTTTTCGCCATTTTTTCGCTTTTCTATAAACTCGCCGTTTTCGACATTTGTTCGTGTTTCTACAACTCACTGTTTTCTTATCGTTGGGTCACTGACATGAATATACACCTAAACGATAATCCCCATGCAGTTAATCGGGTGAAATGTAATGGCTCAGCGGTAGAATGTTCGCCTGCCACGCAGACCAAGACTTGCTGGCCGCAGCTCAAATATAGGTCTGCCCCGTGACGTATTGGGAAGGGGGGCATTAGGTCATGGCTTTATGGTTTTGATATTTTTTCGTATGTACCCTGTTGCCCCATAGCGCGGTGACTAATCTAGGCCCTGTTCCACTGGCCTCCCCTTTGTGAGATTCTAGATACGTCACTGGGTCTACATAGTCTAACCGGATATGCAGTGGTACGTCAGTAGATTGCGGTAGTCACACGAAACACGTAGGCCTATTTCTGTCGAATCCCAACTCAGTTATTTGCGAACCACCGGAAATTTACTTCTAACCTTGTCTGGCTTATCGGACAATGCAATCTCTAAGAAAACGCAAGTTCGACTAGTCTCTATCTCTCTTGATTAATTCGGCACCCGTAGATGGATATCCGTTATATCATTTATATGTCGAAAACACCGTACCTCGAAGCAACGGAACACCGTCTCAGTAACAGAGGTGTTCCGGTCTCCCTCGGAGGACTGATACTGAGACGTGTGGTGAGATTTTTTGCCGTTTCACGCCTTTTTGTCGAGAAAAATCAATGCAATAATCAACTGTTTGACAATACAGCGGCAAGTCGGTGCACCGCATCAATCCGGGACACTGGATCACGTGTGTAGGTCATACAGACGCACGCACGCACGCACGCACGCACGCACGCACGCACGCACGCCTGCACGAAATAACGAACGAACGAACGAACGAACGCACGGCTAGTGCCAGTTTATTTCCGTTGAACGTCTCATTTAGGACACGTCGCGTTTGATTTTAATCTGAATACATACTGTGAGTGTCTAGACTCAAGGCCTTAATACACAAGACATGTGGTTTCCAATGACTGGCCGTGTTACGCTAGGCGTAGGCATACATTGCTAAACTTTTGTTGCGAGTTGTGCGTTTATTTGGCACAAAACGGACCAGTCGTGCAACTACGTACGCTGGTCTGCAACTCAACAAAACTCGAGTCACGTGTTGATTTGGCCGGCGCAATCCTTGTTTAACCGATTCGAAAATGTAATGGCCGCAACAAATGTTGTGTAACGTCCGCCGACACAATCACACAAACGCGCGACTCGCAACAACAGTTCAGCGGTGTACGCCTAAGCGTTAGGCTTCGACTGGTTTAACTGCGGGCTACATTTACGATGCGCACTGGTTATCTTAAACAAAACGAAATATGAGAGTTACACTAAAACCTTCACTGCGCGCCATTTCCATTGCCATTGTTTGTCACACAAGAAAAAGCATGCGTGATCTTTAGAAACTGCCTTGCACAATTTAGCTAACGACACCGGATGACTAAGAATTTGTTAACATTGCCGTCAGTAAAAAAGTATGAAGATAACAGATCCTGCGTGCAGACGGTGACTGTTTCGAATGTTATTTCAACAGATACTGCAATGCTTTGTGAAAAACAAAAAGTCTACAAGGTACAACGCGTGAAAGCGGGATTCGAAGTATGTTGGTATTTTTTGTCTGACGTTGCTGTTCTTTCTTTCTTTATGGTCCAACTTGGGTCCCAGCATACAACTTGATGATGTGCTCCACCTCTTCTTCTTTCTCCACTAGTTCTCATACGATGTTGTTGCACCTATCCAGTAACGTTTTGGTGACCTCTAGTTTCCGATGTAGCGGATGGCGAGAATTAAAGTTGAGAATACTGATCAGTGTGGGTCTTCTTCCGACACACCAGGAGTGGCACTAGTCCATCTTCCTTTCGTGTCACACGTGTGTCCAGAAAAGGAAGGGAGTTGTCGCTCTCCTCTACACATGTGAACTTGCTGCCTGTGGTGTCTATGCTGTTGAGGTGCTCTGGCAGTTCTCGCTCACATCCCTCCCTACTTCCATCACATCATCAACATGTCTCTTTCGTGTTTTTCGGTTTGCATGTTACTGGGGCTGTGAGAATGGTTCGAGTAACGACGGTAGACGAAAGTAAGTAAATCAGTAGTTGCGAGTAGAATAAAATTATTACTTCATTATTATCTACCGGCTTCGTGGACATGTTCACGAATATGTGTATCTCGTATCTAGACCTACGCACGGTTTATCACAAAACACGGAGTGACACCCCGGCGTATCACCGGATGACGTCATTGGTTATCACCTGTCATACGTAAGTAAGTAGCCTTCTGGCTGTACATGCCCCACGAACGCGGAAGTTGTTCTCGCATATTTATCTCGACAAATTAGAACGACTCGCGTTACTGCGACAGTTTACTCCTACACTTCCTTCCAACACTTCCACCCACGTCCGTGTTAGTCCGAAGTGCGCTAACAACGTCGACGTTCGCCTCGTTCAGAGCTGCCAAGTGAGAGACTTGGGAAGAAGGAGATTGTCTTGTTGTAGGTGAACTAGAAGGATAGGTCACAGCGCGGGGGGGGGGCACTACGACGTTTTAATGAATGACATCACCGATATGCGTTATCTCTTATTGCATTATATATGTACTACTTTATTCATTTTAAAACAGTTTTGTTTTCATATGACCACTTTTAAATACCTCTTCTCCTCAGTAGTTTTTTCTTAGTGTATTTAGTCGCTATCTTATCTTAGATAAGTTGTTTCTATATACACTGAATTTAAAATTTGGTATTCTATTTTATTATATGTAGTAACTTGGTATAATATAATTTACATATATAACTCTTACTTATATGCAAGCATCACTATTATATTGATTTATGAATTTTATTTATAACTAGTTTTATTATCAATGTTGTATTTTAAGCACCTGTGAACAGATTTTATTTCCAGATATAATAAATAAATGTTACTATTGCATGTCTCAAGATAACATAACTAGCATGAACCATCTGAAACATTGTAGAGTTGACTAAGAAAATAGTCACTGGAGATTAATTTAAAGCACTTTGGGCAGTCCTAACAACTAAACAACACATCATATAACCAGTGACATATCTAGGATATGATAAAAGGGGACGTCGGGGGGGGGGGGAGGAGGCGAGGCCGGGGGGTGGGTGGGGCGAGGCCAAGCTTAGTCACTCATTAGTTTACCATGTTACCGTGTAGCTGCCCAACAGGTTATACACGGAAAAAATTAAACAAAAGGAGACCATGGCATAATTCCCCCCTAAATACGCCACTGGCACTGTATATAATGTACAATTGTGTTTTGTCTCTTAATGATGCCTTCCGTTATAATGTTATAATGCTATGACTTAATAAAGGACAATAAACCCGACTGCAAGTTGAAGTTAAGGATAATCTGGTCATAAATGAAACCAACTGAAATGTTTTGAAATATCAACCTAATTAATATGCTTGAGAGCCTCAACAACAAGTGAATTATTGTTGATTATTCGTCCAAAATTTATACCACAAGTATCATAACATAAAAGTATCATAACATAAAAGTATCATAACATAAAAGTATCATAACATAAAAGCTAAGATAACTGCATGGGGATTTCAGATAACCTTGACAAAATCACAGTGATCTAGGTGCACTGTAGACAATTGGTAATCCTTGTCATGATCAGTAGGACACATCCACTGCTTACAGTGTTGCACTATCTTGAGGCTAGGTTACTGCAAGTTCAAAGAACCACTGTCACGACTACTACATTGACACCTGTCATTAAAATATTGAGTTAGAGACATACTTGGTGTAGAGAGGAACGGCGTCACTTAAGATGACAACAGAACAATAAGCATAACTCAACCCAGTACTGAGCACCAAACAACTGCTTATCAGCCAAGCTCCTGTGGAATTATTCTTTATGCTGGACAAACTGTGACATCAATCCCAATGTTTACGTACACTTAAAAAAATATAAAAAGGTAAAGGTTCTTATATCACGCATCACGCGATATCCAGTCTGTATGACCGTTCAAAGTGCTTTACACTTCAAACCCTAGCAGACCTGTTCATTCCAACACCAACTCGACTTCAATGGGAAACATTCAGCCACACAGCAGTTAATGCCCAAAGACTATTCGTTCACATATGTCCACCTCTGTCCAAAGCCAGGTACTCCTTCATTCAGCTTAGTACACTGAGGCCATGTGGAGTGAATGAAATTACCCAGGCCTTGAAATGGCATCAAGAGGATACGAACCCGTCTACTCGACTGACAGTCCAATGTTGAAACCACCACGTGAGTGCCTCCATAGTGCACCCCCATATAATAAGATATAACAAGACTTAACAATATTCAACAGTACTCAACAAGCTCTAACAAAGACTAAAAGCTCTAACAAAGAATAAAAGTAAAAGTATACGTATGATCTTATATAGCGCGGTATCCAGTCCATAGGACCGCTCAAAGTGCTTTACACTTCACCCCCTGGCAGATCTGTTCATTCCAAGGCCATCTCAACTTCTCTGGGAAGTATTACCATTGCAGGGAAGACATTAGCTTATCAAAAGTCCCATAATGTTTCTTCTACATGTGGCACAGCCTTGTCAGATGTCAGTTCTGTAGTTTTAAACTTGTCTTACAATACAAAGTCTGATAAATGTTATCATAAAGTCACTGTATCTATTCTAACATCTTGGCTGCCAGTCAGCATGCAGTGTAAACATGATACACATGGCGAAACTTTCAAACTAAGCAGATAACGGTCATATTATATTAAAAAATATCAGTTCACCAAAGCACATTTTGACGGTCAAGATGTTAGGACAGATACACATCATAACATGATTTAGACAGACACATATAAAGTGGAATTACATAGGCAAGTGGTGGCCCTGTAGCTCAAAGCAACTACTTTGTTGCTTGGGTAACTGACATCCTGGTTTGACGTAATCAATGCTAAAATAGGTCAGATAAAAGACCCCATTACTAAAGTTCAGTTTAGCGATTACCGCCAAGTCACAGTGGCCAAAAATAAACAACTCTTATATTCAAATTCACACCCCACTTAGTTTTAATTAGATAATTGGTCATTATGTCAGGCAAATCGGGGCATTTAGTGTTTACCTCTTGGCATTGTGACTGTGTGGGTGTTTACATGGAGCATATATATATATATATATATATATCTGTCAGTGCTTCAGGTACATAAATGTCCTGACTCACCAGAGACAATGGGCATGTAGTCGAGACAATGGGCATGTAGTCAAGCGAGAACGACAACAGTTACCAACAACAAGGATTTGAGCATTTATTCACACACACAGTGTAAAAGAAACAGTAAGTGACTGCACCTGATAGCTATACATACACCTGATAGCTGTACATACACATGATAGCTATACTTACACCTGATAGCTATACATACAATCAGCATTGATCCCTGGCTGATAATAACCACTGTTAACATCTACAGTTTAGTGACTACTACATGAAGGGCTTCAGGGCAACAGGAGATAATTCCGCTTTTTTGTTTTTGACAAAAACTCTTCTGTGCTTCATGTGCTTCTGAGTGTAAATGAAAACTTATACATGATTTTGGAATATCTTACGAATCCTAAGTCAAAGCGACTGGTAGTAAAAGCTGAAATCTTTATTGTAGATTTATATTCTGAATTTTTTTTCCAGTTAGATATTTCACCCAGATTGGCGTTTATCACATTTTGCCCTGAAACACTTCTGACATATCATGTTAATAATACTTCCAATCCGTACATACATAAACCCCGAAATATACATGTTTGAAAACTAAAGAAAAGAATGTTTTATGAAGTTTGATATTTTGGTGCCTTTGTGACAATTGAAAGATGTTTACCTGTAGTTTTGTTTACTCCAATGTAGATTTACATGGTTTACAGGTTGTGTTATTTACTCCAGTGTAGCTTTACATGGCTTACAAGTTGTTTTGTTTATTACAGTGTAGTTTTACAAGGCTTCCAAGTTGTTTTGTTTACTCCAGTGTAGTTTTACATTGTTTCCAAGTTGTTTTGTTTACTCCAGTGTAGTTTTACAAGGCTTCCTAGTTGTTTTGTTTACTCCAGTGTAGTTTTACATGGCTTCCAAGTTGTTTTGTTTACTCCAGTGTAGTTTTACAAGGCTTGCAAGTAGTTTTGTTTACTCCAGTGTAGCTTTACATGGCTTACAAGTTGTTTACGACCTAAAATCAGTGCATTGACCTACACAATTAATTATAGTAATATGTTGACCAACACTAAGAAATAGGTATTAAAGGAATGTAGGCGACATTGGTACAGAACTACATACAAACGTGTTCCAATTTTGTATAACTGGAAATGTACTAAACTTAATTTTACTTTAAACATGTTGGAATTAACGTAATTTTCCTCAGGTGCAGTTTTCCAGGAATATGCCTAAAATTCAAGCTTGTCAAATTGAATACAAAGAGGTAATTTAAAAATTACGGTCACCCAGACTAATCCCCAATGTGCAGTTTTGCAATTAGTTCAGCCTTTGTTAATAAATCTAATTAGGCAGCACTAACGACATAGTACAAAACATAGCAACCAGATTCACAAATCCACACAGACACAATGCGATAAATCACATTCAACTTGTGACTTCTCAGGTACTTCTCATGAGCATCATCTACTCCTTACAGCGGGTCTCCTACTGAAAGGCACATCTGAAAATGGCACATACCAAAGACACATGCAAAAATGGCACCATTGAATTGCTTATGAAAATGGCACATTTAAGCATGTTAATTTTCAAGATTTATCTATTTACTCACTTACTCTTCATGCCCTAGTTGGTGCATAAGGCCACTAATTATTATTTATGCATTTATTATCATTTGTGACATTTGTTTGATCAGACTTTGTATGTTTTCATTCAGTTTTTTTCATTAGTTTGGACACAACGTGCGAATAACCAGAGATGCTTTTTGTGATTAAATTATACTACTGTGATACTCAAACATATCAGTTATTTCTTTGCATATCATGTTATATTAAAATGTGCTATTTTTTTCCTAAATTCAGTTATGCCATGTGCTATTTTTGCATGTGCCTTTTTCGGATATGCCAATATGGTGAGACCAAGAACATTTACTGACATACATGTTGACAAATTCAATTCACTGCACTGTTGGTGCACTGGAATGTGTATGTTGAAGTGCAAGGTAATCACACAATTACTGGTATGTTTTATTTATATGTCTGTACTGAGAACAACAAACTAAGTATTTACAGTCAACAAAGTCAAAGAGACCATGATTACAAATGATCTTAGAAATTCACAAAACCATCTACCATAGCATATATCAACAATATTATGTTTATAAACCAGGACCGTTTAAATGTCTGTAGAAGCCCCCTATAGAAGCAGTGATCGTAGAAGAAATGACTGTATACATACAACTAATGTAGCAGTATAAGAATTCTCTCGACATAACATCAATGAACAGAATTGTCCTTTACGTTGGCAATGTGGCATCATGTCGTGAAGACATCCTAGTCCTCTTGCTCTTTGTGGACATCTGCTGCACCGGGATCTAAAGACAGAAAGGGAGGGTCAGAAACTTACAACATCAGCAAAGTTTCTCCTCCGCCAAATCAACACAGAAGATTGTATGTAGTCAGCTAATCCTACAATCAAACAATTCTGTGATATTGTTTACAACAATTGCTGTCACGATTCTGGATCTTGAACTGAAACCACGGGTCCCAGTGGGGGGGACAGGTAGCGTGGGACCCAGTGGGGGGGAAAGGTAGCACGGGTCCCAGTGGGGGGGACAGGTAGCACGGGTCCCAGTGGGGGGGACAGGTAGCACGGGTCCCAGTGGGGGGGACAGGTAGCGCGGGTCCCAGTGGGGGGGACAGGTAGCACGGGTCCCAGTGGGGGGACAGGTAGCACGGGTCCCAGTGGGGGGGACAGGTAGCGCGGGTCCCAGTGGGGGGGACAGGTAGCGCGGGTCCCAGTGGGGGGGACAGGTAGCACGGGTCCCAGTGGGGGGGGGACAGGTAGCACGGGTCCCAGTGGGGGGGACAGGTAGTGCAGGTCTTGGGTCTACGTCCTTCCAGACCCAGAAACATTACAGCACTAGTTATTGGTAGTAAAGTCACATTCTTGGTATCATAAACTCAACAGTCTATTGTCCACTCGTGTGTGCTGACTAAAGTATGATGAGGCCGACTCACATTCTGTAGGTTCTCGTCTCGTCAGTTATGTAACTGACCTATTTAGCTCTTCGTTTGGTACATTTAACAAGTTTAGCAGTTTTCCTCTCCCTCTTTTAAGAGAAGACAATTCCCTGCCTCCCAAACTGGAACTAGGGCAGACCAGTACAGTGCATAAATAGTCATCAAGAACCAGATAAACCCATGAAAACCGGAGCCATGACATTACTATGACATTACTATGCAGTATACCAGGTGCATAACTCCAATTAAAAGAAAAGACAGACAAGGGTTTGACTATAAAGCTTTGATTACAGCATCTCTGATATTTAAGATTATTTTAGGACAACAAGTACATTTCAATGTAATGTGTGCGTGCGTGCGCATACGTGCGCATACGTGTGCATACGTGCACATACAAGCACACGAATGCATGCATGTATATATTGGTATGCGCATGCAAATCAAAACTATAATTATGGGCATGATTACAAATAAATTTTTATTACAATATCAGAAAATTCTTGATTAAGATTATAAACTATATATATATACAGACCTGTATATAGTTATTTATTACAATCAATTATAATTACACCTGTAAATGAACCTGTTTGCTACACTACAATACAGCAGATCAAATCACTCACTGGATATTGACCCCCCCCTACCATGTTTGCTCACAAATTAATTGACTTAATTCACCAGTCAGATGGTCAGTCCTTCCCAACAATGGTGAATGCAGGCAGCATTCTACAGAGTTCTATTTGTGGAGTAACTATCTAACTGGCCCACATCTTGTAGAGGTAAGCTGTTTATTCATTAACAATAGGACATTGTTGATCTTGACACTCTGAGTCCTAGTATCAATGCCTACAATCGTAGTGGCATTCAGTGAAGTTAATTGCATTTGCTAAACCAACTTCATAGTTCGAAAATCAACAACAACAAACAGTGAACAGACACAGCCCAACAAATCCCACAGAAACTCAACAACAACAAACAGTGAACAGACACAGCCCAACAAATCCCACAGAAACTCAACAACAACAAACAGTGAACAGACACAGCCCAACAAATACCACAGAAACTCAACAACAACAAACAGACACAGCCCAACAAATCCCACAGAAACTCAACAACAACAAACAGTGAACAGACACAGCCCAACAAATACCACAGAAACTCAACAACAACAAACAGTGAACAGATACAGCCCAACAAATCCCACAGAAACTCAACAACAACAAACAGTGAACAGATACAGCCCAACAAATCCCACAGAAACTCAACAACAACAAACAGTGAACAGACACAGCCCAACAAATCCCACAGAAACTCAACAACAACAAACAGACACAGCCCAACAAATCCCACAGAAAATCAACAACAACAAACAGTGAACAGATACAGCCCAACAAATCCCACAGAAACTCAACAACAACAAACAGTGAACAGATACAGCCCAACAAATCCCACAGAAACTCAACAACAACAAACAGTGAACAGATACAGCCCAACAAATCCCACAGAAACTCAACAACAACAAACAGTGAACAGATACAGCCCAACAAATCCCACAGAAACTCAACAACAACAAACAGTGAACAGACACAGCCCAACAAATCCCACAGAAACTCAACAACAACAAACAGACACAGCCCAACAAATCCCACAGAAAATCAACAACAACAAACAGTGAACAGATACAGCCCAACAAATCCCACAGAAACTCAACAACAACAAACAGTGAACAGATACAGCCCAACAAATCCCACAGAAACTCAACAACAACAAACAGTGAACAGATACAGCCCAACAAATCCCACAGAAACTCGCAACTAGGCAAACTGCAGATATATACCACTGCTATTTCACACCAAAAATATTAAATAGAATCTGGTTACCCACAGAATAATGCAAGGGTAAAAGGCAACCAATTAGAGCAATCATAGTTTAAACGTACTAATTAACTTGTTCAACAACAGGTAATCCGGCACTGATGGATAATCTGTTTCGACTGAGTGATCAACGCGTGAATCCACAGCACGTGGATCTGACCTAAGATAATCTGACAGCGGTGACGTCACAATGTAGCCTAATTAGGAGAAAATAACTGCATTGTTGTTAGCGTTTGCCACTGCTAGACGTGTAATAAACAGACATTACAACATGTCCTGACGTAAACTCTTCAACTGTTGAAACGCACACCAACTCAGCAACTGGGAGTGTAAAACTGTAATATATGTGCAGAAGTATGTTGATTACAATCAGAATATTTCAGAAAAGTTCAAGTGCTTGTTGCCTTTAATGGTAGAAAGTCGCGTTATTTTGATAAGAGTTGATGTTTTTAATGTCATTTCACAGCCGCAAATACATTTACTCCATGTTTTGAGTTTCACCATTAATTCCCACAGGAATAAGAAGAGAAAGCTGGCAAATTCATTCGTTCATTTTCACTGGCCACAGACATTCACCGTCCCCAGGGCCACCAACCCGCTAAATTAAAATCATCAAAATGTGGCCAATGTGACACAACAGTGACGAATTGACACAACAGTGACGCAGACAAGAGGACTTGGTATGAAATCATAGTCACCATTACCATGGCAACATGGGTACCCATGGCAACAAACAAAATGTTGGCTAAACTGTAGAATAAGGAGGAATTGAGTAGAACAGATGTTTGACAATCAACTGTCCCTGACATTATGACATAACCACTGTTAATTAGTTCATAGCCTAGTAGCAATTTGTATTCATTTCACACATTATTTCTCCAGACAACAGATGGTGAATCTGTTAGTTGCATAATTAAACTCTATCAACACTATGAATTTATTGTTGAATACAGTTAGTACCACTGTATTCTAAATGGTTACTCAGAAATGCCAAGATAATAATCAACTGTATTTAAGATTAACTGTATTCTAGATTACCCAGAAACACCAATGCAGTGAACCATCTATAATCACTCCCCTTCTGAGAATATCTTGCATGCCACAGAGTAGCATCACGCTTTTGGACACATTATGGTGTGTAGCATAATTAATTTTCTCACCATAAATTAATTGAAGCTGCCTGGCTACTGCTCATTACTAGTTCTGCAATGACAACATTTTATCAACGCACAAATATGTAGTTAATCAAAGCATTGCTGGGAGTGTACAATAACTAGACTCATTGGCTCATATCTGCTGGGAGTGTACAACAACTAGACTCATTGGCTCATATCTGCTGGGAGTGTACAACAACTAGACTCATTGGCTCATATCTGCTGGGAGTGTACAATAACTAGACTCATTGGTTCATATTTGCTTATCACTGTCTTGTAAATTTTAATAAATACAATGAATCTGGAATCAAGTGGCATAAACTATAGTCTATTTTTAATTGATATACCACGTGAGAAGTACATAACGCTGTCACTAGGGACTTCTCATAGTAAAAACAACAAGAAATATATGGCGACAACAAAACATGGCAAAATAGCAAATGCAACATGTTTTGTGGTTAGTAAATTATTTCCACTACTACAGGATTGTAAATATTTTTGTCCAATTAGTGATGATTTTATTTTTAGTTGATCTACAATGAAAGATTATGGCACATTATTATTTTTTAGTCAATGTTATGATTGCCAAGAAATTAATTATTATTATCATCAGCCAAATGTGGTTTGTCAGCCCATCAGTAAATAATTTCACTGAACGTTTTTGACATTATTATTATTGCAATTTTATTTATTATAAATTGATGATGACCAAAACACAATTGAAAACCCTCTTCCCATTTGGAAGACAAACAAATGCAGTTGGTCTCATCAATCATCACACCCAGAATATGGAATTCATGATTAATTATGGATCTGAGACTTATCCCAGATATTCCATCGCTGACCAAACACGTCTACATCGCTGAATCAGAAACGTTCCCCAATGATTCCATTCTGCAGCTAACATCTGATGCTAGTAATCTCCCAACACTGATTACGCTAGTCAAAGGTTTACCAATGCAACAATTACGCACATTCCCATCTGCCATGTTCTCTGAGCAATCTGATCTTTTGTTCCTTCAATCCCAGTGGGTTTATGGAGGCCCAGAAAGTGTTCAACAAGCAGCTGGTGAAAGCACCGTGTATAATGTCATTGCACAGAGATCTGTTTCGCCCTAACATCCTATTGTTTTGCTTGAATTTACTATGCACACCTGGACAACTTCCAGGGCATCCTAGAAACAGTGTAAAACAGTGAACATTTCTTGCAAATATATTATGTATTGCACCAATAGAAAATAACTTTTTATTTTATAAATTACTCCTGCCAGTTGGCCTTGAATCCAATAAAAAGGTTTGAATTTTCAATTAAGTAGAAATAGGTGCATTTCCACTGTTGATCACTGCTGAACCATTGATGATGTCTTCTTCTGTTAATATTTATGAACAGTAGGAGAGATTCTTCATATGACCTATGAAATTTCTTCCAAATCCTATATCTATATTTTCTTTCACCAGACAAAACCAGAAGTATATCAAATCATGTCCAATATGTTTTCACCTGTCACTGGCACTAAGGAGCAAGTTTTCGTGAAAAGCTATAGAACACCAGTAAGAAATCAACTCTATTAAATATTTTGCTTACAAAAGCATCAGGTAAACAGGACTTCATTAACAGGTTCCAGGAAGTGAAGACCAACATTCCATTGTCCAACGTGTTGATGAAGCTAAACCTCAAGCACTGCTGCAGACAGACAATGACCGACACGGCCACAATGCACAATGCCACTAATTGAGACAGATAGTGACGACACTACTGTAGAGTGACGACACTACTGTAGAGTGACGACACTACTGTAGAGTGACGACACTATTGTAGAGTGACGACACTACTGTAGAGTGACGACACTACTGTAGAGTTCATTCATTCAATTGTATCCTCTTATGAGGTAATTAGCAGAACTGATTGGGCCGCTTCTGCCGTGACTCATGTGGTTGAGTGGGTGTTTAGAATTATCTTGTCTTCTTGATGTACATGCCCTTCTCTGAAAGATTAATTGTTCATTTTGAAATGTTAATTTAATAGTAATGTGAACACATTGTTTGCTTAATCTTAACAAGGAGCAATCCATTTAATTCATTAATCCTAAAAAACAAACTGGTGGATGTATTACTTTTTCATCTGCTGGTTTGTCATCTGAAATTGTTAGGGGTAACTAAAATATTCTAGTAATTTTAATTAATTGGGAGGGGGTCACTTTCCTATATGGTGGGTCAATTTCTCATAAGGGAAAACTTGCATAAATTGATCCGGGGGTTGATTTACTATATTGTATTCCCCACAGCTCACTTTACTCCCCAAGTCAAAATACCGTATGACGCTAGCACTTAGCCACTGAACTACCACATCCCTGGACACACATGAATAAAACAAAGTGTACATGGTGAACACATTGCCATTGGCATGAGGCTCTCGCAGATGATGACATTACAACCGACCCATCCGGCTCTCGCAGTTGATGACATTACAATCGACCCATCAAGCTCTTGCAGATGATGACATAACAACTGATCCACCAGGCTCTTGCAGATGATGACATTACTACCGACCCATCAAGCTCTCGCAGATGATGACATTACAACCGACCCATCCGGCTCTCGCAGATGATGACATTACAACCGACCCATCCGGCTCTCGCAGATGATGACATTACAACCGATCCATCCGGCTCTCGCAGATGATGACATTGCAACCGACCCATCCGGCTCTCGCAGATGATGACATTACAACCAACCCATCAAGCTCTCGCAGATGATGACATTACAACCGATCCACCAGGCTCTCACAGATGATGACATTACAACCGACCCATCATGCTCTTGCAGATGATGATATTACAACCGACCCATCAAGCTCTCGCAGATGACGACATTACAACCGACCCATCAGGCTTTTGCAGATGACAACATTACAACTGACTCATCAGGCTCTCGCAGATGACGACATTACAACCGACCCATCAGGCTTTTGCAGATGCTCACATGAATCACAGAAAGCCTCCAAACGACTCCTCTGTGCCATTGGTACATCAGATTAATCTGCCTCGCCAGCCACTCAGACTCTACTAAGTGAGCAGTTTCCAGGGACCCGTTAATGACCCACTGTCTCCTAAGGGCAGCTGTACAATATATGGCAACAAGACCTCCCAATAGATTTAAAAAATAAATCAAAGTTAATTGAATTGCAGTATTTTGTGCAGCAGCATTCATTTCTCAATATGACATCTTTTTTTAGATAACATTGCCGTAGTACGTAAAATACAGCCAAACAAAATGCAGCATACAAAAATGCCTCAGAACTTTTGGCAGGAATTGAAAACTCACAAAACATACATAAAAGCAAACAACATTTCATAAATTCTAATATCAACTTGTAATAATAAAATGTATAACCTAATAATAATAATGAAAAAACCTGTATAGCCAATTTACTAAAAATTGGGTACAACTGAGCACGAGTGTTTATTAATCCTAACAAATTCTACTGATTAAAACTTCCTGTCCAATCCACCAGGGTCCGCTCAACATCACGGACCACTGGTCTCTCCACTGGACCAAGGCACTGGCCAATCCACCATGGTCCGCTCAACTTCACGGACCACTGGTCTCTCCACTGGACCAAGCCACTGGCCAATCCACCAGGGTCCGCTCAACATCACGGACCACTGGTCTCTCCACTGGACCAGGCCACTGGTCAATCCACCAGGGTCCGCTCAACATCACGGACCACTGGTCTCTCCACTGGACCAAGCCACTGGCCAATCCACCAGGGTCCGCTCAACATCACGGACCACTGGTCTCTCCACTGGACCAAGCCACTGGCCAATCCACCAGGGTCCGCTCAACATCACGGACCACTGGTCTCTCCACTGGACCAAGCCACTGGCCAATCCACCAGGGTCCGCTCAACATCACGGACCACTGGTCTCTCCACTGGACCAAGCCACTGGCCAATCCACCAGGGTCCGCTCAACATCACGGACCACTGGTCTCTCCACTGGACCAAGCCACTGGCCAATCCACCAGGGTCCGCTCAACATCACGGACCACTGGTCTCTCCACTGGACCAAGCCACTGGCCAATCCACCAGGGTCCGCTCAACATCACGGACCACTGGTCTCTCTACTGGACCAAGCCACTGGCCAATAAAGCAGTGAAAAAGAAGAGATGTATGCTCCAAACAGTCATTTTATCAGTGGCGGATTTAGCATTTCGGAAAATGGTGACCAAACTTAGCAACTCATTAATTTGCCATACTCCCATGTAGTGGCACAACAGGTTAGTCGCACAAAAATTATTATCCCAAGCCACGTGGCCCCCATAAATATGTCACTATATTTTTTACCAAATGCTGTATATGCCTATGTAGTATTTTTGGAAGATACAAATAAGGGACACTCCCTGCTGTATTCCGACAAATCATACATGATTGTTTACTTGCCGATGGTATGATTCTCCACACACACACGACACATCTAAACGATCTATGTTGTACAGAGTATGGAGAGCAAGATATACTTCCTGTCTCCTATAAAGTACAACATAAACAATTACGCACAATGGTCTATTAATAAGCACATTATCAGGAAATTATCTGGTAGTCATCTTAATTACATTCCTCTTTCTCACTTTCCAATACTACATTTATCATCTCCAGCACCAATAACAATGATAACCATAAACCACAGAGTCGCCACCTGGTGAATGCAGAGTAAACTAACAAATATTGTTGATTTGACTGTTCCAAAAACCCAATAAAATTAACTACAAATATCCCCAATATTCCTGTTGGGATACTTCAAAATCCTTAATAATTGATATACAATCTGAACATGCTTTTTATTAATCTTAAGTAGCAATACATTCAAACACAGACAATTTGTCATTACATTAACATTAGCACAATTAAGATGTTTAATAAAATTTCCACATACCTGTCGAGTACTGCCACATCCTTCCCAGCATGCACCAGTCAGCGTCCGCTCCGACAGCAGATGCGAGTACGACACTGCAGATTTCGACATCCGCTGGCTGTGTCGGCGAACGGCCCGTCGACGATGTTGTCGCAATAGTAGAGATGGTGATGCACCAGTGACGGACAGCCAGACACGAGGTCAGTCAGCGGCCCGGCGGACAGCTTCAGACAGCCGGACAAGTCAAGGTGCTGGAGGTGTGGGAAGCTGCCGCAGCCAGCGAGAGCCCTGGAACATGCACACGCAATACCATTCAATAGCCAAATAGGAACATTTTCTCAAACTTTCTGCAGTTTGTGAAGTAGCATTTACAGTCATTTTAATAAGAGTGATTATTTTTTTTTAAATCATTAAAAGAATCGACTTTGATCCTGAGATCGAGCAACTTTAGGTATGTCATAGTATATACAGGCTGGACACACAGAGTCATTATTGCAGTTTTTCCTGCAAAATTTTGATTGGATCCAGTTAAAAATGATCTGTTAGTTCGTCCAATGATTTCATAAAAACTAAATAACAAATTTGCACAAATGAATTTGCAATGGAGCACGATGTAGTCGATGCTAGATAGGTTAGATTTTTCGTGAAATGATCAGAAATGGAACAAGCAAGTATCCACAAATCAGAAAATGTGACCAGCCTGATGTTATACTACATAGAGGCTGAGCTACTTCATTTTCGCTGAATTTCGAAAATAATTTAATAGTTTCTCCAATGATTTGATCAACATTAAATAAATTGGCATAAGTGAGTTAGCACTTACCTGATGCCAAGATCTGTCACCTGGAAACAGCCAGACAGATCCAGATACTCCAATGCTCTCTGTCTGTGACATGCATAACTACACATCAGCGCCGCTGGACGTTCCTTCATGTTCAGCTGTTTGACACTATCACAGAACTCTTTCGTGTATTCGTCACAACCCTCGTCGTTGCCATAAATTTGTTCACGAGTGTTATTCGGATAAACATTTGAGTTTTTCCCACCGTGGCTATGTAGCGTATACTGGTTCATATCAGCAGGTGTCTGATCCGATGTTGCGGTATAATCAGTAGCCCATAATGCAACATCTGTGGTGACTGCAACGCACTGTAGTGATAGTTCCGGCACACAGTTATTGTCGTACTCTGGATGTTGAATGAATCCATCATATTCGTTTCTCTCCAATTCATCGCTGTAATCTGGGTCACTGCTTTTTTGATAGGCATGGTGTACTGCACTTTGTCTCTCGCAGTCGTCCCGGCAGTTCTTGTCCAAACTCTTGTGGTAGGTGCGGTAGTATTCAAGACACAGACATGTATTGTCATCCTCGACATACAACTCCTCCACCTGTTGTTGCGGAACACTGCAGCAGGACTCAGTGGTCTCGGTGGTGCAGTGCGGTGCTGTCCTTGCCGTGGGCTTTGCAGTGGCGCCACTATCGTCGAGACCAATCGCCAGCCGCACCAGAGTAGCGTTGCCGACGTTGACACAACCAGACAGAACGAGACGCTTTAGACGACAGCAGGAACCACTCTGACCAAAGCTGTAGACAGAGCAGGAGCACACAGCGTAAGAAGTTCTGTCGTAAACACTCAATGTCTGATTGGTAAGAAGATATAAAAACTAAAAATTTTTACTTTGTAAATGTATTTATATTTGATAACATACTGTTTTGGAGCAAAGGTTGGAAACAGAACCACTGCTTAGATGTTACTAAAGGTTTAGCAAACATTTCTAAAATACCAAAACATTACCTTTACAATGCCTTCTTCTAGTCCGCAAAATCAAGACTTAAAATTGTTAACCAAAATTACTGTGAAATTTTGCCTTGGGGAGAGATTCCTACACACACTTAGGGGCCGTCGCATAAACTCTCTTGTACCATGAAACATAGTGACGACAAAGCCACCACCGACCAGTATGTTATGCTATATGGTTTTTTAACTTCCTAGTAACTTAGGTCTCCATGTACATAGATCTACTCTACTCACAGATCTACTCTACTCACAGATCTATCCTACACATCCATTGTGCTTAAGGCGGCTGAGGCAGTTAGTGTATCAATTAAGTTTTGACGTTGCAATTTTGCATATGAACACGTCTTACGTGCACGCAATGTAATACGGCATTAAATTACGATTGGTGAAGGGACTGTGTCAAAAATACACTGCCACTTTCGGCTGTCATTCAACTTTTGCTTAATTCATTCACGGTGGTGTAGCAGACATATTTGGTTTATGTTAACCAAAATCTGTCGTAAAGTTATCAGTTACACTGCCATACTTATATATATATGCCATTTATTTCTTTGGGGATTTTCTCAAAATTATTAAACTTCGTTTTTAGCGGCTATTTTTTTACATTTACAAAGATCTGTTAAAAACCTTGTAACATAACCAAATAAATAAAAAAACAATTTTTTTAATCTAGTATATTACATAGCATTTCAACTATAATATGTGAAGAAATGGTTAATTTCTCTTAAAAACTTCTACTGAAACTAATCAATTCAAGACGAGCATATAATAGCCATCCCAGCTACCTTAACTATTGTTAAACCGGCCACTTGGCGACTTTCTTCACACACATTTTTTCTCCCAGAAATAATGACTAATTTGCATGAATCATAAATGCAGGTCAACATATACATATATTTTACTAACAACAACATTCAATTATCCAATTACATTCAAGAAAAAATAGAAAGATCAGTGGCAGTCTAAATTAACAATAGACGGGGATCCAGAACCAGGTTTAGGGATGGAGTGCACATAGTTTAGTGTGGAAAGCAGACCTCATTTTTTGGTTAGATTGGTGCATCTAGATGAATAATCACGGGGCCTGATCTTTCATATCTCTTGCAAAACCTAAAAAAAATTTATTTTAAGAAGGGTACCCTAAATTGACAATTTCTGCGACTTGCATCAGGGAACGTCTTGACTATTGCACATATTACTCCATAGAAATCAGTGTATATATTATATGTAGACAAATGGACTACCAAATGAAAGCTAAACATCCACTGCATCTGTTGACATATGATTTGTCACTATATCTTGTGTACTTGAGCTCTATAATGACATTGTAAATGACCCTATTCAGGCCTTAACATTAACACTGGCCCACTGGCCTGGCACCTTTTTGGGGGCTGTCAGGCTATTTCGGGCCACCAATTTCCATATTTTACTGGCCCGGTGGGCCAACACAGTTTCAAATTATTTTTATCCCATTAGTCACAGCCACAGGTCATCGTTTCAGTTGCCTGTCCTTGCTATCCACCCCGGCGCTACAATTAAACACAATCTTCATCTCATCTGATTTCGCATTGTCGCTTTGTATACTTGCCATCTTGTTTTGATATACATATACGAGCCTCACAAAAAGTCAGCATGACATCACTACTAGTCAGACTTTTTGTGAATTGCGGATGCCCACATGTTACCAGTATAATATCGCTAAATCACAGCATTTTCTTCTGCGCAATACGTATTGGCTATCACGATACACCTTCGACGTACTGATTTCATATAAACCGACTGGTTCACGGACTGTCCGCTAGATGTCACGAAAGCGCCATTCCAGGACCTGCTAAGGTGCAGATAGCTAAGTTTACTGTAACTTTGTACTTCAGTCCAAAAGTTTATATTCGAAAGATATAAACCCAATTGTAACAGTCATAATTATATACAGTGTCCGGTCCGATTAGATTTTTTCGTGTATAACTTTAACTTGATACACACGAGGTGGCATCACCCGTCGTTCTCAAAACGCGACCTGCAGCAACATTATTTGCCATACGGAACACTGACTGAAAACATGAAAGTAAATCACCAACAGCAAAATAAATAACAGCCAAACTCGCAGCCTTTCACATGTAATGCAACGTATTGTAAACAATAGTGTTCTTTTTAAAAAAAAAAATATTTTGGGCCAGTAACTTTATTGGGGGGCCAGTAACTTTTAACATCTACTGGCCCGACGGGCCACTGGGTACAAAAGCTTAATGTCAAGGCCTACTGTTGTTATGCCGAGACTCCAAAAATGAGTCACACAAATCATAACATGGTTTTATATAAGTTGATAAAAAATATTTCTATGGGAGTGTTATAATTATTATCTATTTTGATGTGAAACAGATGTTTTTTAGGTACAGCTTGATACCAAATTTATGTCCATATATTATATACAAATGTAGTTATTGTGTTGGCAACATGACAACCCAAAACAGCCGAATAAGTATGGTTGGTCATTTGCATGATTAAACAGATATGTGAAAACACTTTATCTCTAAAATACAATTTCATCCTACAGTTTGGACCCAAATAAGCAGCTATATATTTTAAAACTTATTTTATTGTGTACAGATGAGTATAGTATGGATAACTCAAATTAAATAAGCCATTTTGAATTTCTAGATGGCCGACAAAGAAATTCCCATTTTTACTAAATTATTACTAATAGTAATAGTTAAAATATTATGTAGAAATTAACTTTAAAAAATGTCAAATTACCATTTCATCAGAGTGGGAGTATTTTAGTACAATTACATATGCTTCAATGAAAAGATCCATTTGCACCCAAATAGCTCAAGATTGGTATTAAATGAAAGGTATTGATCTCCTGCTCTATTTGCAATTGATAAGTGCTACACAACTCTACTCATCATCGCTACTTTCAGAATCAAGGACTCGAGCACACTTGTCTGGTTTAGCTGAACACTTGCAGGCGACCACACAGTTCACGCCAGCAGCAGCACGTTAGCATCTCTTTGTGCATTTGCTCTTGACACATGTACAGTATTGCTTCCCAGTCGCTGCTGAAGGTCTGGATGGTTTGTCCATCATGATGGAACCAGGTTTTCACCACAAATCTCTCTCCCAAATGATGCAGGGGCGGGGATGTTGGGGGTGATTCTGCTGAGCAGCTTTGCAAATGAGAATTTGGAAGAGTGAATGCAGCATATGGTAGTGAAATGCATCTTCCGTGAAATGCATCTTTCATTTTTGGAGTCTCTGTATAACAATATGGTCACTGTCATTATAGAGCTCTTATTTCACAAGTGCTCAAGATATAGTGACAAACCACATGTCAACAGATGCAGTGCATGTTTAGCTTTCATTTTGGTAGTCCATTTGTCTACATATAATATATACACTGATTTCCATGAAGTAATATGTGCGATAGTCAATACGTTCCCTGACGCAAGTTGTGGAAATTGTTAATTTAGGGTACCCTTCTTGAAATAAAATTTCTAAATTTTCAGAGGTTTTGCAAGAGACATGGCAGATCAGGCCCCGTGATTATTCATCTGGATTCGCCAATCTCACAAAAATTAGGTCTGCTTTCCACACTAAACTATGTCCACTCCATCCCTAAACAGACGCCTTTTTGCAGTGTGGATCTCCGACTAAAAAACTTAATGATATTCTGTACATTTAAGTCATCTGAAGTAACTGATGACATACCTCTTGAGCCCAGCGTCTGAGATGCGAGTCTGAGTGATGTCTAGACATTCAAGATACGGACACATTTGAAGCATCTGGTCCAACTAACAACACAAAGACAGGGTACATGTAGACATTACTTAAATATATCACAGGCATTTAAAGGGAAACAGAAGTCATAGTTTTGTGCCTGTGCACCTATAAGAGTTACTAAAACAACCATTTGCAACTCGAATTAAGAATATCATGCGAGTGGTTTACTAGAGCATATTTGTTTCAGACTTTGCATTGGTTCTGTGTATGCTAGTGTCCTGTCAAATATGGACTCCATGGAAATTGGGCCCCTCTATAGAATTTGGACCTGGGGATCCATATTCTATGGGGGTCCATTTTGTATATGGGGCATTCATCTTAAATCAACCAAAATAAGAAAATCTTGTTGTACTCATATTTTTTTATTAAAATTTTTGTTACCAATTAATCTACAGGTCAATATAACCACACATTTCAAATCATATTGTTGTAGATCGAATAGTTTCTTAGTTATGACCATTTCAAATTTGGTGGATTCTGTCATTTTTCGGAAATCATGAAGATTTCTTGTTCTACTTAAAATACCAGTAACTCAAAAAAATTTGTGCAAGAACTCTGAGATTTGGCATGCTTATTCTACATTATATGAAGATAGTAACAGACATACTATAGTTTCATATCTGTATATTTGTTGTCCCACAATCTGCCACTGAAGTTGTATGTCCTTGAGTGCGAAATTGAGCCAATGAGTGATTTTAGACCCATATTTCAACAATAAAACATGTTAGAACACAAATGAATCTTATTTTGACCAACAGCACACTTACATCAGTAGGTATATGAGAAATTTGAAGTTTCTATCTTGATTAGTTTATGAGTTTATGAGATATTGATCTCCATATTTGGATTCCCTATACAAATGGCTTCATGTAGAACAAAATATTTCAGATGGATGCATTTTGAGTTTTTATCTAATCAATAGATTACAACACAATATGAAATCCTACAGCTGATTTAATACCTATTCCATCCCTAACAAGATAATTATGTAAATATTGTTCTCAAATGCAAAAAAACCCTTCTGAATAGATAGCTCTAGATTATTATACATCTGGGTCATTCCATGTGAAATCAACCAATGGTCAAACAATTATGTCTCAGAATTTACTTAAATTGTAACCATTGACTAAGCAGCTATAGTTAAGCACTACTTTACATACAAATTGCTCTGTAATGCCCTAGTGTAATGTGAACAAGGGGTAAATGCCCTAAATCGTACCCATTATTGTTTACATGTTTTAATTCTATTATATAATGTGCCTCAAACTTGAGAAGATTTCAAGTTATGTATCTTAAATTTGCTGAAGATGTAGATATATTGGAATGATATTGTCAGAAGAGTTGGAACTGGTTATACATGATCTCAGAGTGGAGCCAGATTTTGAAACACTGGCCAATCAGTAAACAAAAGTAGGTGTACAAGGTGTGATCTTTAAGTTGAAATGAGGAGTGGTGGGAGTCAAGAGTCACATCACTCATCTAAACACACACCAATTAGTTGCTCGTTATCATGCAACTTGGTGGAAAGAATGGAAGGTGACTGGTTGATGAAGAGAGTGGATGTGCTCAGAGAGAACGGTAGACGAGGAAGACCAAGATGGGAGAACTGCTCGAAGAGAGAACTGGCAGGAGTGGGAAGGGAAAATGACAAGGAGGGATGGGGAGTGGAGATGGGTGGTGGAGACGGCAGTGAAATGGGATCAGTGATGCAAGAAGGAAAAATCGATGACCTGTATCGGTGCGAGCCTCACGGCGGATTTGAGGGATAAAGGGAAGGCCGTTACCATACTAGACTACACACTGCGATAATACTACACCTACCAGTCCATTGGTGAGTGCCCGACTGTTGGCGAGGATAAGACTTCTGACTCCAGAGCCCACTTGGGGCAGCACGTGTTTCACCAGACCCTTGAGAAGTCGCGCCTCATGGAGAATCTGCAGCGACAACAGTGTTGTCACAATCACAATCAGTACATATCTGTACCCAGAATGTCAGTCAGTATCAAGTTGTAATGAATAGTCACTGGTGTAGTTTTTGCTCCATGCCAGATTTTGCCTCATTTTGAGACCTTGATGGAGACCACGCCTTCAATGCCTTCAATGCACTACCCAAAGATTTCAAGAGCAAGTTAAAGACTCACTAGCACTAGTTTAATTTAGTGAACGATTAATTTATTATATATATATATATATATACATATATATATATATATATAATAAAATAATAATACTTGAGAGCGTATGATAGGATAAAACAATTAAAAAAATGAAACTATATATATATGTATATATATATATATATAGATATAACTTACACTAAATGTGCCAAGAATGAACAGAAAGATACATATATATGTATATATACTTTCATTCTTTTTAATTGTTTTATCCTATCATACGCTATTTAACCTGTTATCTTTTTTTAAATTTGTATGTAGCATCATATGATATAATTATCTGGATTATATATTTATCCTATCACTATAATTATTTCAAGTAATATTATTATTTAATTATTATTTTACTTTATTAACACGTACAGCACCAAAGAATATTGTTGCATAGATATGGTGCTATATAAATTAATAATCATTAATCATAATCATTAAACATTGATCACTAGATGGAAGTACTGTTGTGACACATCGGTGCACTGTGTAAATACAGTAGTACCTTCCTTCAACGGACACTTCTGTATCCAAGCAAAAGTGTCCCTACATGGCAGGTGTCCCCTCATCGGAGGGACAGGCATGCTGGAGTGGAGGGCTGAAATAAGGCGCGTTAGGTGTTCCCATATCTGCCACCAGGGTGCTACTAACCAACAGCGATCGCTGCCCACTGCTCCAAGTCCAAGAACACTGTCGAAGCCAGTGTGCTTGCAGCACTGTTGTATACGGCAATATGCAGTTTATAGAGCTAATTAAACAAGTCAACTAGAATCAACTTGTATTGTTTTTAAATGTCACACCTTGTTTAAACGTTAACTGAATAAAATACATGTACGTATACTGTTATGGAACTATGATGACGATGTACTGAACTAATAGGCCAATGAATCGAAAATAATAACCTAAATTTTAGCAGCCGAAACGTATTTGAGTTGACACACGCAGTATGTAAGCTGATTAAACATAGACAATGACAATAGGCAGAATTAATAATAATTTCACCTCGATTTTCAACTGATCTCGACCGAAGCATAAATTTATGATGCATGACTTAGCATCGATTCGTCGTTTCATATGCGGATGACGAATTCGTATTTTCGCACACCGGTAGCGCATTTGGCATGTTGGTTTCACGTCGTTTAAATTGGAGGCATGCCATTTTACCTTAGTTTCATATTAGTACTGCATACTAAATTGCATTTAAGACTGTTTATCTGATTCTTATGCGAGGCGTATTTGTGAATCTCGATTGCAATTTCAAACCGCCAAAGCGAAGCCAACATCAGCGATTGATGTCAGTGGCAGCACCAAACAAACTTGTTGACAGTCGTTCATTGTCGTTGACATTGTTCACCTGTTTCTTGAGAATTGTCAGAGCAATTCTAAGTAGGTTTAAGCAGGCCCATTTGGCATTTCCACCAGCGGCAGAAAATCAGGGTCCACGACCAACAGCCTTATATCCGAATTTGCGACATAACGTTGTTTCTCCCACTACACACCATGCTGTTTGTCCATCGCCATTTTGGAAATAAAATATTTAGAGAAAAAAATTACGAAAATAAATAATACTGTCCGCCTTAGCAGGGACAGAAAACCAAAATATCTTGTCCGCTGTCCGCGTTCACCAGGTGTCCCCTCATCAGAGGGACATTAACATGGTAAAACAGTCAGTACATTGAGAAAGTGTCCCGCCATAGCAGGTGTCCGTTCATCAGAGGGTCCGTTGAAGGCAAGTACTACTGTATGCCATATTTCAGGCCTCTTCAGCTTCTTGTGAAAACGGCATATTATATTACGAAGGCAGAAACTACACTGACCAGTATAATGTTCTTCGTAACGTTTACCCACAGACCTATCCTGTCCTTTTCATCCACTCATTGTTTACCCACAGACCTATCCTATTCTTCCTATCCACTCATTGTTTACCCACAGACCTATCCTATCCTTCCCATCCAGTTATTGTTTACCCACAGACATATCCTATCCTTCCCATCCACTCATTGTTTACCCACAGACCTATCCTATCCTTCCCATCCACTCATTGTTTACCCACAGACCTATCCTATCCTTCCCATCCACTCATTGTTTACCCACAGACCTATCCTATCCTTCCCATCCACTTATTGTTTACCCACAGACCTATCCTATCCTTCCCATCCACTTATTGTTTACCCACAGACCTATCCTATCCTTCTCATCCACTCATTGTTTACCCACAGACCTATCCTATCCTTCCCATCCACTTATTGTCTGTTGTTGACGACTTTCTCCACACAATTTCTTCCCAACCCAATTTCACTTTACATTTATCACCCCAGGTGGCAGCACTCACTTGCTGTACAGCGGGACAGCATGCGTCAGCGGCATCAGTGTCACATGACTCATCAATGTCTGCGTCATCATCGATGACCATGTAGCCGACTTCATCGTCCTCATCGTCATAGAAGTCATCGTCGATATCGCTGTCCTCCGATCGGTGGTCTGTCTTGCTCCAGTCGCCTGAAACACGCTCCGACAGTAACACGCATTCTTCCACCGTCATTTACGCGTACAAAGTGTAATCATTTTCATAGTAAAATCATGTCATGTGACAGTGGGGCGTGGTAGCTCAAGGTCAGTACCCTTCGTTGCTTCAGTTCACTTAGTTGTATAAATGACGACCTGGCTACAGATATGTGAATTAATATTTTTCGTGCAGTAATTGCAGTGTGGCTGAATGCTTCCCAGAGAAGTCGAGTTGGTGTTGGAATGAGCAGGTCTGCCAGGGGGTGAAGTGTAAAGTGCTTTGAGCAGTCCCAAGGACTGAAAACTGCGGTATATAAGAACATATTTTATATAGCATATGCTATATCTGTTCTTGATTTTATACAAACAAATAACATATTGAACAATAACCAATTTGGTTTTCGTGAGAACACATTCTTTCCACCATGTCTCACTTGTTGTGAGGGGATATGACTTCCTAGCCGAACTGTTCTTTCCACCATGTCTCACTTGTTGTGAGGGGATATGACTTCCTAGCCGAACTGTTCTTTCCACCATGTCTCACTTGTTGTGAGGGGATATGACTTCCTAGCCGAACTGTTCTTTCCACCATGTCTCACTTGTTGTCTATTGTTTCTTCGAATACATTTGCTACTATTGCCGGTGCCTGTCATCACCATATATATGTATAATCTCAGTACTACACTCTACCTTATGTGAGCATTTAGTATTATTTAATATTATTAGTTAATAATATTGTTGTCATACTGTTCACATCTGCATTACTACTGCAATATAACCAACACGCTACACGTGAATATATTACAATCATTACACAATTATATCAGGGTTGACAGCGACCAGTTTCCTGATGTTTACTTAAAGTTATATTTCCACTGTATACATCTACTGGCAACAGCCTTGGCTCTGCTGTCAACCTGCAATTGTATCTAATGTTTACCAACTGTTATACGTGTTGTTTTTTGAACATATGTATTAGTTATGCAATTCCAAAATAAACTCTCTCCCTCTCTCTTCTATCAGCTCCAGACCAAATGTTAATTAATGAACCACAATTTTGTTTATTTAAGCGTTATTTGTTTATGAATATATCAACCTTGCCATTTAGCATGTAATGTCAACATGATATTCGAGGCGAAACATTCGAATTGCAAGAAACGGCATTAAAATATTTGTTTGCATTTTCGAGAATGTGTATGTGCATGGTCAGTAAGAGACCACCCACCTTGCGCCCATTGTACGGGCAGTATGTGCGTCCACAGCTGTGACTCCATGGCCAGCCTTGACCATCCCTTGCATGTCTGGGCGGCCTGACACAGGTCGTAAGGGTTAAGGTAGACAAACACTTGTAGCATGACCTCCGGGGGCAGGTCATCAATACAGACGGCGGGAGCTTTCTCAGTCAATTCCTCCCGTCGCGGTGTTGGGGTGATCGATGTAGAGGCGACTGTGGTGCCCTTTGAGTCAACCCCTGTGCTGCTTGTGTCCACTGTGGCGCCCTTGGAAGTGTCCTTTGAGTCGTCTTCATCGCCTGAGGCTGAAGAAATGCAGATAATGCATGTACCTACAGACTAAAGCCACAATGTAGCAAGCGTGGGTCATTTTAACCCAAAAAAACATGTATATACACACACGAATGCAAATACACGAATATACACACACATGCACACACGCACGATCAATAATTAGAAATGTTTGTCGTTTACAATGCTAGTAGTGATACAGCAGTTCTTTTTAATAGTTTCTTATACAAACTTGCTACAATGTGAACAACTAACCATTGTTTATTCTTAAACTGATGTACATATTAACCACACAACTGCAAGCTAAGCCCTGCTAGACTCAAAAACACAGTATAATGCTACACCAAACTATAATACTACACCAAACATAAGCTAAATGAATATATTACTACCATTTACCCAAGAATCTTCACTTTCAACTCATGCAATGTTAGAGCCCCTGGTGGAAGCACAATGACTTACAGGCGGAGTCGTGCGCGGCACGGACAAGCTCCGTCGCTGTGAGCAGTTGTGCCGCTTCGTAGAGCTCGCACTCCTTGAGGAGCAGATGTTGTTCAATGACGCGATGTCTCAGCTCACACAGCTCCTCGTAGCTGAACACCTGCTGCAGCAGTGGCTGGAACACCTGTCAACACACCTAGAGAGGTGACACACCTACACAACACACCTGGAGAGGTGACACAGCTGTACAACACACCCAGAGGTGAGACTTGTGCAACACATCTGGAGAAGTGACACACTTGCACAGTATACACCTGTACAAGTGACACCTGCCCAACACACCTGGAAAGCTGACACACCTACCCAACACACCTGTAGAGGTGACAGATACCTGCAGAAATGCAAATCTGCTACACAACAGAATTAACAACAACACCTTAATGGGGTCTGCCTAGAGGGAACAGCGAGCTGCAGGGAGCTCACACCCACCTCCTCCTCCTCCTCCATGTGGGGTAGGAAGACCTTGGTGAACTCCTCGAGGGAAGTCTTCAGCTGGAGGCCATAGTTGATGCGGTCAGCAATGGTCTTCTTGTTGAGACCGTCCTGAAGGAGCTGCAGGATGTCCTTCAGACGACTGTCCTGTCAACAGAAACATACGGCCCAAATTTAGTTGTAGCCAGAGAGGGTGAATTACATTTTATCAATTCCAATTCCACATCAAAACATCAGTATGTGAACAGAGCAACCATAGACGGACGGTCTAAAATATGTGTTAATGCCAAAATTAACACATATTTTAGAGCAGTTTTATTTATGCATATTATGGCACATAATATCAAACAATGATAAATATGATTTAATTGAAAACACCAACAAAACTCCTATTCCAAAACACCAACAAAACTCCTATTCCAAAACACCAACAAAACTCCTATTCCAAAACACCAACAAAACTCCTATTCCAAAACACCAACAAAACTCCTATTCCAATTCCAAATTGGCATTTCAATTTCATTTACAATGTAATTGACTCGCGTCAGGTGGTAGCGACACTAGGAGATGATGTTAGTCTTGTAGAGATGCTACCTTGCCAGTTCGTCACCCGGGTTGAAGTTGGTGGCCAATAAGAGAGGATTTCACTCCTAATGTGAAATATTTTTTGGGTCCAGTTTCTCGAACAACTTACAAAGTTCTGACTTATTAGGAGCATTCCGTCTCAGATCAACCAACGCATGTTGTACTCGTAGTTTTGAATTCAACCACAATTTTACCAATTAATCCACATGTCAATTTAACCATACATGTCAAACCATAGGGCTGTAGTTCGAATAATTTCTCAGTTGTGACCATTTCAAATTGGACAGATTCTGTCGTTTTGCCAATTTTTTGAAATCATGAAAATTTCTTGTTCTACTTAAAATACCAATAACTCTAGCAATTATTTGTGTTAGAACTCTTAGGCTTGGCCTGCTTATTCTCCATTATATGTAGATAGTAACAGGCATACCATAGTTCCACATCTTTATAGTAGATCATATTTCAATAATAACACATGTTAGAACACAAGTGAATCATATTTTGAACAATAGTACACCTACATAGGTATGTGAGAAATCTGATGTTTCTATATCGATTAGTCGAAAAATATATTTCAAATAGATGTATTTTGTGCTTTTCTATTCCTTCTCTAGTAAGAAAATTATGTAAATATTGTTGTCAAATGCAAAAAACCTTTGAATACATAGTTATAGATTATATGTACCTTTATATCTATCTGGGTAATTCTAAGTGAAATCAAAAAGTAGATGTCTCAGAATTTACTTAAATTGTAACTAATGGCTAATCTTCACGGTTTCTGAAAATTGGCAAAAACAATAGAATCCGCCAAATTTGAAATGGTCATAACTCAGAAACTATTTGAACTAGAGCCCTATAGTTTGATATAATTAATTATGTTGTTATACTGATTTGTGGGTTAAATGGTAAAATTTTGGCTGAATTAAAAAATATGAGTGTAACAAGATTTTCTTATTTTTGTTGATTTCAGATAGAAAAAATGCACTATTACGTAAAATAGACTTATGGATTTTTGCAAGTCTCACTTCTCAAAAGTTCAAAACAATTATATGTCAAAAGATTTTTCTTAGTTATGGATCTCAGCAGCTAGTTTTCATAAATGTTTATGCAAAAGCTTCAGTCAAAAACAATTGTATATAAAAATAAAGCTGTTCAGTATTTTTTACCAGGAAATTGCCATTCAAGAATAAGTGTTTAGAGAATTCTGATTTACTCTGAAAATCTATTGCTAGTACAGCTTCATAGATAACTGCAATAAAAGAGGACTCCCAACAATGTTGAAAAGATTTACTTCTGATGAGTATAAATTTATTTATTACATATTATTATGTTACGCTATGACACAGCACTCCTGTAATTATTCTTACACACACACATACTTCAGAGATCATCTGAGATGATCCCTATAGGGATCGTGTCACGAGTGACAGTGAGAACAGCCTTGTAGAAAATACACACATCTGTCTTCGTAGAAAAATTTATGTTTCATCTGACAGGTTCCGACAATGGGGGGGACTTCCACCTGACTCACTGATCACATTGATCCAGTAACCAGACTGGGTATCTTGATGCACCAGACCTTGACAGGCTGTCCCCTCAATGCACTGGGTCTGATACATGCAAAACACACAACAAGGACACTGTGAATTGCCGTGAAATTTGACACCGTTCGCTGTTTGTGTATGTGTGAAAAAGACTGTCCTGCTTAAATGTACTGCACTGGGATAATTTCATGCACACATGCCACCAGCCAGACAGTGTCACCAGTCACATACAGAGTGTGACAAGTTACAGTCTCAACTGTCACACAGTGTCACCAGCTACACAGAGCATCACCAGTCAGACAGTGTCACCAGTCACACACAGAGTGTGACCAGTTACAATCTCAACTGTCACACAGTGTCACCAGCTACACAGAGCATCACCAGTCAGACAGTGTCACCAGTCACACACAGAGTGTGACCAGTCAGACAGTGTGACCAGTCACATACAGAGTGTCACCAGTCAGACAGTGTCACCAGTCACAGTCTCAACTATCACACAGAGTCACCAGCTACACAGAGCATCACCAATCAGACAGAATGTTACCAGTCAGACAGTGTCACCAGTCACACACAGAGCGTTACCAGTTACAGTCTCAACTATCACACAGAGTCACCAGGTACACAGAGCATCACCAATCAGACAGAGTGTTACCAGTCAGACAGTGTGACCAGACTGGTGATACCAGTCACACACAGTGTCACCAGTCACACTCAATGTCACCAGTCACACACAGTGTCACCAGTCACACATAGTATCACCAGTCACCTAGCATCACCAGTCACACACAGTGTCACCATGTCCTACCCTATGACAGTTGCAGACAGCTGTGTTGTTGATGGACAGTTCCTTGAGCTTTGTACGCAGTTGCTTCATGATGAATCGATTCTCAATCTGCTCGTGTGACTTGAACTCAACAAACGTCCGAAACAGGGTGTCCAGCAACAACTGGACATCAACCACATTCGAGAAGTTGGTCGTCTGCAACTAAACAAGGCCATGTTGTTGTTAATATAATGCTGGTGAACAGTCAAAACTATGGAAATTTTTGGGAAAAAAGGACCTCCACAATTGCATTAAAATATACGGAAATCGATGAAGAGGCAATAATCAAAATAACAGACGGTTTCCTCCCGAAAACAAGTAGCGGAGTTGACAAAATATCTTTCAAGCATTTAAAACTGCTCTGCAGTCGATTGAATTTTTAAAAATGCCTATTTTTGTTCAAATCACCAGAAGAATTGACTTTAGTCGTTAGATCTGGTAAGGATCAAAATAGTGGATAAAATGGTAAACACTGCGTGGGTCAATGCTGATCATCGGCGTGACCTCCATCCTCTCGCCAATCACATGACAAAGTTAAACAATTTCACCACGGAACAAAATTGTGATTTTTCAGCATTTTTATTTTCACTTCAGTAAATGCTTCAACAAGCATAAACTAATTTAATAGTTTGTCTGATGATTTCACAGAAACTACATTTAAGCAGTTAAACATACTGAAGGCTCAAGATATCTTACAAATTCAACAATTAAAATTTATTATAAATTTACACATAACAAATTACATGCTTATTTACAACTATTACTACTGCAGCTCAATCACATCGGTCACAATTATAATACATGAACATATAGTGACATTCATTTAGACACGATTCAACATGAATTTACAAAAAGATGCTTGAGGCATAGTATACCAAGTTTAGTAAATAGATCCTCTGATCTGATAAAAACAAGACAGATACACATAGTTTATATGGCTTCATCCCTTATGTAAAGGTTTATTACCTAAGTAATTATCAAGAACAATGTTTTTTACCTAACTGTTATATATGTCACCACAATTACAGGAAAATTTATATAATTGTCCTAGTTTGCACATAGCACATTATAAATAGTCCATTGTTGTTACTACTGTCTGAAGAACATGTTTATAATTTTTTACTTTTTCTAGCATAACATTTAATGATTCTAAGCTTTTATATTAAATAATTTACCAGAGGGTGGCCCCATATATGATAGCGACCTATTTGGTCTTAATAGCCCAGATCTCCAAGGTCCATAGCAACTATCAGATAATAGTTAGTTATAATTTACTAAATACTAATTTATACTTTTATTTTTATTTATACTTTGATACTATATAATTATACTCTGTGGATATTGTCTTATTCCATGTTTTTAGATATTGTCATAAGATTGTAATATTATGTTAATGTATGTTGAGTTTGTATTATATGTTTTGGTTGCTATGGATCTGAATAAATTATATCTGAATCTGAATCTAATGACAGAGTACATTAGGATGTCAGCCTTGGTGTATTTGGGGACCAAGGCTAATGTGGCCCCTCAATGGCACCGTGAAGAGCAGGTTCCAACTGACCAAGACCGTGTTGTATTTGAAAAGGTTCCAAGGCCAAACAGGAATAGGCAGAGAGCACCAAGGCCAAACAAGAATAGACAGAGTGCCAAAGCCAAGCACCAAAGTTATGATAAATATTAGCTTACCACTAGAGTGTAACGGTAGTAAGTAAACGCTATTAGAGAGCACATGTAATATTTATAATGTACATGTTCGCTTCAATTAGACAAATATAGTTGGTGATATAAGCTTGATTCCGTTTCATGTAAAAGTTACCATAAATAAATATATGCATTAATTTCTATGAACTTAAATTTACAGCCAACCATACAATATGAACCACCAGTACCAGGCCTGGCTCTAGATATGTGATTATTTACACAAAGAATAAGATGCACTGTACAGATAAGGCCAGATCGCTGCTTGACCACCTTGACCAGAGGGCAGGAATGTAGGTATTTATCTGAGTGGATCTGGGATTCTGGGCTAAAGAACACCACCCAAAGGTGTGTATCTTTAATAAACATTGTGAATTTGTAAGGATATCCATCTCTGCCCGTAGCCAGGTACTCATTTATTCAGCTGAGTGAACTGTGGCAACGTGGGATGAATGAAATTGCCAGTTTCGAAACTGGGTTCTCTCGATTGAGAGCCTGACGTTCTAACCGCTACACCAACGTGCCCCACACAGGATGCCAAGTGTCAAAATAATACCAAGAGACCGAGTATTAAGTTCAACTCTAGCCAATGACCTAGTTTAGTCAAGATGAATTTTCTAGATTTTTCTTGTTTTATGGAGTTTCTTTTCCAAAAAATGTTTTTATGTTCACTTGAGGCTCTTTGGAATCAAAAGCAGACAAATAAATCAATTTTCTGGTAAAAACAGTCATTTTTGTATTATTATGAGAATATGGTTGTGGATATGGATTGCGGAAGATTTACAAAAATGTGAATGATCGAAAGTACTCGGGCTAGTAAAAATACAGTGATGGTGGTGCGCTGAGGAGCTATGGAGGATAGGCTAGGTCAATTGATCATGGTAATAATATATTAATACTGATGTCCTAAATTATCTAATTATCTAAATTCATCTAATTACATGAAAATCAATCATCAAATTACCCTTTGCAGCTACCACGTACAACCGTCTGCAATGCTATTCGAACAGTTGATGCATTGTTTCTTCGACTGTCCAAAGTTACAAAGACAAGACGCTAGATATCCAGGTTATTATAACTGGCAGTTATATGTCGCAATTTCGGGAGTTTGATTCCCAGAAGCCATCAAGATATTGACTGGCAGCACCAAGTACCAAGGCATAGATGGACATTTCTGTGAATATTTTATATTATTATCGTGACAGTCACTTACAAACTACCATGTTATCTGAACCGGAGGATGAGCATTTTTGCTAACTAGTATCAATAATCAATAATACACATGGGTTATTGTCAAATAATTGTTGTATCAAAAGATGATTTCAAGGTTTGGATGACTTTGTTTGAAGCCTAGCCCATTATGAACAAAGAGTCCCTACGATAGTGACGATTGCGCATTATGAGTTAATTTATGAGTAAATTTTCATCAAAATTGGTAGATCAAGGCGACTGGTCCAAGGTCTGGAAGAAAATGAACATAAAAAGAGGCGAGTGGACGATGCAAGTGGATGATGCAAGTGGACGATGCAAGTGGACGATGCAAGTGGACGATGTGGTGCAAATGCAAGACCATGTCTGGCAGTAGCAGTCAGTTTGTCTAGATTAGTCTCTAGACTTATTAATCACATTAAAAATGATTAACCGGGGGGAGGGACGGGAATAACGCATGCTTGGCTTGTTGTGGTGTTACTGTCAACAACGTAGCCACGCCCATCTACTGGTTGTGTCGGTGCTTCCACGAGACTAGTTTTGCTTATTTCTAATTAGTAAATATATCTCGACATTTCGACAACACAACCCGTCCAGCCCAAAGCCACGAACGTCATCAAACGATCTGCTAGAAGTAGCAGGGTTCGAAAAGCCATCCTCGAAGTCGTAGCGTTATCTTCGACGTGGACAACACGTACATGCACAACGGGTCAAAGCCACGCACGGCTAACAAAACTACGTGAGAACAAACAAACACTCCATACATACCATCACAAAGTAGTCGTTTACCAGTTCCTTCATCCGCAGATGAGGAACTTTAAAGACATCAACCTCTTCAGGCACTGGCACACACGGCGACATGTTTATCTCACGGGTTGAGCAACCTCTGCACACGACACTTACGTCCGACGGTTTGCCTACCAGAATATACCACGTTTGAGGAAACACAATAATTTTATTCAATACTAGAAACAACACTAATAACAAATATCAAATTTATTCTACCTCAAATAGAATCGCATTCTATGCGTGTAATTCACAATACTTAAGCTGACTGGGTAATCCAGCGCATGTTACACATGAAAAAACGTTTGAGTGTCCGTTGTTGGCGATCGCATCTGGATATAGAAGGCAAACTGTCTAAACGGCGCCGCAGTGCACCGGTAAATCGCAACACGTCCAGTAGTAACGACGTTTTGTATGTTGAAGCACTCTGTTCATCTCCAATCTCTGATAACAATAGGCGTGGTCGTAACTCTTGAAAACTGGCAGAGGGGATGGGTCGCTGTTTCCCGTTCGCCTTGACGCACCAATTCTTTAATTGGAATTCAGTTCCAGCTTATGTTAGGTCATTTTGTCGTGGACGACACAACGTTTGCACGACGTTTTAGAAAGGTACGTCGTGGTTTGGCCAGGCCATAAATAACATATTGTAACAACGTAATTTTAAAACACCGTGATAACTAATTTGAGCGGTTAATCAGTCAAAAACGGTTGCTTTTACAATGTTGTCGAATTATTTATTTCATTCAACAATAACTTGAATGTAAATATATATGGAAACAATTTACATATTGCGCCTGTCTGATCGGTGATTCCCGAACCAGTCGACATGGCTCAATCGATTGAGTAAACTCAAGAAGTGGGAGTCGAAATACGCGCGGCGCTTGCAATAACTCTATTAATTTCATTTAGGGGCAGATGGGGCATGTCCGCACACTGAACCATGTCCGCACACTGAGGCATGTCCGCACACCTCATTATTGACAAAACCGCTTAGTATTTGGTTTCAAAACTGTGGTCTGCGGTACGTAGCACCTATAACTCGTTCATCAATTAAGCATTCAAACCACCGAATTGAACTGGTTTGCGCCGGTAAAAAATAAACTAAAATGTTGTTTATGCAGAATCTCATGTAATTTCATAGATATACGTGTCTCATACCTACAATAATATATGCATATCTGCGTGTTTGTGCATTTTTGGAATGCGTGTTATTATTGTTGTCGTTGAACAAATAAACTTTTTTCGCCAGAGACTGACATATGTTCCGTAGTTCAGTATGCATTGTGCATGGTTACTATACATATTGCATGTTAATAACGACGAAATTGAGGTGAGCCCGGTTTCTAGACAGGTGCCCAATGCGTATATCGGGATGCACGAAAATTGGGAAAACTAAATTTTGTGCGAAAGTGATTTCAGCAGCGAGTACGTAGATCCGCGGCAAGCAGCGAGAATTGCGCGCGGATTGCCGACAATGTCATATCGTGGGTTTAAACTCGTGTCCATTTAGATAGTTTTGTTTAAAGGGAACATACAACGATTTTCATTGGTTATCTAAAACAAACATTGCAACACTTAATTTATTTGTATTTGTAACATATTGGTTGTTTAAAAGGAAAAAAATATCCACGAAAAACTATCGTAATATTCCGTCTCTTGATATTTACAAAAATACACGATTTGGCGATTAATTAAAATTAGGCTATTTTTAAGAAAGCTTTTTTACTTCAGACGTCTGGGCTTGGCTGTGTGATCGTATCGTTAGTTTGGCGGGAGCGTTCTGCACTGTTCGCCGTTACTATACGGATGTCGGGTGGTGCAATTCGCAGCAAGGACATACAATCTGTTCGCACATTTGCCGACCTCTCCCACACCGGACATGCCTGCTCCGTCGGTTACCAAATAAGAGAGTGCACGCGTGGTAGCTCGCATCGTGACTGGGTCAATTCCCCAACACTGTTACTAAGCTTTGGTATGATAACGTGCGTGCGTGCGTGCGTGCGTGCGTGCGTGCGTACATTGTGATTTCTCGTATTTAAATTCAAGGACATGCACCAGGATTATCATGAAAATGAACTATCCTGGGAAATGTTCAATAAAGTGAATGCATTAGTTGCAAGCCGTGCCACGGTCGTCTGTCATCATTGTGTAGTGTTTGATGGTTGACTGTGTCTTGTGCAGCTGTTAAGTCGACGGGCACGACACCGGTTACCGGTTTCTCTTTAATACGTGGCTTACATGATGGGGCTATCTATAAGTCATATTTGTAAAGTTGTGCATACATTCGAACAAAACATCACCGCATTAATAGTTGCCGTCAAGCAAGACCCTGTATGACGTGTCTAATCTCCTCTCATTTATCGTAGCATCTATTCCCGCTTCATCTATTCCCGCTTCATCTACTCTCGCTTCATTTAACAGAGCAGACATAACCCGACGAAAAACATTTTAGTACAAATAACCCTTTGGTGCGTTTCTGAGCTCGGATTTCCGAGGAATTGTAGGCACAAAAAGCAAGCGTTATATTGCATTGCGTGCGCGTGTGTTGCCCATGAGTAATTTTGCTACTTTAACAACAGGTTTAAATAAATCATACAAATACCTAGAAAGTTTACAAATAGAGGTCTAGACAATTGAAATCCCACCTGTACCTAATTATTATATGCAGTGGCGTATTTAGGGAGAGGGCATTGAACCGTGACCCCTTTGCCTTAATGCTTTATTTGTTTTCGCATGTAACCTGTTACGCCACTACATGGTAGTTTGGCAAACTAATGGATGGCAGTGTTTGACCTCCGCCTTTGTGGGGTCACAGGGGGCAAGCTTGGCCACCCACTAGTTTACCGTGCTACCAAGTATAGTGACGCAACATATTACATATGAACAAATAAAAATGTTTGCCAAAGAGGGAGCATGTCCCAACGCCCCCCCCAAAAAAAAATACGCCACTGATATAGGGCCTATAGTACTAATGCGTTATTGTGGAACTTTTACTGTGCACAGAACAGGGATGTGGTGGAAATACTGTAGCCATAATGTATGCTTATGCATTGTAGAAGATTTGATTGGGCAGACCCCAGGCGACATGACAACGTTGAGCCAACGTCGGATTCAGGGTGCAATAGTTGGACCGTGACAGCTAAGTTGACAACACAACGTCAGACCAACGTCGGAATCAAGGTACAATAGTTGGAATTTGACATGCAGCTAAGTTGTCAACACGACGTCGGACCAACGTGGGATTCAAGATGGAACAGTTGAGCCATGACAGTCGACAGCTGTTGTTGGCAATATGTATAGTGTTTGGGGGGCCATCCATAAATTACGTCACGCTCAGGGGGTGGGGGTGTAATAATAGTTGTATTATGCCTTGCAGCAATAAAGGCTGAATAGTAAATGTACTGGTAGACGAACATGGTAAATATAATTCTATACATTAAAAGGGATACAAAACAAAAGGCAATGAATTAATAGAGCATTAAATTGCATATAAATAAATATAGTATACATCAGTTTTAAATTATAAACATTACATTGCATGTAAATAAATATAATATAATTTCTATTAAATTAAGAGCATTTACTTGCATTACGCAGCGTTTCACGGGGGTGGGCGTATCTTGGTGATCGTTTTATAAACATAAAGATAAAAGAGTTTTGGTCGTCTAGTTGTCACTATCAGGCTGATAGCATTAATTGTTCTGCCATTTGTTTCAACTGAATTCCAACGGAAAAGGAATGAGAACTCTATACAGGGGAGACTGGGGCAAGTTGTTACAATTTTCAGTTAAAGTAATTTTTGGTGAAAAGTTTTATTATTTCTGTCAACGATTGCATTAAACTCATTATTCATGTTAATAACATATACCGTATCATTGATATTCCATGTTATAGTTAGGTAGATATGTGAAGTTTTCCAGGCGCTTTTCCAGGTCGACTGTACCAACTAGCAAGTTGTTACATCACACGGGGCACGTTGTTACAGCAAAGACTATGTGGATCGCAAAGCAAGTGCCACTCGTACGTGTTACTGTTGTTACACCACTTGGATTATACAACACATATATACATCTTATACACAGTGTACATAACAGTGTAGATGTTCACAGCTTCATGTAGTAAGTTTAACATTTTTAGTTACCAAAGGGGACTCATTCCTCGGATACTTACATAACAATCAATATTGTGAGTGGAATATAAATTATTGAATGGAGTACGAAATAGTGAATAGCAATATATGTGTAATGCAACTTTTACTTGATTGAATGATACATGCACGTACGCACACACGCACACGCGCACAAACATCCACATTTCAATGCATCGTGCAATGTTTGTTAATTGCTCAAATAAGTATGTGCCATAATAAAATAACAAGATTGTCGTCCAAGACAAAACACCCAGATGACAAGTGGAAAATGAAGCCACTGACGTATCGAGAATAAAAAAAATTTCAGTCTGTGTAATCGGCCCTTCTGAAATATTGCTAGAATTTATAGTACTTATAGTTATACAAGTGAAATAAAGCGTTCACGCGTCGTACTTAAATAAACCGTGTTCTTTCATTGTCAGCACACAACTCGCTGGCTGAGCCATCGGTACGAGCCGCCCGAGCGTTGTTACAGTTGTAACAACTTGCCCTTGGACGTAACAAAAACAGTTTTAGGTAGTTAAAAAGTCATTCTGTCCACACCTAGTTAATTTCGTCTTCTTAACTCCCGATTTTTTGGACAATGTGTCCACTGGTGGACTTCCAACCAATTACTGTTGATGGTGTATCCACATATGTGCTATGTTGTTGTAAAACGACTATGTAACAACTTGCCCCTGTATGCAACTAGCCCCGTTGTCCCCTACCATGCACCAGTGAAGTATGTAGTCATCATCATTCAACTTCCACACGTGGGTGCATCGCTGCAGTGACCCTCCACTTTAAAGACCTCCACCAGACCCGATCCTGTGCCAGTTCCTTAGCTCGCTTACAGCTGATTTCGTGTTTTGCCAGGTTCTGCTTCATCAGGGCCAGCCAGGTTAGGTTTGGTCATCCATCTCTGCTTTTGGTCATCCATCTCTGCTTTGACCAATGTCTTCTTGCAGGGGTGTCTTCAGACATGCGCAGCAGTTGACCACACCGTCGGAATCTTCTCTCATAGATCTTGTCACTCCAGTCTGTGTGTTTCGTGATAGCTCTGAGGTCGTCATTACTTCTCTTGTCTGGCCACCTGATGTTAATTACCAGTCGGAGCAATCGACGCTGGAATGCATTCACTTGACCAGTGAGAGTTGACGTCATAGTCCAGATTTCTGGGTTGTACAGAAAGATGCTCTGAACCAGTGCCTCAGAGATTCTGATCTTCAGACTGCGGTTGGTTTGATTACACCTCCAAACTTCTTGGAATGCACTCATTACGTCAAGCGCCAGCTTCTTTCTTCGTTTGATGTCTTCTTCAGTATCAAGCAGAGAACCCAGGATCTTGCAGCATTCCCATGAGACATCCTTGAATAGCCTGTCTATGATGTACTCCTCATCTTTGGTGATGTTGTTCTGGAGTTGGCGTTGCTCTAGCAGGGGGATTGTGCGTACTCTGATGTTTTCGATGACATGTCTGCTCCCCGTCACTGCCCACTCTGTGTCATGTGCGTACTGTGCATCGATAATCGTGTTTATCGGTTTGCCGTATGCATGATCTACCAGATGCGTACTTGTTGGTGGTGGTGGTTCAGGAGACTTCAGGTGGTAGTTGTGATTATTAAATTCAGGTTGGTAACTGAAGGCTAGGTAGAGGGCGAAGAGGACTGGACTTAGACAGTCCCCTGCGGCACGCCTGTGTTTGACTTGAGCCTCTCTCAAGTTTCCCTCCCACGTCTGACGCACAACTGAACACCGTCCAGCAGTACCTTGATCATGTGTAGTTCATCAGGATCCATAATCGTTCTCAGATCTTCTACCAGAGTCTCTCTGTTTACGGTATCAAAAGCTTTTCACATATCAATTAGCAGGATGTGTGTTGTGTTGTTGACTGTTGTGAATGTTCTTTCTGCGAGGATTTTAAGTGCAAATACATGTTCTGTGGTGCTCCTATTATGTTTATATGCAGCTTGTGGTGGTGGAGCGTTATCCATAATGTTGTCACCCACTCTGTTTATGAGATAGATAGCCAATGTCTTTCTGATGGCTGACAGTAAGATTATAGGTCATAGATTTGTACACGGATATCTCTTCTTACCAGACTTTTGGTGTGGTGTTGGGATTCCTAGACTAAGTTCAATAGACGTGTCTCCTTCTGCTGCTGCCTCCGAGTTGTGTTGGGATTCCTAGACTAAGTTCAATGGGCGTGTCTCCTTCTGTTGCTGCAGTGTCTAGGATATGAGCTATTTCCGTTGCTACTAACGTAGGCCCATAGTTTAGTTGTTCTGATCTTATTTCATCTATACCAGGGCTTTTATTAGTTTTCAATTTGTTGATTGCACCGGTAATATCTTCTGTGGTGAAAAGCTTTTTCATAGGAGTTGGTTTTACATTCAGTAGCTCTTTTTTGGTTGAAGAAATCTTTACATCCTTCGTGATTAGTTTAACTTGTTCTTCCACATTTGTTGTTCTTCGGAGTCTACAAACAGTGGCGTCTTAGAATCCTTTCTTTTGACAGTTTTTAGTGCTCTGAACATTTTTATGGCATCATTTTTGTTTTTTTCAATCTCCTCTATTTCTTTTCTGATCTCACCTGTTCTTTCTTCGTTCAGACAGTTTTTAGTGCTCTGAACATTTTTGTGGCATCATTTTTGTTTTTTTCAATCTCCTCTATTTCTTTTCTGATCTCACCTGTTCTTTCTTCGTTCAGACAGTTTTTAGTGCTCTGAACATTTTTGTGACATCATTTTTGTTTGTTTCAATCTCCTCTATTTCTTTTCTGATCTCACCTGTTCTTTCTTCGTTCAGACAGTTTTTAGTGCTCTGAACATTTTTGTGGCATCATATTTGTTTTTTTTAATCTCCTCTATTTCTTTTCTGATCTCACCTGTTCTTTCTTCGTTCAGACAGTTTTTAGTGCTCTGAACATTTTTGTGGCATCATTTTTGTTTGTTTCAATCTCCTCTATTTCTTTTTTGATCTCACCTGTTCTTTCTTCGTTCAGACAGTTTTTAGTGCTCTGAACATTTTTGTGGCATCATTTTTGTTTGTTTCAATCTCCTCTATTTCTTTTTTGATCTCACCTGTTCTTTCTTCGTTCAGACAGTTTTTAGTGCTCTGAACATTTTTGTGGCATCATTTTTGTTTTTTTCAATCTCCTTTTACACATCACTGGTCCGATCAGAGGTTGAGTACGCTTGCCAGGTGTGGCACACGAGTTTAACTAAACAACAAACGAAGCAGCTCGAATCCATGCAAAGACGAACAATGCGTATAATCTTCCGAAACGTGTCTTACGCCGAAGCCATCGTCACAGCGAGAATCCCAACAATGGCAGTGCAGAGGTAAATACTATGTAGAACTCTAAATTCACGAACATGCAATCACAAGTTACATCGTCTTCTGCCTCCAATCAGGGAACCTACACACACAACCCGCAGTAACTACAAGTACACTGTGCCTCAATACAGAACTGATAGATTTAAGAACTCTTATACCATATGAACTTTACCACCTAGTCACGATTTTAATTTATAATCTTCTACTTTTTACTTGTAATTAACACAAAACCTAATTTTAATTTGTATTTACTTATGTGCGTGCAATTAAATACTCTATATTTAATACTCTATTTTCACTTATTTATATGCAAATAATGCTCTTAATTTAAATGCAAATTTATATTATATTTATTTACATGCAATTTAATGTTCATAATTTAATACTGATTTATACTATATATATATATATATATATATATATATATATATATATATATATATGCAATTTAATGCGTTATTAATTCATTGCCTTTAATTGTTTTATTCCTTTTAATTTATATAATTATATTTACCATGTAGGCCTACACCATGTACTATTCGGCCTTTCTGGCTGCAAAGAACAATGGAACTTTATTATTATTATTACAAGGAGTTTTGTGGTCTCAAAAACGTCAAACAGTAGCATGACATACTTTATGGATAGCCCATTGGGCCAACGTGGGATTCAAGTGGGTTGGACGTGACAGCCACTTCGGTTTGGTCGACATGGGAATCGTGTGGATGTAGCCTCGATTATCGAGGCTCCGTGCTGTGGCGCCACCGATTGTCGGTGTATACACAATTAACTAATTACGATGTCATCCGGGCATTTAGCTAATTCATAACATAATAGTTAACTTTTATCAGTTTATACGAAGCAATTAGAATTAACTTCAAACTTTTATTATATTGAAACAACTGTCAGACAGAAAAGTTAAGTCAGACAAAACAAATGATTAGTTTAGTTAGTAATTTAAGTATATCGATCATGACGCCAATTGGCTGCTGGCGCTTCACGGGAACGCCTACACAAAATGGAGTGGGGACAGTGGATAACAACGAGACGACGCCTCTGAGCCTGAGGCCATACTCTCTTCTCGGCGAATTCACGAACGCAATAATATAGAGTCGTATAAGCGAAATTACCGCTAGCCAGATTATGCAGCCGCTTGCTGTTCCACTTACCACCCCAAATGCCGGCCCTAGCTAGCCCACGGCACGGAGAATTTAAACAAACAAGCTAGCTATATCATTATTGTAACTATCCACAGATGTGGCGTTAACCTGACAAGACTAATATAGCTTATTTTCTACCCACACAAACCCAGGTAAATCAGCTAGTTACATAGTAATCTCATTGCGGGCAGAGCGGTATTTCATACTGCTCAAGAATTAATTAATAGGGAGTTTATCTGGTAGAGGGCGGGTGGTTGTTCAATATTTTGTAGTCATTCAGTTTTATCGGGCGCCCAGACAGAGTGGAAATTTAGGTTTTGGGTGTTTTTTTCTTCAGGGGAATGAGGAATGTCATTTTCACCAGCTTTCAACAGGAGGTCGGTTAATCGACGTTTAATGTGCTGCGATAGTAAAAAAAATCGTTGTAAATTTGTTTGGAGAGACCCAGGGCACGCTACGTACTATACTATAGTCTAGCTTATCCGACTCTCTCTCTCTCTCGGCTTTGTGAATTCGACAAACGGTGGCGCCACATCGCGGAGCCTGGATAATCGAGGCTAACTATACTAGCGCCCACCAAAACTGGTCTCTTCCCGGTCCTTGTAGGCTCACGCCTCACGGTAGACGCATGAAATACGGGTGATTATGAGACGGTCCCCATGGCAACTTTTAGCTCCATAAAAAATGTTTTAGAAGAGAGAGATTTAAGGACAGGCTACAACATTCATGTTATGCAGATTGATGTTTCAGCTGGGCAGCGTGCAATGTATAGTGCTGTTGATGAATCAGGATCTAGTAAACTACTAGCAAAAGGCCAAAGCCAAAAGAAAAGGTTTTGAATCGCACCACCTGTTAAATAATTTATTCCATACGTTGATAAACAATCCTCGCGAGCCAAGGGCTGCCGGGTGCATCAGTACCCCTGCCTCTGGCATAACGACGTACTGAAACGTATTTGTCAGTTGTTGCGTTAACCAATTATGAGCATACAAAACGTAGGCATACACACGAGAACTTAACTTTAATTGGCTGCGTTATTATCTCCCCGTGATTATGGAACTACAGGGAGCACCTGTAGGATTGCATGATCAACAGTGGCATAACTAGGATTGCCGCGCAAATGCCCCTGTTTTTGGCCATTTTTCTCTCTCTGTCCGAAGAAAAAATGTAAATGTTCTCTCTTTGTGCCCCAATTAAACCTGATAATTCTCTCTTTCATCGAAGAGGAAATTTCCCAATGAAAACGTTCCGCCCGGGCTTACCTTACACTTATAGTTATTAGATAAATTGTTCAATAATTCTCTCTTGGTGACCATACATTTCTTGATTTCTCTCTCTCTCTCTCTCTCTCTCTCTCTCTCTCTCCATGTGCTCCATGGGGCTCTGGCGGCACACCCCCACCGCTTTGGTATGGCAGTACCCCCCCCCGGCGTCCGTCTCCCCCAAGCTTATAGTCACCCATTAGTTTACCATGCCACCACGCAGTGGCACAACAGGCTACATGAAACAATTTAAGCCAATGCCCTCCTAAATACGCCACTGATAATCAGGTACCAGGTATATATCTACTGATCAGGACCTTTTGCCTAAGGCATGTCTTTCCACATATATGTTTAAGGCGCTCCATTTGAAGCCATCTTCAACAAGACATATTTTTAATATATTTATAAAGCCCAGACGGGGACGAAACAAGCGTTTGGCCTGTGGCAGTGACATTAACTACTGCACTCTGTAGCCACATGGATTTGTTTTCACAATGAATACTGAACACCATTGAAAGGTCTATGCAGGCTCATTCCAAAGTCGTACCCCAATTTAGAAATAATCTGAATCCTTTCAGAAGTGATATTGTGTTTGAGAGCTGGTGTGTATAACATTAGGCATGCACTACTAGAACCGGTTGATGACGGTTATTATATATTAAAATGTGCACTGCACGGCCCATTAGGTGGATTAAATAGGCACTTCATTAAAGCCTGGTACACAATGCTCCTTGGGGAAGTTTTGGAAGGTAGTAGTTTTGTGTGCATATTGTGCCTGAGTCTGCAGTGTCCGGTCCTCAGGTGCACCGTTATCACCTGGTCTTCTCTGAGCAGATGGTAAAAGTTGTCCTCACTGTTGTAGCTAGGATGTTGTTTTAGCCATCTCTTCTTGTCCTTTTGATACACGATGGTTTTTGCTCCTTTGTAAGTGAACTCCCTCTCCTCTTGATCCAGTTTCATCTCCCTCCTTTGTCAATCTGTCCACTTCCTTGTTTCCCGGGATGTTTCCGTGTGCTGGGATCCACTGGAGCACTGTCTGTCTGGTGGCGTTCTGCAGTAGACACGGCACTGGAAAGGACATTGAGTTCCTTGTTTTGGGGGTTGGATAGTGTCTGCATCACAGACAGTGCATCAGAGAAGATGACAACTTTATTTTGTATGGCGTCTCTCTGTTCTACCAATATTGTAGCTGCTGTCTTCATGGCCTGGGCTTCAGCTTTGTAATTTGTGGAGTATCTTCCTGTAGGGATGGCCTGTTTGATCTTTCGTCCATCCTTCAGATTCAAGAGAATCCCTCCTCCTCTACTGCGGATTGCTTCTTCCGCTGAGCCGTCTGTGTAGGCATGGGTCGAGATGTCATGGGGGTAGGTTTGCTCAATGTACTCCATGGTGAGTGCCTTCTTTTCTTCATCTGTCTGGATTCCCTTCTTCGGGATGCCTGGAATGCTGTCCCTAATGAGTGGAAACTGGGTCCTCTTCCAGGCAGGGAGTGTACAGTACGTTGGGATTGTTCGTGTGGTCCATGAGCTCCGGGTCCTTCCTCGCCAGTACTCGTGCTTGGTGGATGAAGCTGCTTGTTCATTCAATATCTACATGCCAAGACGTTTCTTCACGGGGCATTTGATTACATTTTATAAGTTACAGATACTTGTTAAAACATTATTATTTTATCTGAAAGGTTGTGGCTGAAGATTTGCAGGTGTGGGGTTTCCTCCTATATTTAAACACCAAATTAACAAAACCGGCGACTAGAGACACAATTTCTATGCACCAACTTGTTACTTATGCAGTGTTTTATACTGAATCATTAGGTTTCCCCTTTACACATTTGTATTGAAATATATTTTGCATGCATCACTAGAACTGGCGTTTTTGATTTAAGTTGGCACTGTAAACGATCCCAGATTGATGCTATATTACCTTTCTCTACATCCCCCATTAACGGTTATAATGTACACACGAACAAATTATAAATGTATAAGTCTAATGGCCACATAGGCCCACTTGGCTGCAAGCTGCCAGCTCCAAATGTTTACCTTAAACAGAGATTTGCTGAAGCCAAGGTTTGCCATAAACTTATCTGCCTTCCATTCACACATGCCTGAAAAAAGAGGGTTACTCGTAAAAGATCCCAGATTGATGCTATATTACCTTTTTCTACATCTCCCCATTAACGGTTATAATGTACACATGAACAATTTATAGATGCATAAATCTAATGGCTGCATAGGTCTACTTGGCTGCAAGTTGCCAGCCCCAAATGTTTATTTTAAACAGAGATTTGCAGAGGCCAAGATTAGCCATCAACTTATCACCCTATCAGAGGGTATTCTATTGTCTAGGCCTTCCCATACCAATTGGTACAGTGTATATGTAAAACATAAATCGACGACTGGTATTGGTGCCAGCCTCCCCCGAACTACAGGGAAAAGGAGGAGAACAAAATATGTGTTCTGTGATGTTCTCCCTCCCATTCACGCAGGCCTGAACCTGATCTCTCTCAGGCTAGTGACTGGAATGGTGTCTGCAGGCCTTCTGAAAACACCTGGATAACATGGCTGTGAACTGTCTAGTAATATTGTTAACTGTTAAATGAGCACTTAATTGAGAGTTAATTCGGAATTTGTCAATTAAATTAAATTAAACCCTTTTAGTAAAGTTAATTAATTAAATTAAATTACCCTTTTCTGGAAAAGTTATTTAACTAAATTAACTTAATTTAGTTAATTCAATTAACAAATTAACAATTGAAATTAACCCATGCTTGGTATGTAGCGGGGTGGAAAGTATAAAATCATGACTGCCCAAAATTAATGTGTTTTAATGAACCATTTAAAAAATAATAATATGATTTGACCATTATCTGTTTATGATTATCGACCTTGCTGTTCGGTATGCAATGTAAATGTGATATTTGGGGCGAATCATTAATTTTAAATGGATGGCGTAAAATTATATTAAAAAATTGTGGTTCATTAAAACACAGTTAGGCAGGCGTTAGATCAGATGTTATTTAATACTATATAACATGATTTTACAGTAAAAAATGATCAGATTGTGTATCTTTAAGACCCCCAAGGCATGTAAGCCCAATATGTGGCAGTTTTGAACCCATGCATCTCTGTGCTATTCCAAGGCTCCTCTTTTGTCATATGCTATCTGAAGGGCTCATCCAACTATGCAATAAAGAAAAACACCCAGTGAAAGGCTATGAAATGTTAGCTTTAAGTGTAGAAACATCATTCCAAATACTCAATCTACACAAAACTATGTATAAAATACTGAAGACAAGCACTGCTAAAGCAGTTACCTGTCACACATACAAACGTCATAAATTACCTTGACCTACAGTAGCTAACTAGTGCAATTATAAAATGTTTACGTCAAATATCTCCCGGTGCAGTTGGCTGACAAATAAATTTATCCACATAAATCTAACATAGTACATCATAAATATATTAAATTAACAGCACTTTTTAAAATTATATTAATTTATTATGACAATGCTATATAGATGTAAAATAATTGATATATTTGGCACTTTTCTTACATCACAACGTTATAATACCAGTTTGTAGTCACTGTAATATGGTGTCACTTTTAGCGGAATGGCTACCAATTCAATTTGAGATAATGAATCGAACATGGCATTTTATGCAGTGTTGTGTGATATGTAATAACACTAGTTTAGCTTTCATCATCTTCACAGTAGTGCTTCATATATATGTCTAAAACTTTCAACTGCATACTGGCACAGTTCAGACTTGATGCCACGACCTTCTGTAATACGAAGCAAAGTAATTTTCACGATCTCCTCCAAAACCCCTACCGAGGGCTGGACGAGAAACTTTAATACAAAGAAGTTTATTAATAAAAGATGTGTTGTGTGACATACATTCTGTATGTGACATACATTCTGTATGTGACATACATTCTGTATGTGACATACATTCTGTATGTCACACTTCTTTTTTATCCAGTGACGAGCTAATGTCATTGCTCTTTTTTATGTACAGGTTAATTGTAAGTATTGTCTTAATATAATTGTACATGATGTAATACAAATATAATTGTACATGATGTAATACAAATATAATTGTACATAATGTAATACAAATATTATTATCATTAGGTAAAACAGCACCTTATCATCAGTTTGGCAAATGTACTGAGCATCAAATGCAACTACGTACATTTATGATATGACAATGTTAGAACATTCTGTGAACAATACAATAACTGTAATAACGATGCAATAACTAGGTGTCTGGCTTTCTAACACCAGAACATGGCTCTTACGCTGTAGAAACATTCATCTTCTGAAAAACATACTAGCTGGGTTTTACAGCAGGATACCACTATTTTTGTATAAAGTTTGGCCCAAATCTAAATTTAAAACCAACTAACAAATTGTAACGTAAAAGTATATTTTATATTCATGTTTTGTGTACGTTTACTTGTATTTAGAATGGCCACTTTTTTAAAAAGGTTCCACACTGGGCTTTATTTATGACAATAAAAAGAGTAACATAAAAGTCATTCCTACAACAAAACTGTATAAATCCGTGAAGGTCGGATAACTGGATAATATCACATTTGCATATTGTCATGGCAACCGTTCTAGCTGGTCTTCACCGGCCACAAAGGAACTCTCCCATGAGCGAAGTCTCCAGTGCCGAAAACTGTCCGCATTTTCTTGTATTCCATGAGAGCCGATAGTGTGAGGGGTTCCCACAAGGTGGCGTCATTGTAGGCCATCTCGCTTTGTGTTCGGCGCGGCTTCTGATGGCCATCTGGAGGTAAGAAAATGTTTCAAATGTGCCTCCTCAATTCGATGTTTTCGCTAGTCTTATTTCAAATTCATTTTCCAAAAAATCAAACCTACCTAGTATCCACCGAAACATGCTAGCTCGTTTGTGCAACTTTTATATGTAGTTTTTGTGAAATCATCAGACAAAGTATTAAGTTACTTAATGTTTGGTCAAACATTACATGAAATGAAAATGCTGAAAACTCACGAATTTCACCCTTGTAACATGATTGGCTAGAGGATGGAAGTCACGCCCATGATCACCATTTTGGATATTGACAATTTTAAACCTTACCAGATCTAATGACTAAAATCAATTCTTTTGATGATTTGAACAAAAGTAGGCATTTTTTTATTAAATTAACTGCGGATGTTACATAAACTATTCACACGCTACATGTTTGGACGTCAACAAACTGGATTTGCGATAGGCTAAATCACTCAAGGATGGAGATTTAATAAGGATTCTGTGTATGGCATGAAGGCAAATCTTTTTGTGACACGTGGAATAAAAATTTAAGTGACGCAAAGAAGGTGGAGATGGCTTGGCAAATATATTGCCTAGACATTGATAAACCAACCCACTCTAGATTAGACATTGTTGTTAGGAACTAAGTGCACAAGGCCACTATGCGGACAAGGCCACTATGCGCACAAGGCCACTATGCGGACAAGGCCACTATGCACACAAGGCCACTATGCAGACAAGGCCACTATGCGTACAAGGCTACTATGTGCACAAGGCCACTATGCGCACAAGGCCACTATGCACACAAGGTGTGTATCAAATATCCAATGTGGCATGATTTAAAAACTTACTTCTAGACGGGAGAGCTTCTCGTGCTGTCTGACTGCCTGCTGTCCGACCGACCCGCTGGCTATTCCAAGTCCGGCTGTCTTCACTGCCAACTGCCGCGAGACCCGGCTTTGGTGGCAACTTCACCATGACCACGTCGTCCTTGTCAAACTTGGCCTTCATGTTATCTGAGAACTCCCCCTTGCAGCGGATATCCCTCTCCTGCGACACAAACAACAAATATGATCCAGCAATGCTGACATTTTAAACCATGATTTGTTTAAATTTTAATCTATGTTGTATCTGGTTGTTTCTGTGCATCTTCTGTTCATGTGGTTATTTTACTCCTTTGAAGTGTACAGTTATATATAATAATTATATAATTATCTTGTTTTTGAGCAAAGCGCAGACGAACTTCTCTTGATTTTGATGTCTCGTTACATTTGAATACATGTTAATTATGAGTTTTACGAGAAGGGAGGTATTAACTTACATTAATTTGAAACCATACACAGTGTCTATAATATGTCTTAGATGTTATCTACATAGATATTTATCGGTCAGTCAGTCAATTGGTCGGCCAGCTGGCCCTGGCTGCCTGTCCGTGCATGGCTGGATGAATCACACACAGTTGCAGGGCATAAAAAGCTGAACCAGAAGATTTAAAAAAGAAAATAAAAAAATAACACCAGCACAAAAAAACAATTCTAATAATGTCAGCACATGTTCAATACAGCGACGACAACAGAATATCAGCACATGTTCAATACAGCAACGACAACAGAATATCAGCACATGTTCAATACAGCAACGACAACAGAATATCAGCACATGTCCAATACAGCAACGACAACAGAATATCAGCACATGTTCAATACAGCAACGACAACAGAATATCAGCACATGTCCAATACAGCGACGACAACAGAGTAAGTTCACTTACCTTTAGGAACTTGTAACGATGCATCTTTGGCGCCTTCTTCATCTCTGGCACTAGAAACTGCCAGTCATCGTTTGACCGCTCGGTCAAGGACTCTTTAGAGGTCTTGTGCGTGCTGGGGTCATCCCCCCGAGTCGAGTGGGGGTGTTCTGACTGCAGCCATTTCTTGTAGACATACACTGAATCCCCATCACCGTCCTACAGTGAATGAAGTAAAAATTAACTAGTGGTCTCTATACACTGTCATGTAGTCAAGAATGAATAATTGATATGAAGCTTGCCATCCATCAGTTAATATAGAAATATCCGCTATCCATTTCTTTAGTGTGCACTCCAAAGAAGAACGTTGCACCAGTTTAGAATCTACGAGAGTGGGTAGGTTTGTTGTTAACTTGCTATTATGTAACACCTGGAGCTACATATAGCTTTGTTGGTAACCAACATCGGAGATACTCTAGCCACATTTCGCAAGTTGCAAATACCAAGTCATGAGCTGTAGCATGCATTCGCAATTGCTGCTATTTCGTGTTTTTCTGCAAGGCGCAACAATAATTTTAGCCTTAGTACCTAATGAACCTGTACCTTGCAAATCATGGTTCAATCAATCAAAGCTATTTTTTCCAACATCACATGACTGGCTACGATATCTCATTAATCTGAATCAGACATTCTTCACCTCCTTTTCACAAATACTGCGGACAGATTGCTGTAAAATGTTTTAACAAGATTACCATCCGAAACTACACATACTCCAGGTGGGAAGTGGACAAGGAAGCCATTGGCTTATTGAGTCCGGACCAAATAAGAAACTTTACATAGTTGTAATTTGCTAACATAAAACAGCCGATGTAATTCTGTCTTTTTGTGATTTTGGGCAATGTTGTCTTGACGGTGCTACAGGGTTAGAGTAGGTCCAATACATAGCTTCCAGGTGTGAATTCCTGCAGCGTGCAAATGATTTCGGAGGTTTGCACAATCACCCTTCCTCTAAAGGCTTGTTTACTAGTGGAGGTTGTAGTCGCAAACCGATCACAGTGATCACATAGGCAGCCTTCTGCGTGTGATGTCACATGAGGTACCCATGACCTTGGGAGATCGCCACTGACCCATTTTGCTGGATATATGTCCGTAGACTGTGAAAAGACACGTGCAGACTCTGCTACCAATTGTCTCGCCCACAGATAGCCAAAATCACACTCCTGGTGAAAATTAGAAAGTTTGCGCATGAAAATAGTGACAATCAAAGTCAACATTTAGTGTTTTTCTCGTTGCTGCAATGTTAGGTTTGACAGTGTCAATTTCCAAGTGAACATGAGGCAGGCACATTGTGCATGTGCAGAACCTGTTTAACACATATGGCCACATGCACATTGAACTAGGTTTAACAAGATTTGCTATCCAGGCCAAAGGCCCAGATGACAAGTGGACAAGGAAGCTTATCGAGTCCAACAATGTTCATCTACGTGTAACCTGCCCTTCTGAGATGTGTCAACCTTTTTTTTAAACATATTTACGCTGCTAGCAGTTACACAATCTGTAGACAATTTGTTCCATTCATTGATTGTCCTCTAGTTCTGCTATCCTTCTTGAGTGAGAAAAACATATTTCTATCAACATTTTCATACACATTCAATATCTTAAAACCTTCAATCTGATCTCCTCTTAACCTCCTTGTCTCTAGAGTTGTTAAACCACATTCTTTCAGGCGTTCTTCATAACTAAGGTCTCTCAGTTCTGGAATCATTTTAGTTGCTCTCCTCTGTATGCGTTCAGACGTATCTATATCCTTCTTACGATATGGTCTCCACGCTTGTATACAGTATTCTAAACGAGATCTAACTGCTGCTTTATATAGAGGTATAGTTAGCTTTTTTGTCTTGTATGTTATGTTTCTTCTAATCAACCCAAGAATTTGATTACCCTTTGAACCTGCAATACCACACTGCTCTGAAACTTTCATATCAGCGCTTATTGTAGAACCCAGAACAGTATCTCCCATTTTATAGTTTACATCCAAGTTCCCATGTCCTGTATGTAGGCATTTACAGTTCCCAAAATTGAACAACATCTGCCATTTCTCGGACCATTTCACTAATATGTCTAGATCGTTTTGTATATGTTGTTTGTCACAATCAGTATTAACCTTTCTAAAAAGTTTTGTGTCATCGGCAAATTTCAGTACATTACTTGTTATACTGTCGTCCAAGTCACTGATATATATTAAGAATAATAAAGGTCCTAATACTGATCCTTGTGGTACCCCAGTCAAAACTGATTTCCGGTTTGAAACTTCTCCATCTACTACAACTTGTTGTCTTCTGTCGGTCAGCCATTGTTCTATCCAGTCGCTTATGCCATCCCCGATACCATGGGCTTTTAATTTAAGTAGTAATCTTTGATGTGGCACTTTGTCGAAAGCTTTCTGAAAATCAAAGTAGATAATATCTACTGGAGACCCCTCATTTATCCACTTAGTGATTTCGTCCAAAAAAACATAACATATTTGTTAAGCATGACCTCGGTTTTAGGAATCCATGTTGACATGAATTTAATAATTTATGCTTTACAAGGAAGTCCAACACATGGTCTTTAACCTTTCTAATAATTTACAAATCACTGACGTTATACTCACTGGTCTGTAATTTTCTGACTTATTTCTCGAACCCTTTTTAAATAATGGTATGATGTTTGCTTCCTTCCATTCAAATGGAACAACTCCCTCTTTTAATGACAAGTTGAACACTCTTGCAAGTGGAATACTGATTTGTTCTACTGCTTCCATTAGTAGTTTTGGAGGAATTCCATCCACTCTCAGTGATTTATTATCTTTCATTGCCTTTATTTTCTTAGCAACCATTTGTGGAGTTACAATTAACAGTCCTAAGTAGTCAGATTTAGCCTCCTGAAATTTAGCATCTGAAACTGGTAATGAACTAATATCTGAACTGAAGTAACTATTTAGTTTTTCGCCATTAAAAACCACTGTGATAGTATATTTCCAGCACTGTCTTCTAGAGGTCCGACCTTGTCTTGTACGTTTTGTTTACTCCTGACATATGCATAAAAACTCCTGCTGTCATTTTTTATGTAACATGCTAGTTTTTGCTCATAGCTTCTTTCAAATTGTTTAATTTCAGTTGTAGCTGCATTAAGTGCCTCTTTGTAATTTGCATAGTCTTCATCCTTTCTGGTATGCCTATAAACCCTCCACGCAGTTTGCTTGAACGCTATTTTTCTAATAGCTTCTTTTGACAAGTGTTTTTTCTAGAACGTTTTCCTTGTTTTTTTTAAGGGAACAAATTTGTCGATGATACTCTCAATTTCATATTTTAGAATATTCCAACATTCAATTGCAGTCTTATTCATCAGCATGTTATTCCAATCTAGCTTTGCTAAGTATTTTCTCATATCTTTATAGTTACCTTTGTGGAAGTTTCTCCTGTACGTTTTTTTTATATATCTGACAATTTTATTTTAAAATAAATTCACACTGCTAATACTAACCTAATTAGGTAGTTTGTTCCATTCATTATCGTCCCGTGTTATATGGCTGAGGAGCACCCATTTTAGACGTGGTACCATAACACCTTGGTGTAGCTAACTGTCTTTGGACTTTTTTGAAAAAAAAATGGATGGAGCTATGTACCCATTTATGTACAATTCTGACTTGAAACGTATGTTTATTACTAACAGTTTTGTTTGTGGCCACAGTTCATATAGGACATTTCACAGCGCGTGAATCAATGTCAGATTTGAACATTTTGAAAACCTGAAACTGGATTGAAAGCTTTTTGTCTGTTTTGTATAAAAACAAAAAATGGCTTAAAATACTAGATGATTGGATGTCCTAGGATCACTCAAAAATTATCATTTTAATTCTCCATTTCTGATGTGCCATCATCTTTACAATCTTTCCCATGTGAGCAGTTTCACGCAGTGACACCTGGAGCTATTTTATTGAATAAAGCGCATATGTTAGCTACACAGAATTACTTACAATGTGCAAGTCTTACATTTTTTTCACCTCACTGATGAAGAATTTGAATAATGCTTGAAAAAAATTTTTCTTCCAAGGGCTAACAATTCACTATGAACACCGTTAGCTTCAAAGAACCATACACGCAAATGGAAAGAATACTTTAATGCAAGATTATAGGAATTAGTAATTCAGGGTTACTGCTACGCTCGCGAAGGAGAAAGTCACGTTCATAAAGGGCACCATAAAAAAGGATGCGAACAATCCCAGCACGCAACGGTGCATTCAAGCCTGTCAAAACACATCTGAGTCTGTTCCATTAAATCTGTAATTATATTGACAGTTTTGTGCACGCACACATGCACGCACACACAGCTCTAGATCAAAGATAAGACATCAATAGACAGACAGAGCCTGGGACACGAAGAGCACGTATTTGTATGAGGAAACTGGCACCAAGACTCTCTATGGATAATGGAGGTACTTGTGAGAGGAAGAAATTAAAGTGGCACTAAGACTCTCTATGGATACTGGAGGTACTTGTTATAGGAATAAATTAAAATGGCACCAAGACTTTCTATGGATACTGGAGGTACTTGTTAGAGGAATAAATTAAAGTGACACCAAGACTTTCTATGGATACTGGAGGTACTTGTTAGAGGAATAAATTAAAGTGGCACCAAGACTCTGTGGATACTGGAGGTACTTGTGAGAGGAAGAAATTAAAGGGGCACCAAGACTTTCTATGGATACTGGAGGTACTTGTTAGAGGAATAAATTAAAGGGGCACCAAGACTTTCTATGGATACTGGAGGTACTTGTTATAGGAATAAATTAAAGTGACACCAAGACTTTCTATGGATACTGGCGGTACTTGTTAGAGGAATAAATTAAAGTGACACCAAGACTTTCTATGGATACTGGCGGTACTTGTTAGAGGAATAAATTAAAGTGACACCAAGACTTTCTACGGATACTGGAGGTACTTGTTAGAGGAATAAATTAAAGTGGCACCAAGACTCTGTGGATACTGGAGGTACTTGTGAGAGGAAGAAATTAAAGGGGCACCAAGACTTTCTATGGATACTGGAGGTACTTGTTAGAGGAATAAATTAAAGGGGCACCAAGACTTTCTATGGATACTGGAGGTACTTGTTATAGGAATAAATTAAAGTGACACCAAGACTTTCTATGGATACTGGCGGTACTTGTTAGAGGAATAAATTAAAGTGACACCAAGACTTTCTATGGATACTGGTGGTACTTGTTAGAGGAATAAATTAAAATGGCACCAAGACTCTCTATGGATACTGGAGGTACTTGTTATAGGAATAAATTAAAATGGCACCAAGACTCTCTATGGATACTGGAGGTACTTGTTAGAGGAATAAATTAAAGTGACACCAAGACTTTCTATGGATACTGGAGGTGCTTGTTAGAGGAATAAATTAAAGTGGCACCAAGACTCTCTATGGGTACTGGAGGTACTTGTTAGAGGAATAAATTAAAGTGACACCAAGACTTTCTATGGATACTGGCGGTACTTGTTAGAGGAATAAATTAAAGTGACACCAAGACTTTCTATGGATACTGGTGGTACTTGTTAGAGGAATAAATTAAAATGGCATTAAGACTCTCTATGGATACAGGCGGTACTTGTTAGAGGAATAAATTAAAATGGCATTAAGACTCTCTATGGATACTGGAGGTACTTGTTAGAGGAATAAATTAAAATGGCATTAAGACTCTCTATGGATACTGGAGGTACTTGTTAGAGGAATAAATTAAAATGGCACCAAGACTTTCTATGGATACTGGAGGTACTTGTGAGAGGAAGAAATTAAAGTGACATTAAGACTCTCTATGGATACTAGAGGTACTTGTTAGAGGAATAAATTAAAGGGGCACAGAGACTCTCTATGGATACTAGAGGTACTTGTTAGAGGAATAAATTAAAAGTGGTAACAAGTCTTTCTGTAGATATTGGCAGGGAAATTAACTTTGTATGATGTCCAATCAACACTATTTTTTAACAGAATTTTTTGTCATACTCCGAAGCATCATCACAGCCAAAGCTTGTAGACCTGAGGAAGTCTTTATGCAGAGCTTTGTTAGTACACACTGCAAATGCCTCACCCTAGCCACATGCTGCACCATCTCCTGCCTGCCGGTCAAGTACTGTATGCCTTGATGCAGTATTGTCAGATTTATGAACTTTAATCCATTATACAGTGATTCACACTAATCACATACTTCTTTAACAATCTTCTGTGTTTCCGTTGTAAATAACCAAGTGGTAGTAATGATTTTATGTAGACATTGTGTTGTGTATTTTAAATTTCGTTTGTGCCCTTTTAGATGTTACTATAGAGACATGGGCCTATTTTTATTTATATGAAATGCTCCACTTCTGCATTGTATAAAGTGTTTTATACTGTTAGCAAATTTAAATAAATTAAATAAATAGTATACTAGCAAACCTGCGAAATACAGACACAAATGATTCTTGCATAACCTACCCTTTTTTAGACTTCTGACTTCTCCACCCCAGGCTTTCACCCTCAACAGAATCCATGTTTCACACGTCCTCACTAACCCCTACCCCAGCTTTTTAGTCCTTAGAATAGTGGGGCATTCACCCTACACAGGCATACATAGCTTAGTTCCACCACTTAAGGGCAGTGATCCATTACTATCCACAGGGACAGTTTAAAAAGAAATAAAAAGTGTACTCCAGACAGAAATGAAAACCTACATATAATGACTATGTTTCATTGATTCATGTACCTATGTTTAACAATATTAATGTCTTCTTGACGAATAAGACCTTCACGATGATAGGAATCCAAGCATGAAAACATAATTTCTGTGAGCACCGATGCAATTTGAACTTTAAAGGGTTGATGTTTTTACTACATGCACTAGTACTAATATCTAAAATTATGACTGCCCAGTAAGAGAGTGTATTAGTCCAAACAGACATACTTTAAAACCAAAATATTATATATAAACAGAGCGAATAAAATACACACCAAATATATTTACATTAATTTTAAACCGCAGACTTGTGCATAAAATATACATATCAAACTTGAATATAACCAAACGTTATTTGACTCCACCAATGATACATTACTTACATAGTCCATGTCTGCATTTCAGTTCCACTACAGATGTTATTTGACTCCACCAATGATACATTACTTACATAGTCCATGTCTGCATTTCAGTTCCACTACAGATGTTATTTGACTCCACCAATGATACATTACTTAGTCCATGTCTGCATTTCAGTTCCACTACAGATGTTATTTGACTCCACCAACGATACATTACTTAGTCCATGTCTGCATTTCAGTTCCACTACAGATGTTATTTGACTCCACCAACGATACATTACTAAGTCCATGTCTGCATTTCAGTTCCACTACAGATGTTATTTGACTCCACCAACGATACATTACTTAGTCCATGTCTGCATTTCAGTTCCACTACAGATGTTATTTGACTCCACCAACGATACATTACTTAGTCCATGTCTGCATTTCAGTTCCACTACAGATGCATTATTAATACAGCTATATCAGGCTCATTTTAAATGAAACTGCTTCAACACATGTGTTAATGATAAAAATGTAATTTTTTTGACTTCACAATGCCTGGATGATCTTCATGATCCATATCTTCTCTAGCTCCACCACAAAGTAATCATCCAGATCTACAGATCAATACATTACTTCAATTCTCGCAATTTATATCCCACAGGGGCTGTAAAAGCATGCATTACCCATGGGTAAAATCCAACATGCGATTTAATACAGTGAAACCGTATTAACCTTTACACATGTCAATGGCTAATATAATTTCTAAAAAGCCTTCTAACAAAATTTATTATATTATGGACTAACGCCAAACATGCCAGGATTTTGACATAGCCTAAGATGGCACGCCATGGAAGTACAGTCGTGCCTCGTTATAACGCGCCACGTTATAATGAGGATTCGGATATAACGTGGTCGGTCGTGGACCCCGATTTTCTGCTGCCAGGGGAAAGTGCCAAATGGGCCTGCTGAAACCTACTTAGAATTGCTTTGACAATTTTAAGTGAACAATGTTAAAAGAACGAGTATCAACGTGTTGTTTGTTTTGCACTGCCGCCGACATCAATTGCTTTCGATGGCTTTGCTTCGACGGTTTGTAAATTGCAATCGAGATTCACAAATATGCCTCGCGTACGAATCAAATCAACAGTTTTAAATGTATTCACACTGTAGTATGCAGTAGTATTTTGTTTGGAAAAATCATGATAATATTTTATTCGTGTTAATCTGCCATTTAATACTTCCACGAAGGACAATTATCTATAAAAACTGTGAGTGAGAATAATGTCCAGTTTTGGAGTCGGTCAAACATGATATTTATTTTAAACCCATATTAAACAAAAGCTAGTATATTTTATCCATAAAATACCATGGAAGAGATATGTAAATAATATCGTTTTATTAATTCTACAGAATAATAATATACTCTGTTTTTATAATTACATGTAACTATTTTCCAGTAATTGCTTTATTTTTTATAGATAATATATAATAACTAAAATTCATTAAACAATTTTATGAAGTATATGTGCATACAAATTTAACAAGTACGTACATATGTAAATTTTGTAAAATGCAAAATTTATTATTGTTATTATAGAATTATTAATTTTGATCTTTAACGGTCACAAATTTGCTACGTTACTCACCAAGCCATCATCATCTGTCAATGACGGCAGAAACTGTGCAATGCCGTCGCCGTCGTCAGTCATGCTAGTCGGTAGTTCCGTCACGGGATTGTTGTGCATGAGTACGAGGGAGCGGTCCTTATTGTTGCGTGATGCTCGGTACATCAGCTCCACCTTGTGGCTGAAGTTCTGCGCCTCCCGAATGCGCGTGTGATCCATGAGTCGCTGCAGGTCTGGAACCTGTGACAGTCGCACGCTGTTTAAATATACAAAGTCTGACTGTTTTCATCATAAAATCTTCCCAAATGTGTTTTAATGAACATTAAAAGAGCAACATCAAAATAATATACTTTACAGTTATCTGCTTAATTTGAATGTTATGTTTGAATATTATGTATCAATTGTATGCAAATTGATGTAATTTAACGGGTGTTAATGATATGCCCATCATGTGATTCCGTGAACGCCTGACCCGATAAACTTTGTCCACAGGTATTGGAAGCTGTCGACAGCTATTTGCGAATGTACTGAAGTGGAAGGTTGATATTCGTAAACAGATAATGGTAAACTAAAAATTGTGGTTAATTTAAACACATTTGGATGGTCGAGATGTTACAACATAGTTCATTCGGTCTGCCATCGAGTCTGGTCGACTTTTGCAGTTTTTATTATTTCTGTCTGACGATTCAAGCTGGCTACTTATCACTCGACATTTAGTACGTTGGATATGACAAAAAATTTCTACTCCCGAAATGCCCTATATTTAATTATACAATTCAATGGTCGCAATAATTGTTTGCACCGTTTCTTTTATTGGTGGTATTTGAAAGGATGTCCTCTTTTAAATGTCTAGTTGGTAAACTGTTGGTAAAATGTTTTTTATGTGTTTTGATAGCACCAGTATGTTGTCTATCAGTCATACTAATCCAATTATTTATATATATATATATATATATATATATATATATATATATATATATATATATATATATATATATATATATATATATATATATATAAATGTATTGCTTGGATTCATGAGGCAGAAGTAAATAAAAACCGTAACAGTTATCGACATACCACAGGGAATTTATTCGGACTTAGTGATTGGCATATCTTTTTTCAAGACCCCCAACATGTCTACTTTCAGTAACCAAAACATAAAAACGATATACAACCATACATATATTATATATATATATATGAGTTTGTACACCAACAAAAACATACTAATAAATCTTCACTTTTGAAAGGTACATATAGTATAACATTGTTAATTTTAAATAAATTTTAGATAGAAAAATTAAGAGAATTGAGTCTTCTTAATTATACGAAACCCAATATTATTTCACCAATGAAAATCAAATAAATTCCCTTTAAATATACTCATGCTGAGTCATGCAGCAGACAGTTTCCGAGGTACTTACATCAGCCTCCGCACAAAAGTTTCTCTCGATGGGTTTCTTCCTGTGTACAAGACACTGACGAATGAAGGAACTGTAGGCCGTCTACAAAAAACAACATCTTTTCACCACACATAGAATGGACTGAACGACCACAGAGTGCATCATAGACGCTCAGCAAACAAGTGCATTGTACCATCATAACCATCCTGTCTAAACCGCTGGACTTTGTTCGTGACCACTATAAGTGGTGAGTGTGTGACAGTTACTAGCAAGCTATCAATCATAACATTCAAGAACGAGACAGAAATTCAGTAAGTGTGGCTAGATTTTGACACATGCATGTTCAGAGTTGTTTGATTTAAATCATTTGATTTAAATCACTCCCCAAAAAAATTATTGGTTTATGATTTTTTATTTCCAATTTTTTTAATTGCTGATTTATATGAATTTATCAGAAATAATTGTTTACAAGCATCGAGATCAACAAAGTTTTGTGTATGTTTGAGCTATTCCCTTTCTGAATGTAGTGAAGCCACACAAACTTATCTTCCAGAGGAAGTATCTTTTCAAGTCAGAAGCCCTGAGTTAAAGTCCACTTATAGCTTGTGCTAGTTGTTACCAATTCAGTATGTTGATTCAAGTGAGACAATCTGGGCTACAGGCTAATACTGTAAGAGTTTGCAGTCTGGTTAGAGATCCCAGTATGCAGAGCCCTGGACAGGTGCTAATCCACCCTCTCAGCAAACAATAATTATCAAGGCTACAGCCACAGACACACAGCATACTTTCCTTTCCAAGACATATTATGCAACTACAGGGGGTGAGGCCTTGTGGACATTTAAAATTGGATCTGGCGCTATATTAAATAGAATATATTATTATTATACATGTATTTTAAAACAACAGTTTTGTTTCTGTGTTGTAAATCAGACTATGTTATAATTATATATTACTTTATATAAGCAAGAACCATGTACCCTCTGTTAAGACAAGCATCCAAATTGATTTGAATAGAACATGTTTGAAAGAGTTTATAAATATATACATCTATATAAATGTCTACATACGAGATTTCTAAAAAATCCAAGAAATAAAAAAATTCTGATTTAAATAAAAAAATCCTATATTTTTAAACCTGATTCCTGATTCAAGGTTTGCGGCCTTTGATCGCACTTTGTTCGATTTTTTTCTTATAATGTCTTAGAATAGTAATTTTCATTTTATGTTGTTTGTAACAACTGTCTTTGCTGTCCTGGTCTATGAATTGTGACATGTTTTTGTATTCCATGACATATTTTATATTCCCCAAAAGAATCTTATTTCAGTCGTTACTAATCTAACATCCATGAGCTTATTTGTAGTCCAAGTTTCACTTCTGTTAACCATAGACCAGACATCATCAATAAAACTGTCTTCAGCGTGACTTCACACATGGCTCTCCATTGCCGTTGCCGGGCTGTTTCGCATGCTAAAAAACAATACATGTTTTTCACTTGTTGGTGAAAAATAATGTTTTATTACTTTCTGAAAAACGATGTGCTTTTCATCCTTTTAGGAAAACAATATGGCATGTCTGCATTTCAGTTCCACTACAGATGTTATTTGACTCCACCAACGATACATTACTTAGTCCATGTCTGCATTTCAGTTCCACTACAGATGCATTATTAATACAGCTATATCAGGCTCATTTTAAATGAAACTGCTTCAACACATGTGTTAATGATAAAAATGTAATTTTTTTGACTTCACAATGCCTGGATGATCTTCATGATCCATATCTTCTCTAGCTCCACCACAAAGTAATCATCCAGATCTACAGATCAATACATTACTTCAATTCTCGCAATTTATATCCCACAGGGGCTGTAAAAGCATGCATTACCCATGGGTAAAATCCAACATGCGATTTAATACAGTGAAACCGTATTAACCTTTACACATGTCAATGGCTAATATAATTTCTAAAAAGCCTTCTAACAAAATTTATTATATTATGGACTAACGCCAAACATGCCAGGATTTTGACATAGCCTAAGATGGCACGCCATGGAAGTACAGTCGTGCCTCGTTATAACGCGCCACGTTATAATGAGGATTCGGATATAACGTGGTCGGTCGTGGACCCCGATTTTCTGCTGCCAGGGAAAGTGCCAAATGGGCCTGCTGAAACCTACTTAGAATTGCTTTGACAATTTTAAGTGAACAATGTTAAAAGAACGAGTATCAACGTGTTGTTTGTTTTGCACTGCCGCCGACATCAATTGCTTTCGATGGCTTTGCTTCGACGGTTTGTAAATTGCAATCGAGATTCACAAATATGCCTCGCGTCGAATCAAATCAACAGTTTTAAATGTATTCACACTGTAGTATGCAGTAGTATTTTGTTTGGAAAAATCATGATAATATTTTATTCGTGTTAATCTGCCATTTAATACTTCCACGAAGGACAATTATCTATAAAAACTGTGAGTGAGAATAATGTCCAGTTTTGGAGTCGGTCAAACATGATATTTATTTTAAACCCATATTAAACAAAAGCTAGTATATTTTATCCATAAAATACCATGGAAGAGATATGTAAATAATATCATTTTATTAATTCTACAGAATAATAATATACTCTGTTTTTATAATTACATGTAACTATTTTCCAGTAATTGCTTTATTTTTTATAGATAATATATAATAACTAAAATTCATTAAACAATTTTATGAAGTATATGTGCATACAAATTTAACAAGTACGTACATATGTAAATTTTGTAAAATGCAAAATTTATTATTGTTATTATAGAATTATTAATTTTGATCTTTAACGGTCACAAATTTGCTACGTTACTCACCAAGCCATCATCATCTGTCAATGACGGCAGAAACTGTGCAATGCCGTCGCCGTCGTCAGTCATGCTAGTCGGTAGTTCCGTCACGGGATTGTTGTGCATGAGTACGAGGGAGCGGTCCTTATTGTTGCGTGATGCTCGGTACATCAGCTCCACCTTGTGGCTGAAGTTCTGCGCCTCCCGAATGCGCGTGTGATCCATGAGTCGCTGCAGGTCTGGAACCTGTGACAGTCGCACGCTGTTTAAATATACAAAGTCTGACTGTTTTCATCATAAAATCTTCCCAAATGTGTTTTAATGAACATTAAAAGAGCAACATCAAAATAATATACTTTACAGTTATCTGCTTAATTTGAATGTTATGTTTGAATATTATGTATCAATTGTATGCAAATTGATGTAATTTAACGGGTGTTAATGATATGCCCATCATGTGATTCCGTGAACGCCTGACCCGATAAACTTTGTCCACAGGTATTGGAAGCTGTCGACAGCTATTTGCGAATGTACTGAAGTGGAAGGTTGATATTCGTAAACAGATAATGGTAAACTAAAAATTGTGGTTAATTTAAACACATTTGGATGGTCGAGATGTTACAACATAGTTCATTCGGTCTGCCATCGAGTCTGGTCGACTTTTGCAGTTTTTATTATTTCTGTCTGACGATTCAAGCTGGCTACTTATCACTCGACATTTAGTACGTTGGATATGACAAAAATTTCTACTCCCGAAATGCCCTATATTTAATTATACAATTCAATGGTCGCAATAATTGTTTGCACCGTTTCTTTTATTGGTGGTATTTGAAAGGATGTCCTCTTTTAAATGTCTAGTTGGTAAACTGTTGGTAAAATGTTTTTATGTGTTTTGATAGCACCAGTATGTTGTCTATCAGTCATACTAATCCAATTATTTATATATATATATATATATATATATATATATATATATATATATATATATATATATATATATATATATATATATATATATATATAAATGTATTTGCTTGGATTCATGAGGCAGAAGTAAATAAAAACCGTAACAGTTATCGACATACCACAGGGAATTTATTCGGACTTAGTGATTGGCATATCTTTTTCAAGACCCCCAACATGTCTACTTTCAGTAACCAAAACATAAAAACGATATACAACCATACATATATTATATATATATATATGAGTTTGTACACCAACAAAAACATACTAATAAATCTTCACTTTTGAAAGGTACATATAGTATAACATTGTTAATTTTAAATAAATTTTAGATAGAAAAATTAAGAGAATTGAGTCTTCTTAATTATACGAAACCCAATATTATTTCACCAATGAAAATCAAATAAATTCCCTTTAAATATACTCATGCTGAGTCATGCAGCAGACAGTTTCGAGGTACTTACATCAGCCTCCGCACAAAAGTTTCTCTCGATGGGTTTCTTCCTGTGTACAAGACACTGACGAATGAAGGAACTGTAGGCCGTCTACAAAAAACAACATCTTTTCACCACACATAGAATGGACTGAACGACCACAGAGTGCATCATAGACGCTCAGCAAACAAGTGCATTGTACCATCATAACCATCCTGTCTAAACCGCTGGACTTTGTTCGTGACCACTATAAGTGGTGAGTGTGTGACAGTTACTAGCAAGCTATCAATCATAACATTCAAGAACGAGACAGAAATTCAGTAAGTGTGGCTAGATTTTGACACATGCATGTTCAGAGTTGTTTGATTTAAATCATTTGATTTAAATCACTCCCCAAAAAATTATTGGTTTATGATTTTTATTTCCAATTTTTTAATTGCTGATTTATATGAATTTATCAGAAATAATTGTTTACAAGCATCGAGATCAACAAAGTTTTGTGTATGTTTGAGCTATTCCCTTTCTGAATGTAGTGAAGCCACACAAACTTATCTTCCAGAGGAAGTATCTTTTCAAGTCAGAAGCCCTGAGTTAAAGTCCACTTATAGCTTGTGCTAGTTGTTACCAATTCAGTATGTTGATTCAAGTGAGACAATCTGGGCTACAGGCTAATACTGTAAGAGTTTGCAGTCTGGTTAGAGATCCCAGTATGCAGAGCCCTGGACAGGTGCTAATCCACCCTCTCAGCAAACAATAATTATCAAGGCTACAGCCACAGACACACAGCATACTTTCCTTTCCAAGACATATTATGCAACTACAGGGGTGAGGCCTTGTGGACATTTAAAATTGGATCTGGCGCTATATTAAATAGAATATATTATTATTATACATGTATTTTAAAACAACAGTTTTGTTTCTGTGTTGTAAATCAGACTATGTTATAATTATATATTACTTTATATAAGCAAGAACCATGTACCCTCTGTTAAGACAAGCATCCAAATTGATTTGAATAGAACATGTTTGAAAGAGTTTATAAATATATACATCTATATAAATGTCTACATACGAGATTTCTAAAAAATCCAAGAAATAAAAAAATTCTGATTTAAATAAAAAAATCCTATATTTTTAAACCTGATTCCTGATTCAAGGTTTGCGGCCTTTGATCGCACTTTGTTCGATTTTTTTCTTATAATGTCTTAGAATAGTAATTTTCATTTTATGTTGTTTGTAACAACTGTCTTTGCTGTCCTGGTCTATGAATTGTGACATGTTTTTGTATTCCATGACATATTTTATATTCCCCAAAAGAATCTTATTTCAGTCGTTACTAATCTAACATCCATGAGCTTATTTGTAGTCCAAGTTTCACTTCTGTTAACCATAGACCAGACATCATCAATAAAACTGTCTTCAGCGTGACTTCACACATGGCTCTCCATTGCCGTTGCCGGGCTGTTTCGCATGCTAAAAAACAATACATGTTTTTCACTTGTTGGTGAAAAATAATGTTTTATTACTTTCTGAAAAACGATGTGCTTTTCATCCTTTTAGGAAAACAATATGGCTTTCTACTTATTGGAAAAAGTCTGAATGAACCTATGTTGTGTCGAGAAAACAGTCTGAATGAACCATAGCAAATGGTGCTCTATGTTGTGTTGAGAAAACAGTCTGAATGAACCATAGCAAATGGTGCTCTATGTTGTGTCGAGAAAACAGTCTGAATGAACCATAGCAAATGGTGCTCTATGTTGTGTCGAGAAAACAGTCTGAATGAACCATAGCAAATGGGGCTCTATGTTGTGTCGAGAAAACAGTCTGAATGAACCATAGCAAATGGTGCTCTATGTTGTGTCGAGAAAACAGTCTGAATGAACCATAGCAAATGGTGCTCTATGTTGTGTCGAGAAAACAGTCTGAATGAACCATAGCAAATGGTGCTCTATGTTGTGTCGAGAAAACAGTCTGAATGAACCATAGCAAATGGTGCTCTATGTTGTGTCGAGAAAACAGTCTGAATGAACCATAGCAAATGGTGCTCTATGTTGTGTCGAGAAAACAGTCTGAATGAACCATAGCAAATGGTGCTCTATGTTATGTCAAGAAAATAGTTTCATCTTGTTGAAAGAAACTGTGTTTTAGACTCTCCAGATTTTGATTCAGGATTTCGCAATACTATACAACGATTTTGCTGTCACTGCCGATAGTTCCACCCGGTGTACAACTCCTACTATTCAGCAAAAATACTTGACCTATCCATAGTTGTGAAATCATTGAAAAACCCCTAATTCCTGCCACACAGATTATGTAAACCAAATGTGTCATAACTAACTGTTCCATATCAAACAACCTCAAAGACTAGATGAAGAGAATCGAACCTTGAGCTCACTGGAGATGGTTGAATCCTCTTGCATCAGCTTGAGGTAGGAGTCCTCCCGTAGCAATGTCCACAATCCTCCTGCTCCTAGATCAGCTAGAATCAAACAACGACACTTAGTCTACATAAATATCAATTCATAAAGAGTTTGTCGGCAAATTTCATCATGAACAGTGAATTCATCTTGAAACTTTTCACACCTGTATTAAAACTCCTTTGACAATTTTTTTATAAGCAGGAATGAAGGCAAAATGTAAAACAAGCTTAATTTATATAACGTCCGTTTACACCAATTGTAATATTCAATGACACACGACAACACATATTAACATTGCATTAAAGGTTTATTTTACAAAAGAGATATAAACTATATCTATTCAACGTTCTTAACCACCCAGATGTTTTATATGCACCACAATGTTAAATATAATGTCACCGTTAAGTCTATGAACATTATCATTCAGCAAGAAATGTAAACATGACATTTGGACCGAAACAATAAAATTAAACAGATAACTGCCAAATCATATAAAGAAATTAGGCTTCATTAGAACACATTTGGGCAGTGGCGATGTTAGAATAGATACAGTTAATACTTTATAACACGATTTTACAATAAAAATTGTCAGACTGTCTATCTTTAATATTTTATATAGAAAACAGAAATCATGATGTGTCAGCTGACAATGATCAGAGTTTGAGGTAAATTGCTGACAAGTCGCAGTCAATGACCATTGTGCCTCAGTGACCTTACAGAGCTTTGCGGATGTGTTCCAATGCCGCCCTTTAAATAGTTCTTTTTATTTGCATCTATGTGAACTCATTAAAGGGATCATCATGAATGAATGTTGACCAAGTGCGACCCATTTCACACTGGGCACACTGAGTCAGAAATTTTACAATTCCTCCGGCCACTTCGTAAGCACAAAATAAGTATAAGAAAATTTTTTCACATCAAAAATGAATTAAAATAAGGGTGCTGTCAGAATAAAAAAACACATTTAAACCCAGTTCTTGTCCTACAAGCAATTATCATCATCAACTTGACAAAATATGTCTAATTTGTTTATATTTATTTACATACATCATTTCTGATATATACATAATTATAGTCAGCTATCTAATCCAATGCAATGTCTTAAAAAAATATATATTTTTGTCTTTAAAATTTTTTAAACTGTTGCAGTGCTTAGTAAAACTTTGATAATTGTTCAGAATTGATTATATGTTCATTCTAGTTATGTAACCATGTTAGCGGGCACTGAATTTCTCGTGAGTCCGAGACTCCGTGTTTCACTGGACTCCTTACACAGCCCTTGGTAGGAGTCTGTGTGATTCCCAACTTTAGAAGACAATAAATCCAGTGTTAAACTGGCCAATTCGAAGGGTCCATCATAATGCATGTACGCTACCATCATGAATTGGCTCCGGGCGGTACTGAGTGGTCTGGTCATACTGCATTTTGTTCAAAGATCTTCGAGTGATATATTTCAGTACATACTATTAACTAAAACAGTAAGAAACTAATCCATGGTTCAATCCATCTTAGATTATGGGCCGAACAGAGACGCAAACATCATCAAAGAAGACATTACCCTACAATAACAATTTCCACCCGCCCTGCTACGTACTGCACTCCCGCTGCTGTGTGAGTGGCAGGTCTCTCAGAGCAGTCTTCTTTGACTCTGTCTTCATCTTGGGGTGGAGGAAGTCATCAGCGTCCTGCCCAAACAACTGGTATAGCTGCTCCACGTACCACGGTCTCTCCGCCTCCCTGTCTTCCTCCTCCGACTCATTCTCCTCCTGCAGGATACTCCCTACAAGGGATAAGGAGGGAGAAAACAGTATTGTAATAACCATTTCAGGGACACTTTTTCGCTTTTTATTAGGCCTTAGAAGTCACTGGCTGCATGTACTAGAATTCATAATTAGATTTACAAAATAGTTTTGTCACTAAGTGCGAATTCTTCCTTCCACCTTCGCACTGATGATGAGCAAGGGTCATTCCATTCATTATGCCATACTTAACGAGTTTGCTTTGTGGCCCCACTTAGTCAGCTTTGTGGCCCCACTTAGTCTGCTTTGTGGCCCCACTTAGTCTGCTTTGTGGCCCCACTTAGTCTGCTTTGTGGCCCCACTTAGTCTGGGTCACTGATCAAGTTCAGTCATTATTATTTTATTTTTATTATTATTATATTATTATTATTTTATATATTATTATTATTTTAATTATTATATTATTATCATCTTTATTCGAACTCAAGATCCACAAACATGTACATAAATTACACTGGGGCACCAGAGTGACTGCTGCATGGATTTCCTTGAAATTTGTCAATCTGTCATAAGCAAAAAGGGAGTGTCCATAGATTTCATTTTAAAATTAATTTAAGTTATCAACCCACCATGCGGTGACATCATGTGTGCAGCATGCGTGCTAGCAATGGATGACCTTGAGGACATGCTAGAGGTCATTTCACCAGGGTGTTTATCCCCTTCGAAAGACGTCTCTCGACGAACCAAAGCAAGGTTCTCTCTTGACAGTCGACAGATGGAGCTAGCGCCATTGATGCCAGATTTGGCGCTCTCTGCTGTTTTCTTCTTGTTACGTTGAGCGGCGCGTTGTTCCTCCCTTCTCTGGCGATCATCATCTGTAGACAGAAGAGAATGGACAGTGTGATGACAAACACAACCATGTTGACACTCTTGATGACCAACACAACCATGTTGACACTCTTGCCAGTTCTCTACTCATTACAGCTTAATTATGACTATTTTCCCGTATTTTCTGTATATTTGTCACATAATTTAACGATATTTTAAAAACGTAATGCTAACTAATAAGGAGCCTGGAGATGAAAGCTGTTAACTGTGCTGCGGAGTGAGCTCACAGATGTAGGGCCAGGTATGCTCAGATCAAGGAAAAACCAGAGACAACTGAAGGCTTTGCCTGATGACAAGATACAGTGATTAAGCTTTTCTTCATTTTTTTCCTACATCCTTTAACCAGGACCGTCATAGGGGTGCCATTTATATATTCACAAGCTTTGTCTGTCTTCTGAATGTCTTCTGCTGTATGTAGCAAGGTTGGTAGGTTTAGATGTGTCCATGTTGTCTAGATAATTTTCTTCTTGCAGCTCTGGGGTGTCTTGCTGGATTGGTTTTGCAATGGTGTTGTGTCGGGCAATGTGTTGTGTCGGGTGATGTGTTGTGTCAGGTGATGTGTTGTGTCAGGTGATGTGTTGTGTCAGGTGATGTGTGGCCAAACCAGGAGAGCTTTTGTTGTATCGCCGCCAACAACAGGGGCTCTTGCTTTCCAGCAATGGAATCCACTTGTTATCGCAGAATGCAGACAACATCAAGAAATCAAAAGCCACTGTCACTTTAAAAAATGTCTGAAAACACAGCTTTTACTAGTTCTTGGTGTACACTATTTTTAAAGCACTTGTGTTAAAGTTGCCTATTTAAACATTTTGGCCACACCACTTGCATTGTTCAGCCATTTCTATCGATTCACCTGAGGCAAAATATACCATTTAATGGTAGCAAATGACAATTTTGCATGTATGGTTAAAAAAGTCTAGTTCTCCATAGAATTATTAAATATCATAATATAAACTTATTTTGTTACAGATATAGTTATATTATTATGCTCTAAGCTAATATGTTAACCATCAAAAGGTTGCAGCAGCATTTATATAACAGCAACGTTCATCAACATGAAAATCACTTTTCCTGATGACCTAATTAATAAGATTAGTTACATTAATCAAGCTGACATTCAATATATATCAACCTTCCTCACTGGTTTCAGCAAAAACATTTGCATCATCTAACATCCATGTGTAATGAAAGTATTCGTTTTTAACTGTCAAGGTCATGTCAAGTTATAATACATGGCTGTCTGACTATGCCTAATCTCTTGCGGAATGTCTTTTCCGTCACTGAATCTTTCCATGTTGACAATCTGGCGACAAGTAATTGAGTGAGATTGTGGCCTGACGTCTGGTTTAATTCAAAAGAAACCTGTTACAAGTGTGCCATTGGGAGAGATGTAAGACTGTAGCTACCATAATTACACTGGTCTATTCAATGGCTTTACACAATGATTCACAAAAAAAGCGACCAAAGTGGAAATAACACAGAGTAAGATAGTGTGAAGTGTCTGAGACATGACACTGTACACGAAGCATGTACAGTGAATGTAGCTGTTCTATCAATACAAACAAACACACGCTGCATAATGATATTTTAACACGAAGATGTGTATCCATAGCCTCAGTTAGGCCATTGCATGGCGTCTCCTAGCAATCTCTCTAGCCAATTTGAGTCCACCAACTGTCCACTTCTTGATGTTGTCAACCCAGCCCATTTCTTTCTATCTCTTTGTTTTTTCCTGGTAGTTCTCCTTCTACGCTGCTAAGTACTGGACTACCTGGTCTTCTCTTCCAATGGCCACACTTAGTCAGCTTCCTTCTATATAACAGACCTTCTTCTGTAACTTAATCTCGGACTAACGTTGGTCTTTTAATACACAGATAATAAAAGTGGTCAGATTCTGATGTGATCTTAATAAACAAAACCTTCCATAATTTAATCAGATCCAACAAGAATTAAAGGACTATGACATATTTATGTATGCATAAACATTGAAATTATGCTCGATGGCTGACACAGAAGTCATAAAATCACTTGGTATACGTCCAGGCCAACACCAACATTGTACAGTACATGGAGGCCGGAGAGTGCCGTTGGTATTTTACAGGTGTACTCAAACAACCCGCGTGATTCACCGATACTTATGAGTCATCTAACCCTGCACACTCGTGATTATCCCACAAGCCAAATACTCGGTTCACGACCCAACAACAATGTGTAGCGTCATGAACTAAGCCAGTACAGCCCAGCTTTAGAAGCAGAACCAACAACATTGAACAGGCTTCCACTGATGTGGGTTGTTCATTGATGTCATGACAAAAGAGGCACAACATTCTTCATTTCTTTTATGTAGCTTGACTGTTATATGACCCACGCACTTTATATTTATATGCAGAAATTCTCTCATTTGCACACTTTTTACATAATTAACATTATTTACATAATGTACATTTTAGTCTCTTAAGGATGTATTTATAGTACCACACCTATTTATGCTGCAAGTGTGCAATACAGAAATACATGTATGGTGAAAGTGGAACAGGAGGTATGGCATAAAGTGGACATTCCAGACTGGAACAAACCGGAATCCATTCTCCGCAAGCTTAACAGCAATACCTCGTTTAATGCCCCCAGCAAGATTAGGTTCAATTTTTGGAAAAGTGGATAAATTCACAGTCACAATTTAGTCTTCAAATCATGAAACAGGAATGTTTTCATAAGTTGATGAGTGTGCCATTGGGAGAGATGTACGACTGTAACTACCATAATTACATAAGTTCATAAGTTGATGAGTATGCCATTGGGAGAGATGTACGACTGTAACTACCATAATTACACTGGTCTATTGAATGGCTTTATACAATGACTGGAAAAGTGGATAAATTCAGTAAAAAAATTTTCTTCAAATCATGAAACATAAGTTGACCGTTTTACCATTAACAAAACAGTGACCTGTCGTCGGGAAGAGCAATAAATATGTTAATAGGGTTGTCACTGAAAGGAAGTTGATGCATCTATTCGATAAATAGTCATTGGAAAAGTTCATTGATTGCAACAAACTATGCAACTGCTACTTGACATCTTGCACAGTAGACATCCAAGAGTGTGTACTGTACAATACACAGAATGTGTACAGTACAATACACAGAGTGTGTACAGTACAACACAGTGTGTACAGTACAATACACAGAGTGTGTACAGTACAACACACAGAATGTGTACAGTACAACACACATAATGTGTACAGTACAATACACAGAGTGTGTACAGTACAATACACAAAGTGTGTACAGTACAATACACAGAGTGTGTACAGTACTAATACACTCCAGAAGATCTATTTTCTACAATGTCAGCTTGACCTGTCGTGGTGATTTAATAATATTCACGTGCTTGTAATACATCGACTACAAGAAACTAATCATACTTTATAAGGTCATAAAACCCACGAATCAACACAGCATTTTAAATGCAACCTATAAATACAAAATGTCAGCTGATAGATAATGTCTCGTTTATGTTATTTAGGCTTAAAATTCAGCAGTAATCTGGAGTAGTTTATTTTCAAGGACAATACTGACTTTTGCAATGACTGTTAGTGAATTAATTTATTATAAAAATAAACTAAAAAATAACTGTAATGTATTCAAAACAGGCTTATAAGACTTATAAGATTTATGTAACTTACAACACAAACAAGAAAACAACAGATGGTGACACTTTACGGAGGTCATGTTATTCATTAGGGTTGGGTATTGCCAAATGTTTCACAGCGTGATGTATCGTAATAGAGAGGACCCTACTGAGATACGTATCGCAATATATTGTGATTGTTTTAGTTAGATGTAATGCAAGGTCTCTCTTCAATTCGATTTTTTTAAGTCTCATTTCAAATTAATTTTGCGAAAAACCAAACCTACCTAGTATCCACTGCAACATGCTAGCTCGTTTGTAGTAGTTTTCGTGAAATCATCAGACAAACTATTAAATTACCTAATGCTTGTTCAAGCATTTAACTTTGTCAGGTGATCGATGAGAGTATTGAAGTCATGCCCATGATTGGCATTAACTCGCACAGCGTTTTCCATTCTGGATACCCACTATTTTGATCCTTACCAGATCTAACAAATGAAGTACATTTTTTCGATGATTTGAACAAAAATAGGATTTTTTTATTAAATCTACTGCAGATGTTACATAAACTATTCACGCACTACATATTTGGACACCAATGAACCAATTAAACTCTGAGAATAAATTACTAAAACTTGACCTATGAACAATTATTAGTAATAAAGATTAGGGACTGTATATGGTTCAGTCAAAACTCATAATTACTCATTAAGCTCACTTTTGGCAAGATGGAAGTGCAAAAATAAAAACAAAGTATATACCAGTGCATCCACGCTTCTACTCACCGAGTGATTGTAGACATATGTCTCGTAGCAGATTGTTCACCCTTTGTTTCTCAGCTCTCCTCTCTCGCAGGCGCTGAAACCACACAACACACCACTGACTCCACACGATGGACATAGATAAGTTAACATAGATAAGTGTGAGTACAACCAGGAATATAAAGGATTGGTAATACAGCTGAAGCAACAGAAACTAGCAAAATATTGACATGGCTGATATGGAGAAGACAACGAAGAGTAAACTTTTTTGAGAAGTCGTCAGGAATCAATTGGATGCTAAAACAGGTGTGGCAGATTCATTTGTCCACATCTTACAATTAACACACCATGTTAATTGTAAGATGTGGATGAAGGGCACAGTCAACGATGTGGATGAAGGGCACAGTCAACGATGTGGACGAAGGGCACAGTCAACGATGTGGACGAAGGGCACAGTCAACGATGTGGACGAAGGGCACAGTCAACGATGTGGACGAAGGGCACAGTCAACGATGTGGATGAAGGGCACAGTCAACGATGTGGATGAAGGGCACAGTCAACGATGTGGATGAAGGGCACAGTCAACGATGTGGATGAAGGGCACAGTCAACGATGACTGGGCTACATCCAAACCCACCCGGCACTGACTTCTTTATTTATTCCTTATGCCTGAAGTTCATCCATAGAATGTCTACTTACACACCACAGCTGTCAGTGCAAACATACATCAAAATAAGATCAGATGACGTGTCGGCATACATATATAATAAATATACATATATATAATCAGCTTTGGCTCTGAGTGAACAAAACGGTGTAAATATAAACATATACCATAATATTAGTTTATTATATTTACATCAAAAGCAATACCTGGTATAAAGTTATTAAAAATGAAAGTAAGTAGAGACTTTTGTATCAAATTATTTGATATAAATGTTGTTGTTGAAGTTCCTTCATCAAACCTATCTAGTATCCAGTATAACATGCTAGCTGGTTTGTGCAAATGAGTTTTGATGGAATCATCTGACAAACTGTTAAATTATTTTCGACTGGGCCCAGTGGAAATGTGGCAAATAGTGGAAGACGTAGCTTTGCCGCTATACACTTTAATATAAAGCTATGTGAACAATCTACAAAAAAATACTAAAATCCAGAACATTTCTAAACTTCCTGATATGCTGTTCCTGTTTTCTACTGAATTAGAGACCAACCTACATAACAGACACCCAAGGTCATAAATGGGATATTATCGATAGTTTCTGTCTCATCACTGATCCTTGGGGAAATTAAATGATACAATAGAACATCCCACCAGTCAACTGGTTATTTGACGCAATGAACACTTGTGGCTGGAATTCAGTATTAATGAATTTATAAAAAAATCAGATCACAAGATGGAGCTTGAAATGAAACCAAAGCACCCTTTCTGAACGATGCACTCCTCTGCAAACTAACAACAACAAATGTCACAGAATCAGGATAATAGGGGCGATGTTAGCGTTCTTATTGCATACGAATAGATCTACTTGCACCAGTTGCCTGGGATATATTTCTGGGAACCGGGTTGTCCCGTGGGGAACGGCCAACGCTATGATTACATCGCCAATATGTTGCCGGCTTCTCTGGTCACCGTCGAATTACAGCTTCAGACAACAGTGACTGGAATATATCGGTTGCTGTGCGAGGCACAGTCGCTGCATCAGGATTTGTTAGAGACTTGCAATTTGACTGATTGCAGAACAAAATTGCTCATAGTGGTTGAGCAGAGACAGACATGGCCAGAGGAATCGCACAGCATTCAGGGGAATTCCGTGAAATTACCCAAGTAATTGTACGCGCGTGTTCTGCTACTTAATGTACAGACAAAGAATAATTAACGATTTCTTATATCGGTCACACAAAATATTCCATCAGGGTTCTTGGTATGAGTGTTTTTTAATAAACCAAATATTGATTTCGTTCAAATTGTGAATGTAGTGTAGTGGGTGTTTTTCAAATGGGGTGCATACGTACTTGTCTACGTTTGTTTCTAGGGACCAGACAATTTTTAAACCATCAATGTCTAGGCAATTTGCAAACAAATTTGTCTTGAAATTTTCACCTTAATAATATTACCAGCAGGAAGGAAACAGTGCAGTTTCTTTTTAAAAATATGACGTATCCTGTGGAGGTATCTAGGACACCCCGTAAGAACATTTCTGTGCAGGAAATATTATTTAGAAATGTTTCCTGTCTAACCAGTGGGGCCATAGTATGTGCTGCTGATTGGTCAATAATGCACTGCTGCGCTCAGCTGCACCTGTTGTTGATATATATATATATATATATATATTTGATATATATATATATATATATATATATATATATATATATATATATATATATATATATATATATATATATATATATATATAGATCAAATCAAATGACCACCTTATTCTATGTCAAACATATACACTGAACATTGTTACATGTGGAAACATAAAAAGCATCACATTTATGGAATTTTAGAAAACCTGCCTTGTTCGCTAATGTTAAGCCACTACATATAGACATGTGAAGCTATGATGTGTAAAGCTTTCATGTAGTGTCCCTTGCTCTTGACAGGATGATATCGCACAACCTGAATGCTGTTTTCAAATGGTGCTAGACATCACATATATCTAGGCACCAAACGAAGACAGGCTTCAGGATGAGATGACTTCTCAGTCTGCTGCAGATCTGTTGGTGTTTCAATACAAAACTAAACTATAATTACAATATCAATATTTTTTTAGTTAGCCTCTTAAGATGTATAAATGGTTAGATAACTATGCATTTACAGATAATTAGATAACTATGAATTAATAACATTTATTAACAATTGTGGTGTTTATGTGCATTAATTATGTTAGATAACTATGCTGATAGACTATTGGTGTAAATAAAGATCCTTATATTGTGCAAATATTACACAAACAAAAGTCAAGAAAGAATCCTAGTATGACCATTACATGTCAAAGACAGCTGAAACATACTGAAGGACTGATATTAATATACACTTAACTGTCTCCACAATATAAATTCTAACTAGATTATACTTGGAAATGCAATAAAATACACCAATTTGTGCTTAAACATAACCCATTCACAACAAGATATATGTTGCCCAGTGCATCATGCACTCAAATTAATGATTATAATCATCATCATCATCAATCTCTTAACCTGGGGTGTCGTGTCGTTGGGGCCTCGCAACCAGCTGTCTCCACCTCTGTCTGTCGTCTGCCGCTCTTTGTGTCTCTGAGAAGTCCAGGCCTGTCCACTCTCTGATGTTATCCTCCCACCTCTTCCTCTGTCTTCCTCGTCTTCTTGCTCCCCTAACGGTGCCTTGCAGGATGGTCATTGTCAGCCATTAATCTTGTTGGTTTTCTCAGCATTAATTTCCATTCCATAGGACGCAGATGGTTTGTCGAGGCGGTTCACTAAGTTGACTAACTCCTGTTCATCCCCTGCTAAGCCATCGAAATTTGTTACTGACCTGCCTCCGATGCTGACTGTTCCTACGTGATTTTCAAGGGCGTCAGTCGTGATCTTCTCCAAAAATATGTTAAATAGAGTGTGTGAGAGAAGACAGTCCTGGCGGACTCCAATGGTGGTGCGAAACCATTCCCCCAAGTTGCCATTCATGAGGACTGCACTGGTAGCCTTGTAAAAAGGAGATGTTCTGTGATTCGAACAAGGTTGACATCAATGTTGTATTTCCTCATGGCTGCCCATAAGGCTGCATGCCATACCATGTCAAATGCCTTCTTGAAGTCAATAAAGACATGGTAGAGATCTTGTTGGTACTGCAAGTACTCTTCACAGAGGATTCTAAGATTGAAAATTTGCTACCTTTTTTTGGAAGTGTGATGAACATTGATTGGGTCCACGGAGTAGACCAATCTCCTGTCTGCCAGATCTTATTGCAGATTGCTGTGAGGATGTTAGTCACAGCTTCTCCCCCAGCTTGTTCCCTTTCTTCAAGGATTTAAATGCAACCTCGACTTCTTCACAAAGAATTAGGAAGTTATCCTCTTCAGTGTTCATAGGGTAATCCAGCACCGCAGCATTTCCTTTGGTCTGGCTGTTATATAACTCGGTGCAATACTCTGTCCATCCATTGATGACCTCTCTTTCTTCTATTAGGCATTATCCTGACTTGTCTTGGATGGTGTTTATTCTTCCTTTCTCCCTCATCACATCTTTTACGACTTGGAATGCTCTTTTGTTATTGTTCTTGTTCAGGTTGTCTTCTATTTCGCTGCACTGTTCTTGTTCAGGTTGTCTTCTATTTCGCTGCACTGTTCTTGTTCAGGTTGTCTTCTATTTCGCTGCACTGTTCTTGTTCAGGTTGTCTTCTATTTCGCTGCACTGTTCTTGTTCAGGTTGTCTTCTATTTTGCTGCACTGTTCTTGTTCAGGTTGTCTTCTATTTCGCTGCACTGTTCTTGTTCAGGTTGTCTTCTATTTCGCTGCACTGTTCTTGTTCAGGTTGTCTTCTATTTTGCTGCACTGTTCTTGTTCAGGTTGTCTTCTATTTCGCTGCACTGTTCTTGTTCAGGTTGTCTTCTATTTCGCTGCACTGTTCTTGTTCAGGTTGTCTTCTATTTCGCTGCACTGTTCTTGTTCAGGTTGTCTTCTATTTCGCTGCACTGTTCTTGTTCAGGTTGTCTTCTATTTCGCTGCACTGTTCTCCTAATATAGAGTCCATTAGTATTATGAGTATATTTATAGTAAAAACCTAACAATAGACAAACTATGCACAGACTCCACTTTGTTTAAAATCATTGAGAAAATGGACGATACATGAGGTCATGCTTGTAATTATAGTTAACCTTTTGTGTTGTTTGCGAAGTGGCCAATGGAGAGGTGTGTGAGCCACTAGAGTGTGTGGGAATATATTTACATGGCATCCCCCGTCCCAACTAGGGTCTGATCGATGTCTGCGCAATCAATTCTGCCACAGTTTGTCATCAGCGGCAGGAACTGCCTGATGAGATGCGATGTTGACAATTACGCAGTTATTCAAGGTTACACCAGCAGCTGGATTAGTGCTGATATATGCAGTTTGTCATTAGAGAGCTTGTTATTAGTGTCTGGTTGACTGAAGTTTCTTACCGGATGCCTTAATGATGAGTTGTAATTAATTCAGAGTGGATGGTTTAGGGACCATTCAGAAATGATGACATTTACCTATTTATACAAAGCCTACTAAAGGGACCACTCAAAACCCACTCAAAGCCCACTCAAAGCCCACTCAAAACCCACTCAAAACCCACTCAAAGCCCACTCAAGGCCCACATACTAATTTTTTTTTAAATATGCCAACCGTTGCATCATGCAGCACCTATCGTGAACAGCTATGGAACTGCGACTGTTTAAAATCATATAACTGGTCACGGAGCGGCACTGTAATACAGTCCAATATCATGGAAATTTGAAAAAAGAAGAATGTGCAATAAAAGGAAGATAAACGAGTGAGTGGAGAGGGATTGCCAGGTGGTAAAACAGTAAAGGTTGATGATAGAAGAGAAAGGGGGCATAAAGTGCGACAGGAGAGGATCTTTACTGATGTAGTATCACAGGGGAAGGCGAGGAAAGCCCAGGTATTTATGGGGATTTCATCATTATGAAAGTGGATAAAATTGTAAACAGAGGAGTTGACATAATAGTATGTCTACCAGGGGCAAAAATAGAGGATATAGCAGAGAAGGCAGGACAAGTCATGGGTGGTGGCATGGGAGGTGCTGTTCTCGTGCACGTGGGAACGAACAATGCCGAGAAGGAGGGAACTTCAGCCATCGTTGGTAAGTACAGGAGATTGGTCAAGATACTTAAAGAGGCACGAGTTTGACAGATTGTATTGTCGGGGATATTACCAATAATGGGAGGCAGGGGTGAGGAATATAGAAACTGTAGAAGGATGGCGATCAACACACAAGTACAGAAGATATGTATGGAGGAGGGAGTAGGCTTCGTAGACATGTGGTTAAACTTTGTGGGAAGAGATGACTTTTTCATGAGAGATGGACTTCATCTGACAGGGAAGGGTGCTGCAGTTCTTGGGTGTGAATTTGCCAGAGTTGTCGAAGAGGGCACAGGTACCATAAATTATTTAAACTAGATGCGCAGGGGGAACTGAGAGAGAAAACTCAAAGGAGTACTACTACAAATACACATCCAAATAAATGTTCACCAATAATTTCAGACAATGACCTTAAATGTGTATGCTTAAATGCCAGGAGCATAGTAAATAAAACAAGTGAGTTAGACATTATGGTAGCAGATATTGATCCTCATGTAATAAGCATCACAGAATCATGGGCAAATAAAGATATAGTAGATGCTGAGTTAGCACTAACAGGCTATGTAATGTTTAGGAAGGATAGATGAGAAAGAAGGGGAGGTGGAGTAATTTTATATATTAAAGAATCTACCCAAGTATATGAAATAACACTGAAAAGTGAAGCAGATTGTGAGGAAGCAATTTGGTGTAACAGTTACAAGGAACTCAACATTAACAATAGGAGTAGTTTATCATAGTCCTAACATAGGACAAGAGGAAGATGTAAAATTACAAAAGGCGATAAGGGAGGTGAGCAAGGGGGAATGTGTTCTAATGGGTGATTTTAACCATGGCCATATACAATGGGAATCATTAGAGAGTGCTGGAGGTGACGACCATCAGTTTCTACTTTTAACACAGGATTGTTTCCTTACACTACATGTCTTGGAACCAACCAGAGGTGGGAATGTATTAGATTTAATTTTGTCTTCTCAAAATTAATTTGTTGACAATGGTAAAGTACACAAACCTTTCGGTCCAAATCCATTTTAATATAAAAGTAAAAACAGGGAATACATATAAAAAACAATGGAGGAGGAACTTCAACAAAGGTAAATATAAAGAGATGAGAACATATCTAGCAAATATAGATTGGAATAACTTGCTGAAGAACAAGACAGCAACAGAATGCTGGACTTGTTTAAAATATGAGATTGAGGGCATTACTGAGAGATTTGATATGTTAAGAACAAGGAACAAGGAAGATACACCTGCCAAAAGAGGCTATTAGAAATTTTTTTCACAAACAAATGCTGTTGGGGCACTGGGGGTATATAAACACACTGGAAATGTAGAAGGCTACACAAACTACAAAGAGGCACTTAACCTAGCTACAACTGAAATGAGAAAATCTAAAAGAACCTTTGAAAAAAAATTGGCAGGTAATATAAAAAATGACAGCAAGAGTTTCTATGCTTATGTAAGGAGTAAACAGAAAGTTCGAGATAAGGTCAGATCATTGGAAAACAACAGTGAAAACATAATTTCAGACGGGTTTCAGATGGTAGAGGTCCTGAATGAGTATTTCAGCTCAGTTTTTACCACAGAAGATATCAGCTCATTGCCAGTTCCACTGACTAAATTTGAGGGAAATAAATCAGAACAGTTGGGGCAGTTATTTGTAACTCCTGAAATGATAGAAAAGAAAATTAAGAAGATGAAAGATAATAAATCACCTGGAGTTGATGGGATGCCACCAAAACTGCTTAAGGAAATTGTTGAGCAAATTAGTACACCACTAACAAAAGTGTTTAACTTGTCACTAGAAGAAGGAATAGTTCCTCAGAATGGAAAGAGGCAAACTTACATTGCTATTTAAGAAAGGATTGAGGAACAAACCAGAAAATTACAGACCAATGAGTTTAACATCAGTTGTATGTAAATTACTCGAAACATTAATTAGAGACCACATGGTGGAATTCCTCATAAAACATAAATTAATAAATACATCTCAACACGGATTCCTAAAAGCAAGGTCATGTCTAACCAATCTCTTATGTTTTTTGGAAGAAATTACAAAGTGGGTAGATGACAGGTCACCAGTGGATGTTGTCTATTAAGATTTTCAGAAAGCTTTCGATAAAGTGCCACATCAAAGATTGTTACTTAAACTAAAAGCTCATGGTATAGGTAATGATGTAATCAACTGGATAGAAAAGTGGCTTACACACAGAAGACAGAGTGTAATAGTAGATGGTGAGATTTCAAACTGGAAATCTGTTCTGAGTGGGGTACCACAGGGATCAGTATTAGGCCCTATACTGTTTTTAATATATATATATATATATATATATATATATATATATATATATATATATATATATATATATATATATAAATTATTTGGAAGGTGACATATCTAGCAAAGTACTCAAATTTGCATATGACACAAAAGTATTCAGAAAGGTTACTAATGATACAGATAAACAAAGTTTACAGGATGATCTAGATAAATTAGTTAAATGGTCAGAAAAGTGGCAAATGTGATTCAATTTTGGGAAGTGTAAATGCATACAAAGGACATGGAAACATGGACGAAGAATATAAAATGGGGGACGCTGTACTAAGTAGAACCACACAAGAAAAGGACTTGGGTGTAACATTTAGTGCAGACATGAAAGTTTCAGAGCAATGTGGGATTGCTGCTTCGAAAGGAAATAAAATTCTAGGGTAATTAGGAGAACTATCACGTATAAGGAGAAACAGCTAATTGTACCCCTGTACAAAGCAATAGTTAGACCACATTTGGAATATTGTATATAAGCATGGAGGCCGTATCGTAAGAAGGACATAGACAAGCTAGAAAGAATACAACGAAGAACAACTAAAATGATTCCAGAATTAAGAGACCTTAGTTACGAAAGTCGCTTATTACAATGTGTTTTGACAATACTAGAGACCAGGAGACTAAGAGGAGACCAAATAGATGTGTTTAAAATAGTGATCAGTTATAAGAATGTTGATAGGAATAGTTTGTTCTTCAAACTTAAAGAAGGCAGTAGAACCAGAGGACACAAAGCAGCATTAGTTAAGGAACAGTGTAGGTTGGACATGAGAAAGTACTCTTTCTCACAGAGGGTGATAAATGAATGGAACAAACTACCAAATGATTGTGTTAATGCTAGTAGTGTGAATATGTTTAAAAATAGAATTGACAGATATATGATAAGGGCGGGCTACACATAGATGATAATATTGTTGGACTCTCGATAAGCCAACGGCTTCCTTGTCCACTTGCCATCTGGAATTTGTTGTTCAGGATGGCAATCTTCTTAAACTTCATGGAAAACAATTAGCAGTATGACACCACGGAGTTGTTAGAAAATTACGAAGCTTGAAAATAGTTATTGGAGATGTTAGTAAACATATTCTGGTTGTCATAACTGTATGCCCTATATACATATACTGTGTCATAACACTGTTAATATATTTTCAATCTGGAAAATTATCAACATTTTAAAGTAGTAATTTTGGAGAGGGGAAACAATTCGGTGAGGGGAGTATGAGAGTTAGTAACTAAACAGGGAACTGTGGACAATTGTTAATGTCCCCTTAATGATGCGGGTTCTCACTCCAGCATGTAGTTTAGGTGTGCGTGATTTTAGTTTTGTTATTTTTTACATGCTTTTCTAGATACACGTGGATTTTGCCCATATTCCTCAGGGGTGTTTATGCAATCACTCAGACAAAAAGCACTTTTTCCTGTCTTCACAACCCAGAAGAGCTTCACACATCACTTTGATTATTGCATATAATAAATAATAGCAATTAACACTCAACATACACCCATCATGGTTGTGTTTGAAATTGCACTAAGCCACGGCCTCTGTGCAAAGAAATACAACTAATCCGTGACATGTCAGCTATAAACACGATGACACCTGACCAACGTTGACAGGGGACATTAACAAGCCGGAAAACACATCGTTTATGCTGCACTTGTCACTAATTGCACAGAACCAATCCATTTGTCAGACGAACAGATGAACACTATGACCAAATGTGTGGCTATGGATCACTCTCGCCATAGACGATTCTAACTTAATATTTTTGGAACGACCACCAAGATATATGCGAGATCCTATCTTGTAGTGATTCAGATCGTGTTCGAGTACAAACCTCAGTCTGCTGCAGCTGCCTTAGCTAACCACTCAACGATGCACACCACAGAAGGCGAAAATCTAATAAGCATGACCATCCAATGAAAGCACTGGATTTGTCCGTCTGTCCGTCCATCCGTCGCTATGGCCTGTGTCAATATGCCAACCACCAGGCATATACGTCTAATGGTGTGACATGGGTGTGGTGGGCCAGTGGTCCGTTACCACAGAAACCAGGTAGCTAGGCAACCAAAATGACCTTACCAAAAGTGCGTCAATGTTTGTCTTTTTAGCCTCTAAATTATTAATGTAATATTGCGATGGAAAATGCATAAAATGTTACTTGTTCAGAAGGCTTCAGAAACATCAATCTCCTCCGAAATGTCCCAAAGTATGACAATAACACGTTCATCATCATTTAGAGCAACTTATGTCTGCTGTCCATGTCTGTCTGTTTGTCCTAGTCATGTCTTTCGAGACATGACACAGGATTTATCCGCTGCATGCGCTATCTCTGCCTCTCTTTTCAAGATTCTCTATCATTAAACGCATCATTCGTAACTATAAAAACTGCATCCCAAACAAAGCACTTGTTCTCCAATAAGTTATTGGCTTACACCATGTTAACAAAACATCATTAGCTAATAGCTTACACTTGTCCGTAGAGAAGACTTTGAGTTGACTAATATTTATTTTCTGTGTCTATGTGAAAGCATGAAAATAATACTATTGCCAATTACGGCATGCAGGTGTTTTACTATTGCCTAAACCGATATTTTCTGCTAAAGAAGCCACAGTGGCACCCTCTGGAGAGTGGTTCACCACTCAATTCACCCACTGTCTCCACTTTCTCCGACAGGTAGAAAAGCATATCGGGTGAGCATCAAAAACGTAAGTAAATAAATCTAAATAACTCCCTTTGTGGCTTTTTAAATACCTCGCCAGTTGGTAGATCAGAGGTCACTGGTGCAAGAAGGCGAAGGAACGTAGAAAGAGGTGAGTGGATGTCGGCGCCTTGGAGGATATGCTGCCAGATTGCCCCCAAAGTTAGCGTATTAATGTACAGATACAATCGTGTGTCTAGCATGGACAACATAAGAATGTGGATGTCTGTATGTGTGCGTGCGTGCGTGCGTGCGTATGTGTTACTGGGCGTGGTGCATTCTCCACCACAACACATATTCAGGATGAGCCAAACCACGGGTGACTCAAGCCTAGACACCTCGATCGAGATCTTGTTGAATAAGCCACGATAAATGGTCAGAAAAAACTCCGCCATAAGTAGATGCCACGGTGATGCCACAAGTTGGCACTAAAAGTGCAGGTGTTTTAGTTGATCGAGTATGAGGTGTTTTAGTTGATCGAGTATGGTGACAGTTAGATGCTATGTGTGGATGACATTGACCCAGTGGACCAGACGGAACCCAATGACCTGCCGCTGATGGCTGCAAGTCCAACAGCGTGTGTGCACACTTGATGATGCATACGCAGCATCATTCATATAATTGTACTTCATATAATTCTGGTCTTTTAAAAATAAACTATAACAAAAACAGTCAGCCATGACCCAGACTGAAAGCAACCTTGTGGCATGGGCTGCCAACCATGCACTCAGCAGAATGTCTATTCATCGATCAGTTGATAAACACTTGTTTCCATACAAGGTACATACAATGGACTATTGTGAAGGCACATTATATAATCATCATAATTGATGCTTATGCAACGTGGGACATTTATGCATGAATTTCTCAGGCAGACCACAGCATTTTTTTTCAAGTTCAATGAGGTCACATATGTCTTTGTCAGTTTCCCAGGAATTTCCACCAAGTCTGTCATTGGCAATGTCTCTGAACATTGTTGTCTTTAATCCTAGTAACTGGCCCTGTCTCTAATCCCTGTTAGCTGTGTCTATAATATTTATTGAAACAATATCTAACTAACCAGTGGTGTCTTCTATACAATAAAGTAGTATATGACTCTGTGTCCATTCCCTCGTATCTCCGTCAGTTTTGCAACTACAGGGTTAACATTTGGTAGGCCCCGGGGACCCATAGGGATGGTATGTACATAAAAAAAAATTCAAAATGGGATGTGTCCCATTAAATAGATGCTGTCAGTAGACATCAAGATCAGACGATGGAGATGAATTGGCCACACACGTAGGAGACGGAAAAGCACTAACCTGGGCCCCGATAGTACAAGGAAAAGGGAAGGCCAAAATCAACAGGGAGGCTTTTGAAACACAGATAAACCTATTGGTATGGAGTTCTTGGAAGATGGCAGAGAACATGGCTAGAGATCGTACAAAATGGCAGAAGTTACTAAGTGCTTTATGCACTAGTTGGGGGGGAAGAGGATAAGTACCGTATTCAACCTATTAAGTGTACAAGCCTTAATTAGTGTACACCCCTTTTTTAATCAGCAGGATCCATAATTATTAATTTTGACTAGTGTGGATTCTGTGGAACAGAAAAGTGTCACCATCTGGTGTTAAACAGTTGCCACCACTTTTCATTTGTTCTACACTAATCACCAAATTACACCACAAGTGTTAAACAGCTACCTCATTGTCTAGAAAAAAAAATGTTTGTGTACGCTTATAAGAACAAATTCCTAGGCATTTTTCCATGGCCCATTTATGTTGCCAGTGCCCACCTTGATGGCCTCTGATTCCCTCTCCCTCTGCTTCTCGTGAGTGTATTCATCCTGGGCGTGGATGAGTTCCCGTTGCAGGACGATCTTCACATGCAGACGGCGTTCCTCTTCATCATGTGCTTCCTGCTTCACTTGCTGCCAGTCGTCAAACTTACGCCCGAACTGCTGCAAGCAAGACATATACAACTACATCAGAAAGTTTCTCAATCACACCAAACCGTTGGTACGTAATAATATGAACTTCTGTAGTGCCTATACCCACAGGAACCTAAGCTCAAATAAAGGTAACGGTAAGTTCCGGTGTCCAGTCCATAGACTGCTCGAAGCATTTTACTTCTTCTTCTGCCGATACAGCTCATGACTGTGTTGTTGCTTCATGTAATATATGGCTACAGTTTGAGCTGGGTGCACTGATGCGTGGCAGTGGGTGGTGTAGCCTTGGTGTGTGGCAGTGGGTGGTGTAGCCTTGGTGTGTGGCAGTGGGTGGTGTAGCCTTGGTGCGTGGTAGTGGGTGGTGTAGCACTGGTGCGTGGCAGTGGGTGGTGTAGCCTTGGTGTGTGGCAGTGGGTGGTGTAGCCTTGGTGCGTGGTAGTGGGTGGTGTAGCACTGGTGCGTGGCAGTGGGTGGTGTAGCAATGGTGCGTGGCAGTGGGTGGTGTAGCCTTGGTGCGTGGCAGTGGGTGGTGTAGCACTGGTGCGTGGCAGTGGGTGGTGTAGCACTGGTGCGTGGCAGTGGATGATGTAGCACTGGTGCGTGGCAGTGGGTGGTGTAGCACTGGTGCGTGGCAGTGGGTGGTGTAGCCTTGGTGCGTGGCAGTGGGTGGTGTAGCACTGGTGCGTGGCAGTTGGTGGTGTAGCACTGGTGCGTGGCAGTGGGTGGTGTAGCACTGGTGCGTGGCAGTGGGTGGTGTAGCACTGGTGCGTGGCAGTGGGTGATGTATCACTGGTGCGTGGCAGTGGGTGGTGTAGCACTGGTGCGTGGCAGTGGGTGGTGTAGCCCTGGTGCGTGGCAGTGGGTGGTGTAGCCCTGGTGCGTGGCAGTGGGTGGTGTAGCACTGGTGCATGGGACTGGGTGGTGTAGCACTGGTGCGTGGCAACGGGTGGTGTAGCACTGGTGCATGGCAATGGGTGGTGTAGCACTGATGCATGGCAGTGGTGTGGTGTAGCACTGGTGCATGGGACTGAGTGGTGTAGCACTGGTGCATGGCAATGGGTGGTGTAGCACTGGTGCATGGCAGTGGTGTGGTGTTAATAGTGAGAAAGGCACTTTCTATGCATTACTACACTCATTGACAGACCTGTTTATTCCTACGCCAACATGACTTCTGTCAACCTAGCAGTAACTGTACAAAGACTATTCTTTTGTATGTCTATAGCAATGTCTACGCCTCATGTATTGCTGAGTGTTCCAAGGCACTGAGGAGTGAAAAGAGCCTTCAAATGGCACCAAGGATTTGACCCCTGGTGTGGAATAGAACTGACTCCATAGAAAAATGGAGCAATACGCCCATTGAATTATTATATTACGGTCAGGAATTTGGTGACACATTTAGGTTGATTAATAGCACATATCTAACTACACATTACATAAATGTTCACCGTTCATAAATACACACCATAGTCCCAATGTAATATAATCATTTGGTATTTATTAATTTAGTAAAAAAAATAATAAACCGGTGCATAACTCTGTGTTACATAACTCTGTATTACATAACTCTGTATTACATAACTCTGTATTACATTTGTATATTTACTTTATTTAGTACAATATATTTCAGTAATTATGATGAATTACAATGCATACATACATCCCATTCTAGTGCAAGCTTAAAACCTGATATTTGAATGGATTTTCCCATCCCAGAACTAGTTAACAAAATTAAATATTTATGTAAATGCACATTCAAACATGACATATGAAGCCACATTTACAGATATGTGACAATGTTGATGTACAACCATGCTTCCCGGTACCCAGTAGTTATAAAATGACAGACTCATCATGACAAGCTACTCTTGCAGTGTTGGCTCAGCGACACGTTAAACACGTGGTATTCAATTAGCGGGGAGCATGTCTTTCTGTCGAACTACTCAGATGAAGTGTGTCAACATTAACATACAATGCATAGATCTGATTCACATCTAAGACATGACTCATATGTATGGTTAATGCTGATGTTATATCCAGCCGTGATCATGTGGATATTAAATTGGTTTATATGCTGGAATAAGAGATATATTTCAGCATGAACCCTATATCATAAACACAGCTATGAAGACTGGGCAATAGGATGACTAAGTCGATCATTATTGTAGGAAGTGACTCACAAAGTAATAGTCAGATCACTACACACATCAGATCACTACACACACGTGTAGCTCCTGATCTTGCATAACAAGTCAATGGACCATACCACTACCAGATAATGAAAATGATTTGAAAAAAATGGGCACAGACTGATTATTTAAGTAAAATGTATTTATTAACTGAATATTTTTATTTGCAAACAAGAAAGATAACCTTTTTATGTACATCACAGAAATCAATGTAACTTGGCTTGAACTATCTGAGGGAAATGAAATCTCCAAACTGATGATATGCGCCAAGTTCGTTCTTTAGATTTAAGCCTCAGTCAGCCCCACACACTGTGCACAAACAAGTTTTTGAAGTCACACAATTCTGTAATATCACAATCCTACAGCTTTATGGATACCAAGTTTCCTTTCTTTATGAAACTTGATTAAATTTATGACACTCGGCAGTAATATAAACCAATTCCTTAAGGGGCTAGGCCAAAACTAGTACTGTACGCCACCCTGAAAATGATATTATTTCACATTGAATGACCCCATTGTAAACGCTACACAACGCTGCTCGCCCACCTAACCTGAACCACACCCAAGGTAGAGAGCCATTTTAATAAACTCCACCACAAAGTACCCACCATGAACCATGACAAATTCCCCATTTCACACTCCAGTGAACTTTCCATATAATGGTATGTGCGCATATTTATGTCAAAACCTGTTTTGTGCCATGCAATTTTTTTGCAAAATAACCTCTCAAACATGAATGACGAAGTTGTAATTATTTGCTAAACTATCCTCAATTTGCTGCACGGATGAACATGCTTATTCGTTAATAACACTAATATTGTACACAAAGAATGTCCACTATAAAGTAGGAAATGCAGCAGCACATGGGATAAAACGACATCATAAAAAGGTAAAATGCACTATGAAAAGCACCCCATACCCAGGGTGAATAAAGGTGGTGTTACACTCCACAGTACAGTTCATGGCTACAATGGAACGTTACCCGAATCCTTTTTAATGTTCCTGAAGGTTCAGTAAGCAATACTAAACCATGTGTAATTTTCATTTGAGTATGGTAAATCACTAAAACTGGGCAGTGCCAAGGGTAATTAAACTCTCTATAAAAGGTAACATAGCCCGTATTTGTTGAACCTAGGCTAGGTTGTCAACTACACTGTTAACAGACTGTAGGGTTAGTTCTCAGCAGACAGAAACAATATTACAGGTAGATCAATGGAAAACGCTTCTAAGTGGCTATCTTACTTGTTGCAAAAGGTTTACAATCACCTGTTGTTATTTAATCTTGGTCTACCAGGACCTGTCAGGCAGGTGCTAACAGGTGATCAATATCTAGGCAATGTATTTGCATAATATGCTAATTTATTGAATTGCAAGATGTCATCATGTTTTCGTGGCATGCTGAGAAATTAGATTTTATCACAAACCTCCCTAGCTACCTTCTATGGAAATGATTCTAGTTATTTTTAAGACATTCTGATTCTTAGTTTTTATGGGCCTATCTCAAATCAAGTGGTTGTAATAAATATGTATTAACCGAAAGATCGAAATTGAGGCCAATATACTTTTGGTTTTAGTTACACATGTATGTCCGTGCACAAAATACTCACAAACACACCAACAGATTCTGGACACATTTGTTGGTGAAGCAAGAGTTCATAACAATACTGGATGATCCCATCGCAGTATAACTCGAAACTATATACATACTGTGTAACACCTACATATAACTAGAAGCAGAGAGAGTACATAAAGACTCAGACCACATAAATAACACTTTCATCTGCGGGTGAAAGATTTCAATTTCAGCCCTTTCATATGAAAATCATTCAAAACCTACAATCAGCCAGGAGAGAAAACCTTGTCACAGTAAAAATATCACGACTGACTTTGAATAGAGGCAAACATTACACATCGAAATGAATACATGCTACAGGAAATGTATTTTCAACACAATCAATACGTATGGAAATCAACATGTGCAGCCATTGAAGCCATCTCATTGACGTACCAGAGGGAAAGTGGTCTGCTTTAATCACTCGTGACTTAGGTCATTTTATTCTAGCTATAGATATGTCCATTATACTCAGGTGTACATTACAAACCATGGTCGTTCATGACTTCAAAAATGTGTCAGTTACAGAAAGTTCTAGCATTGTATTTGAATATAAAATCTCACTTATAAAATGAACACTCCAGACAACATTCACTGAAATCACGCTGTCCAAAAACAATTATGACTGTAAACAATTATTTTGACATTAAAAGGGTGTAATAGAAATGTAATTATGATTATATCATCTCCTATATACAGTAATCCTGTTTTAGTTTCTTGTGCTAGAATAAGAGGTGTGGTGCCAATTAGCAGATCCTGTATTACACATTTTAATTAAGTTGTAGCATAATTATTAAACATAAATATTTCTCCAATTTCTCTTAACACACATAAAAACTAACCGTCTAAATAACCGTGCATAATTTTAGTAGTTCTTAAATCCACTGTATCAGTATTTGGTGAAGAACCTTTAGCAAGACCTAGTATGTTAAACGGAATCACATGGAATATGCTGATACAGTCAAATCTCACTATTACTGTCACCCTCGGACTGGGTTAAAGTGCCCAGAATAGCGAGGTGACCGTATTAGCAGGACCAAATGTCCTATATTTCACTGTTAAAGAAATAATTTGGGAATGTCCCAGCGAGGTTCGACTGTAACTCTTTCTTGGAGACTGGCAGGGACTCAGCCGTACCTGGACAAAAGCCAGCAGAGCCTTGGCAGGTGGTACATTCAGAAGGGAACGCCTGAATGAACACGCACGCCACCTGTTTAAAATTTCATCGGCCACACTTGGATGGGTTTTTGCCAATATGCCACATGTGACATCGTGTGCAACTGCATGTACTATTGATTGGGTTCGTTTGCACAACCGGCAACCAATCGTCATAAAGGAAGGCCTCTTGACTGCAATCGCATCATTTATAGTTGTGTATCTTCGTGCCGATTGCTGATGTCTAAGACACGGAATCTGGTGATTCTTAATGGCAAAGGTGTGGGAGAAAGCCCTTACCGTCACTCCATCATCAAATCAAATGCCTCTCTTAACATCATGTGTGTTGGTGAAATGATTCCCTACAGTTAACTAGTCCTTACATAGCATCTACCCATTTATCTGACAGAATTGTTTCATTCATATGTACAATTCTTGAATGTATTAAAATCAAGATGAGGACTTTCAAACCTGTCTTAAGCGACCACTCAAGAGATGGTCAAAAAGTGGTCCCTTTATACAGGTGGATGCCTAATGCAGGTAATTTAACGCATGAAATGCTTGTGAAAGGAGTTGTTGACTTTGGTCGTTAATAACTTGGCTGTATCACTATAAGTCACATCTATATGTGCACACAATACACATGCATATAAAAAATTATAACAGTTGACATGCAGATACATAACTTGTATCACACATCTAATTAACTTGTATCACACATCTAATTAACTTGTATCACACATCTAAATAACTTGTATCACTCATCTAATTAACTTGTATCGCACATCTAATTAACTTGTATCACACATCTAATTAACTTGTATCACACATCTAATTAACTTGTATCACACATGTAATTAACCTGTATCACACATCTAGTTAACTTGTATCACACATGTAATTAAACGGTATCACAAATCTAGTTAACTTGTATCACACATGTAATTAACTTGTATCACACATCTAATTAACTGTACTATTAGTAATAACCTATCATAAAACAACTGTAAATTAAACAAGAACATACTTACACAGCAACAGTGCACTGCATAATTTATCTAACCCCAATAATTAATTTTGACATATGTAGATTGTACACTTCCACCCATTAACATGATTTACAAGACTGCATTCTAAAACAAAAACCTCCGATGGCAAGTAGACAAGGAAGCCACAAACACACACCTATTACACTCACAAAAAACAAGACACCAGGCACTACATCCCTCTTACCTGTACAAGAGATCTAGAAGCCGCTGTCTAGCTATAAATCAATTGCACAAACACTGAACTGGTGAATAAAACACCCTGTATCTCTGCCCTAAACTCATCACGTCTTCATTGCTAATGGCTGCCAATGCTAAAACAAACACAAACAGCTCTGTGTCGGTCCGCAGCGATACACAAACTCACCAGACCCACAGTGAGTATGCTTCGTGAAAACCAAGCTTCAATGACCACATCTGTTGACTCGTTGTCAACGGCAACAGCTTACTCAATGATGAGTTGGTCACATTTAAAATTATCATCAATATTGATTACTTTGCTTGTTGCTTTGCTGGCGAGATCCTATCTCCATTGCATGTCCCAGCGTGGTGACTGATTATACCAGGTGTTCAGGGGTATTAATTTTTTTAAGTGAGTGTAATTTTACTCATAAAAACAGAGCAAATTGTGTAATTCGATCCACTGACAATAATCAAAGAGCTGACACAACTATAGCCAAATGGTACATATAAATAGATCTACTGTTGACAATGAGGTGACATGATCTTGCTGTCACAAAATTATGATACGTCCTGATGGATTAGCTGAAGTGGAACCAGGAGGTAGTTAGATGGAAAATAACAAGGAAACACCTGTCAGTTCAGTGACAACCATCCACAAGCAATAGGCATCCCTATTATATACAGCAGACTGCATTTTGTGTTGAGAACAATTTCTCTCTGGTCTCGGTTCAATCAACCATGATGACATTCCAAAAAACATCTCTAGATGTGCTTGCCTATGACAAGGCATTCCACTTTAAGCTGTCTGTGATATGCTGTATAGTGACCCAGATGTTTCTAGCCTTACACAAACTAAAACCAAGAACGAGCTCAAACTCTGCATGTCAAAAGCATGAGAGCTTAACTAGTAGCCGTATACAACAAGTATAATATTATGATGTCATAACCATATTAACGTTGCAGTCGGAATGTCAACTAGTTTGTCATACAAACAGAACAACCACTGACATATAGAATGCCAAAAAAATTACTATTTTAATGCAACTTTATTTAATGCCTATGGCAAGTCATGAGAAACTACCACTTCGACGAAGATCTGGTACAAGCATGTGCTCTACTTCTAAACAGCCAACTTGGGAGAACTTTCCAAAACAACTGTAGGAGTTCATCGGGGTGCCCACTCTCGCCTGTTCTCATCAACATAACAACATCTGGAAGAGCAGAAACATCAGTTTCCAAACCAAGCTCAAGTTCTGCGGTGCACTCGCTGTATCCATCCTCCTCTACAGATGTAAGAGCTGGACTCTGAGAGCAGAGACACAGAGATGCATAAAAACATTTGAAACGAAATACTTCAGGAGACTCCTCCGCATGAATATACGAGACAACAAGTGGACTTGAAAATACCAATAACATTTTCACCAATTCCAATTACTTTTTAAAACAAATCACCAATTACAATTCCAGAATTGGCGTTTCAGTTCCAATTACAATGTAATTGACCCCAAGTCTTAACACAGCTTTAGACTTGTCCTCAAAATGGTGCAGCAAAGACGCCCTAGGAACACGATATATCTGCACAAGTCAAACCTGTTGGTACACTTGTGTCACCAAGTGATCTATGTAACCATGACTATATATACAGCAATCATGCTTGTTTATACATTGGATTTATTTCTCTATTGCATGCTAAGTAAAGCACAACTAAGGATTGCTCACTGATGCATGACCCAGATCACGGAAAACCAGTGAAACGTGACCAACTACTGATTGGCCATGTAGCCAGTTAAGATACTGACAATGGAACAGTGTAGTTGACACTTCTGATCAACAGTGATCATTCAAAAACTCACCCATCCATTATATTCGATTGGTAATATCACTGTTAATTCAATCTGTCTATTAATTTAATTATTATACATTTGTAACATGCCACGTTTGCAGGATAAACACCTGTTCAAAAGCGCTAACAATCTAATACTTAATTAATTTAAAATAAGTTGTAAAATTTAAATAAAACAAGTGTTTAAAAGGCAAGTAAACATAAGTTAAATAAATAAGTTAAATGAGCAACTCAATTAGCTGATACATTACAAAAACGTATAAGTTAATCAGATAAGTTAAAATAACATAAGGTAAGATACGCTGAATAAAAACAAATCAAACAAATAAAAAGATAAATAAGTCAAACACCCTAGTCATTAAAATTGACATTTCTGGTAGCAACAAAGTGTTTATGTCTACAATAAGTTGCTTTAAAAACTTGCAAGGTCCGAGTAATTTCATAACAAACCCGACTGGCTTGATGTACTATTTTACTGTGCTTACTACATGGACCAATACAGAAAGAAATGTCACTTTAGTGTCAGCTATTTTATTAAATGTTACTGTTCAACAAAGTATTTAATGCAACTCTTCATCAATGCTTTCTATGGCATAACAAGCGCACGTCATTGCTTATATTACCACAATGTACACATTTCTGTTAGGGCCATACGGTAAGAATTACTGTTTGAATTATTACACTTCAGTAAACCTGAAATCGATTACATGAGCGTGCATAAAAAATCTAAGCAGGGGATGGTTAATTATTATAAAAAATTATATTAATCAATACTGCATCTAGTAAATAAATGTGTAAATTACACATACAAAAATTACAATACATACAGACATTATACGGTACTGTACTACATTATATTTCTGTTGTGAATTCTATAACATGACACAGATGAATTATAATAAAACATAATTATTCAGTATTTAATACATTAATATAAAAAACTAAAAACATGCAGTGGACTAATATATCTAAATGTATGACAAAAAGTGTTAAAATATATGAACAACAAACAAGTCATATAGTAATAATAATATAATCTGCTACAAACAAATCTAGAAATCTAGCAACAGGAATAACTGGTAATAACATTGGATAAATCAGTAATATGCAGTGAACAGAGCAACAGATGCAGTGGACAGAAGGCCAGCTGGCTTTGACAGGAGACAAGAGCCAGTAGTGGACACTATAATAGTGTGTGGTCTCACTCATGCTGCTGACCATCAGCAAGTGTCATTTCTGGTTAGATGTTTGTGATGACCTCATAAGCAATGGATAATTTTATCTAATTAATCTTGAAAACATTTGTGACACACTTTGATGCATAGACATACGTACACATGCATACATTCATGCATTCACATTTGCACATATATGTACACATATTATTATAGCACACAAACAGGCACAAACTTATGATTTTGTACATGTTCATGTGCATATATACAAACTCATGCACACAAACTAAATTACAAATGCACAAATACATTCATGAATAATGTATGCATACAAACAGCGAGGTATATGTACATATGTGTACATGCATTTGCAGTTTTTGTGAGCACTCGTCCATACAATGATGCACCCTTGGATGCACATATTGAGATTCACAGATACAATGATGTACGCATTCATTCATACTCATGTACACTCATGTGTATACTCACGCACACATTTATAAAAAAAACATGCACATTCATGTGTACATTCATGAACATATAACTTGATGCACACATACATTCACATACTAATGAATAGAAGCAGCTTTAGTCACAATGCCCTATTTACCCCAACCCATATATATGAAGCTGTACAACCACATCAGGGCACATATTAAACAATGGTGATAGAACATTCCTGTCCACATATAAGCCACAGTAGTAGAACACTTTATTAGACAGATGACCAAATGTCAGATACACATATTTATCACAAATCTAGTGATGTCATCGTACGGACTGAATCTTCCTGCAGTCATCTATACACAAACGTCATTAGTCTAAAGGTTTAGGTAATTTCACAGAACTCAGAGGTGTCCCACAATGGAAATCAATTTCTTGAACCCTGTATAAGTAATCGCCCATGTCATTTAGATTAGATAAATTAGACCCTAAGCACAAATATTTATTACTTTTCCTTGGTGTATACCAGAAAACTACATCAATATAAAGCAGTTCAGTTTATCGGCTGTATAAATGTACTATCATATCTAGAATGTATTATAATGAAATCTATCTACCCGGTATTCTTAGATGATTAAAAAACTATTTCAGTAAAACCTTTCATAACGAGCATAAATAGATGACTTTGAATTTTTTATTATAGCATGTGACAGTTATGTCATGTGACAGTTATGTCATGGGGGTGTAAGGCTGATATGTTGAGTGACAGGTAGATCAGAGATAGTTTGCAACAGGTAGGCATTTTCTGTTGGTAATCAACAGAATGCTGTCACTGTAGCAGCAGTCAAAACTACAGCATATAAACTCATCAATTATTCAGCGCCTGCTTAAAGATGCAATGATCACACAGTTATTACCAGAGCAAAGGGAGCGTATCAACAACCATGCAGTAATTACTAAGGGAACATGCCAAAGAAGCAAAACATGAATAGTGATTTCCAAGCAGCAGTGTTTGAAACCGATTCGAATTTCACAAATGTGCCTTTACAAATGTGTATATAACTGAGTATACAATAATTTACAAGAATTTAGTTCTTGTCATAATGTATTTACATGTTTTAAAAAAGCCATTGTAGATAGCCACAATAACATCGTATCATTTAGTCATATGCGGAATATTTTGTTATTCCATTACTAGCGCGCCAAGATTATGTGCTTAATTGTGTGCTTTGTGCATGACTATTTCATACACATTTTATTTTACCAGGGACTGCAGTTTCCATACTATTTAAGAATTTATAGCAATACAATTATAAACTGCACATTTTAATAATACAATTGACCACACTAAATCATAATTTTCTTACATTTCTCATCTGTGATTTATCAATCAATCAATAATAGCAGTCATTGGATTTTTAATATAATCATGCACGTACGCACGTACGCACGCACGCACGCACGCACGCACGCACGCACGCACGCACGCACGCACGCACAATGGACAACAGCAATTATGCTGATAATCATTATAAATTTCTCTTAAAAATTTTTTTAAACCGTGAAAGCATAAATATTATTAATTCACTAAACTTCACTCTTGTGGGAAATATGTGCACATCGTGCATCCAATCAAAAAGGGACACCCAAATACTTCAGAATCAACTTCTATCAAGTTTCATACCTTGGAACATTCAGTTTTAGTATCTCTTGATATGACATTGTAACCACTCGCTGTACATGAGTCACACATACCTCCTTTGAGAACCATGCCCATGTCAACACAACCACAAGTGATGTTTTCAGTGACAGCAATCAGACTGGCCCCAGAGATCTGCCGCTGCCATCCCGACGGTTTTTAGTCCCTAACTTCTCAACTAGCGACCGTGTCCACATGGAACCGTCTGTTCAGCCTCATGGAAGCAGATGTCATCGCAGGTGCTGCCGACTCCAAGCCTTTACCCAAATGCACTGTGTAAGAACTAGAGATCGCACGGGTTCCCACGGACACGCACCACTAGTAGGCACCGGCGCCGCAAAACAACATCCTTTCACGCGGCTATCATGCCGAACGGCTCTGCTCGACTCACAATACCAACGCAAATCTGCTGCGACAATAGCACTGCCACAGCTGAATGCCTCCTCTTAGCAGTGGTATGGACCCCGCTTGACTGGCTAGCAAGCCGCTAAGTTCCCCCAGGATACGGTTTTGACCACACCTTCAATCAAATCCAGGCAATCAGGTCATGGAACTGTCACCTTTTGTGTGGAATGATGTAAGCAGAAATGCACGACCCGAAATAGCCATGACACACATGAACTGCAACAGCACTGATTGAGCAGTAAGCATGTTCAGTGAACCATGAAAGTCCACTTGCTTCCTGTATGATGTGGACGGTTTCTCAGAGTACACACAAGTGTGTGTCCGGCTGTCATCTATTCTTGACCAGTACATGACTGACCAAGTGGTCAGTCATTCAGATGAAATCTGGCATACTAGAGGTCATACTGTAGACTTCTTTTTCTACAATGACTGCCACAATTCATTGTAGCATAAGAAATAATAAAATAAATTATATTTTTCAATAAATAATGTATGGTTTACTTCGTATTAATTTGTGAAAGAACGTAATATTAGAAATTTCATTAATCATTTTATCAACCAAAATATAACAAGTCTGTCCAAATTATCACAATGGGACAAGATGTCGCTTCAGTTTTATCGAGTGGATATCAGTCATCATAAACAATTATCAAACAAGAGATCAAACTGTTCAATGTGTTTCTATTTGTGTGCACCAGAGTATTTTGCAGATAACAAATATATTGATGAGTTTGAATACAGTGTGCAGCATCCAGTCCTTAGGACCATCCAAAGCACTTTACCTGTTCATCCCAACACAAATTTTACTTTTCTGGGAAGCATTCAGCCACACTTTATTTATTGCATGAAAGCTGTTCATTCACATGTTAGTTCGATTGAGACGACCAAGGTTCAAGCCCACTTTCAAAGCTTACATAATAATTCACCCCACTTTGCCTGTGTCTTTCAGAAGCAACACTAAAAGTCTCTTCCACCTGGTGTCTATGTCAGGGGAAGTAAAAGATCCCACACAGGGGGTAAATGTGTAACCTGTCGTGGATTCCATCTTTTAACCATGAGCCAAGGCAGAAGCATCCATGATGCGGCTCAGTCAATTCTGCCAACTACCTAGTATAAGGACGTGACTGAATGACTAAGCAAGTGTACCATCTTGATTACGAATTAATAAAATATATTCAAGTTTCTGTCAGTGTGAGATACCGGTTGGTTAGAAGCCCACTATGTGGTGCCACTGTGCCCACTGGGGCCAGTGGATACTACTGTTCAACAGTCGACAAAGGGGAATTAGGGAATGATGTGTATGATATCACTCACCTCAAATATATATGAAAACACAACATTGTAGTCTTAGTGATAATATATAACCATGTAATTCATAATATTGATTTTGTACTTGAGGCAGAGTGATATTGGTAATTATTACACGCAGTTGTATTTGTACTGGGCATCACTGCGAATATGCACATGAACTGCGACTTGTGTTCAACTTTGGTGAGTGGTGAACCAATTGCTGAAGAGATCACATTAGGCTCAGCCTGCACCTATGGGGACTGGTCCATAAACATGAAGGCAGCAAATGATTGGCTAGGCTGCGCTAGATGGAATTAGCATAATTATTATTTTTATGTACAGAGGGGTCGTTAGAAATATGTGAACTATGTTTAAAGTATGTAATAAATGAATGATTACATACATATAATAGTATAAATGTTCAATATGTTATAGGTTTATAAGTTATATATCAGCTGAGAAATGGTGCAATGTAAATCTCTATAATAAGCAGCTCTACACAAGAAATTTTAATCAGGTTATAAATGACAGCTAATTATAATGAGATCTAAGCACGAACCCTTCCCACCTAATTACAATTTCAACCTACAACCTACAACTACAACCCATTCTTGTGATGACCCTAAAACATGACCATTTAGAGTCAATGAATTAGAATACTCAATTTGAATGTAAAATTTCTCTTTAATGAACTGGCTGCAATGTAAAAATCGGAATTTTTTTATCACATGTGTATATGGTTAATCCACCTCTATCATCATCTTGAAAGTCTTACATTACAAACTTAAGTAACATAAAAACAACACTGCATCACCATTGTCAATCATTACAGGACACCAATAAAATATGAAATCTAAATGTGTTTATTGATACATTCAAACATGCAACTGTTAGAATGTTTTTATTATGGTAATTTACAGGTGTGTGATCTATAATTTGTTTACATATTATTGCATTCTGATATAACGACAAGTTTGAGGGAAGTTCCAACAAATAAAATTTTAAGTTTAACTATTGTCAAACATTTATGACATGCCATGTTGATTTATTCCGGGACTAATAATAGTATTATGGGGGCAGTTTTAAAACTGTTGTTAACCAAAATAAATTTTTTCCATATGCTGAATTAAACTGATTATTAAAATAAAATTCACTCATTTAAAAAACATACCTTCTGTTTGCGTTTCAGAGCATCCAATGTCTTTTCCCTTGAAGGTGATTTTACTGTTTTCTTTGTTCTACTGACTGTATCAGATCCTTGACCTTTCGTATGATGTCTGCTTTCCTTTGACGTCTGCTGACTGAGAGCTCTTTCTGTACTTAGGATATCATCATCAGCATGAATCACAGATCTAGAGTCGATCACAGATTTTGTTGCTACTTTCCTGTGGAGAAACAACAAGACATATTTTTTAACAACAGAAACTTGCAGGTTACACCCACCATTTGAAAAATACTACTTAGTGCCACAACCCCAACTTTTAGATAAATCCTGACATTTTTAGGCAGATTGCCACACTTGAACCAACGCAGCCACTTTGACTTAATCTTAGCCATATGACTGTAATTCTAGCTACATTTCCACAAATAATTACACATTCTATGTTCTGTAACAGACTAATTAGACCTATGCATCAATGCTTACTGTGCACAGTATGTAATTCTAACGATTATTCTACATAAACTTATTAACCTATTCTGCCAGTTTTTGGTCATCTAGAGAAAGTGATTAAGATATTGACAAAGTAAAGTCAAGATTTAACAAGATTTGCTTCCAAGCCAAATGCCCAGATGGCAAGTAGACAATGAAGCAATTGGCTTATCGAGAGTCCAACAATATTCATCTACACTTAACCTGCCCTCCTGAGATATGTGTCAACCTTGTTTTTAAACATATAAACATGCTAGCAGTTACACAATCTGTAGACAATTTGTTCCATTAATTTATTGTCCTCTGTGAGAACGAGTACTTCCTGATATCCAATCAACACTGATCCTTTACTAATTTTATCTCACGTCCACTAGTTCTACTATCTTTCTTGTGTGAGAAAAACGTATTTATATTAATATTTTCATACCCATTCGATATCTTAAAAACTTCAATTTGATCTCCTGCCATGCATCTTTTCTTTGATTCCTGTGATAATGTTATGTATCCTGACATTTCACTACTAAGTTATCCTGTCTGGAGGATGGGCAGTTTTGCTAGTAAGAATAATAACTTCTGATACATCTTATGCTGTATCCTGAAAACAATATTAATAAATTCAAAGAACAAAGCAAAAGAAAGTGCACGTAGTGTTTGAATTTTGTTTGTCACAATTCTTGGTGAAGAAGAATTAAAAACCACAACCAATCAGCGGCATGATGAATAGGCCCTACATAAAAGATTTAACAAGATTGCCATCCCAAACAACAAGTTCCAGATGGCAAGTGGACAAGAAAGTCATTGGCTTATCAAGAGTCTAACAATTTTCTAATCTATGTATAGCCTGCCTATATCAGATATCTATCAATTCTATTTTTAAACATATTCACACTACTAGCATTAACACAATCATTTGGCAGTTTGTATCATTCATTTATCACCCTCTGTGAGAAAGAGTACTTTCTCGTGTCCAACATACAGTGCTCCTTAACTAATGCTGCTTTGTGTTCTCTGGTTCTACTGCCTTCTTTAAGTTTGAAGAACATATTCCTATCAACCGTTCATAACCGTTCACTATTTTAAACACTTCTATTTGGTCTCCTTTCAGTCTCCTGGTCTCTAGTGTTGTCAAACCATATTGTAATAAGCGGCTTTCATAACTAAGGTCTCTCAATTCTGGAATCATTTTAGTTGCTATTCATTGTAGTATTTCTAGCTTGTCTATGTCCCTTTTTACAATACGGCCTCCATGCTTGAATATAATATTCCAAATGTGGTCTAACTATTGTTTTGTACAGGGGTACAATTAGCTGTTTCTCCTTATATGTGATAGTTTCCTAATTAGATCTAGAATATATTTCCTTCTGAAGCAGCAATCCGACATTGCTCTGAAACTTTCAAGTCAAATACACGAATATTCCAAATACATGAATACTGCAAATACACGAATACTGTCAAATACACGAATACTGTCAAATACACGAATACTGTCAAATACACGAATACTGCAAACAAATCTGATTCCATGCCAGTTCTATCAATGTTCCCTGATGGAAAATATACATGTGGAGAATCATACACAATTTGCATGAGAAGAGCTGAATATGTTGGATGGCAGGACTGCAAGGCAGCAGGGACATTCTGGGCCAATTTAAAACATTTTCAGGAAATTTCCCCCGTTCACATTATAGGGCATTACACACACAATTTGCATGTAAATGCTTTTGCAGAAGTACTCAGGTTTAGCTACTTATTCATTGGTTAAAATTTAAGCAAATTCTGAGACATCAACTTTTTTACCATTGGTTGATTTGACATGGATTGACCTAGTACACAGTTAATTCAATGGTCAGTTGCTGTGATGTCAGAGCAACCAGAGGGCAGTGAAGGGCCAGGCCTACTATTAAAATGTAATTAGGTGTCTTGAGACATGCAATTAGTGACTGCAGTTTATACATAAACATATCCAGAATGGAATAATCCATGTTTCCTTTAATTGTGTGGTTGTGGGTCTTTCACAATGTGTGGTTCTGTGTCTTTCCACAATGTGTGGTTCTGTGTTTTTCCACAATGTGTGGCTCATATATATATATATTATATATATATTATATATATTATAATATATATATATATATTATATGTGTGTGTGTGCATAAAATATGCCAAATTAATTTAGGTGAGCGATTTGATAATTGTTTTTTTACAGTCTGGTGGCGCCACCATTTCCCATTTAGATTCTGCCGTTGTTGATGCAACGACATTTGTACAATGAAATAAATGTTTATTTAGTAAGCCCCATACATTGCAATTGGTGAAACAGTTTTGAATTACAACATGTCATCGATCATCGTAGGCGTAGCCTAGGCAAGGCCAGTGTGCCATGCCAGTGCAGTGCCAGTGGTACTGGGTAGTGCACTGACCACTGCCACAGCACTGATCTTATGTTTGACTTTGCTTAGGCAGTTTGAAAATTGCAATTGATATTCACAAATATGCCTTGTATAAGAATCATATATTGATATTCACAAATACGCCTTGTATAAGAATCATATACATATATATATATATATATATATATATATATATATATATATAGTCAGAAATGCAACTTAGTACTTTGTAGGCAACACCAATATAAACTGGGGTGAAATGGCATGCTTCCATTGCATCGTAATGCCTAATGCTCAACTCAAACTCGATGCACAAAAATATTAATTTAAGCACAACTAAAGCTTGACCAATCAATCTTCACATCTGAAGGTGAACTCTAACCTTTGTCAACCGATGATTTTTATCAGTCATCGGAAAAATATTTGAGATAAAAACTAAAAACATGAAGTATAACACTGCTAATTTAAATTAATGTACTTTGAAATCGAAAACTTAAGAGAATTTGGGTATTTCAATTAAACAAAACCCTCAACCAGTAGTGAATCAGTTAACCAAAGAAAATCACTGTATTATATTCCCTTTAACGAGTGACCTTTTGCGTTCAAAGCCGAATAGATCAGAGCTATTGACAGTATGAACTTGTGTGCCAAACGTCGTGATTGTAGGCTATTTTTGTAGTTGTTGTCAAATAGACACAGTGCTGTGGACAATTAGGCATAAGGTCATACACAATACAGCCAGGTTGACCGTAGTGCCCACACTGGCACTGGCAGTATGGTCAGCGGAAATATGGTACAGATGTGTCTTATGACTTACAACATTTAACTCCAAACAGCCGTGTCTAGGGCTATCATAGGAATGGTTTATTTCAGAGTTTTCCTTCTCTCAAGTTAGTGAGTCATGACAGGTTTTTTCTATTTCCCTGCATCCATGGATCTTTTACTTCCCCTGGCCTAGACACCAGATAGAAGGGACCAACAACTTTTAGTGTCTCTTCTGAAAGACAGGCAAAGTGGGGTGAACGAAACTGCCTAAACTTCAAAATGGCAGAGGTGGAATCGAACCACCTTCCTCTCGAACGACAGTCAGGTGCTCCAACAATTAGACAGCACTTAGCCTCTATCTATTAACAAATGATGTACTGGATGCCATCTAAAACACTGATATATGACACTGCACAAAACCAATGTAATTAAACCTCAGCCTATCGTTTACATGAAACTTTGTATAGAAAAAGACCAAGCCAAAACTGGCAACTTGCCGTTTGGGCAAGTGACCTTGACATTCTACTTGTCCTGAAATCATGGATGAAATAAATGTATTAGCTTGCGTTTCTACACGAATAAAAGTATAGTCAATGTGCGGTTGCACCAAATCTTTAATATAGCCACTAAGCCACTAAGTCCCAGACGCATTTAGCTGTATATAAACTGTTTAGGGAGTACTGTAGTACATCAACCATTAAATGTGATCCCTTGTTTCAAAGACACTACACGCTAAGTCCCGGCTCCTCGTCGATTTTATCGTCCAGTTGTTGATGCTGCCAGTAGTTGTATGGGTTGAAACCTGGTCTTTTAGCACATGGACCCAAGGAGTACCAGCGGTCCACCGCAGGTCTTGCGTCAAAGTGGTCAGGATGCTGTCCTTCAGTGGCTACTGCCATTAACCACTAAAATTGTACTGTAGCCAGTCAGGATCTCCAATCGTTTGTAACACGCTTCATTGTTGAGAATCCCAGCTCACACACAGCTGAGTTGACTGGCAGCACGCTCAGTGCAGCAAATCATTCCCAGAAAATGTGATTGCGCAGGATCAGGAACAAGAGGTCTCGCATAGAATTTTTATAGTGCTGCCCCTGGTTTAATTGGCATTATACATTATGCGAAATCTACGTCGTCGTTGGAGCGGCAGAGTTTTTATTTACCGCTCATTATAATAAACTATGTACAATTAAGCATGCAGCGAGTCAAGACTTCAGTAATGTTGCTATGTTTGATTGGGCAAGTGCTACAACGACTTTGCTTGCCCATGAATAAATTCCACTTGCCCATCCGGACAAGTGGAGGTCTAGGCTTGGGCCTTGGTTGCCCGACTGTACATTTTACTTGCCCCAGGCAATCGGGCAACCGTTAATGTCAAACCCTGTATGTTATGACATACCTAGTACTACACCTGGTATATGTATTTGAAATAGCTTGAATATTGTTAAAGTATATAATTATTACGGCGTATTAAATGACAGAATCAGATGCTTATGTCTACTACGACTCTACATGAATGATGGGTATGACATACCTATACCTATATACCTATACCATCCAAGCCAAAAGCCCAGATGGCAAGTGGACAAGGAAGCCATTGGCTTATCGAGAGTCCAACAATGTTCATCTACTTATAACCCGCCCTCCTGAGATATGTGTCAACCTTGTTTTTAAACATATTCACGCTGCTAGCAGTTACACAATCTGTAGACAATTTGTTCCATTCATTTATTGTCCTCTGTGAGAACGAGTACGTCCTGATATCCAATCTACACTGATCTTTTACTAATTTTACCTCATGTCTTCTAGTTCTACTATCCTTCTTGAGTGAGAAAAACATATTTCTATCAACATTTTCATACACATTCAATATCTTAAAAACTTCAATCTGATCTCCTCTTAACCTCCTTGTCTCTAGAGTTGTTAAACCACATTCTTTCAGGCGTTCTTCATAACTAAGGTCTCTCAGTTCTGGAATCATTTTAGTTGCTCTCCTTTGTATGCGTTCAAGCGTATCTATATCCTTCTTACGATATGGTCTCCACGCTTGTATACAGTATTCTAAACGAGATCTAACTGCTGCTTTATATAGAGGTATAATTAGCTTTTTTGTCTTGTATGTTATGTTTCTTCTAATCAACCCAAGAATTTGATTACCCTTTGAACCTGCAATACCACACTGCTCTGAAACTTTCATATCAGTGCTTATTGTGACTCCTAAGTCCTTTTCTTTTACAGTAGTACCCAGAACAGTATCTCCCATTTTATAGTTTACATTCAAGTTCCTATGTCCTGTATGTAGGCATTTACATTTCCCAAAATTGAACAACATCTGCCATTTCTCAGACCATTTCACTAATCTGTCTAGATCGTTTTGTAAATGTTGTTTATCACCATCAGTATTAACCTTTCTAAACAGTTTTGTGTCATCTGCAAATTTCAGTACGTTACTTGTTATACTGTCGTCCAAGTCATTGATATAAATTAAGAATAATATAGGTCCTAATACTGATCCTTGAGGTACACCACTCAAAACCGATTTCCAATTTGAAACTTCTCCATCTACTACAACTCGTTGTCTTCTGTCAGTCAGCCATATTGTTCTATCCAGTCAGTTATGCTATCCCCGATACCATGGGCTTTTAATTTAAGTAGTAATCTTTGATGTGGCACTTTGTCAAAAGCTTTCTGAAAATCTAAGTAGATAATATCTACTGGCGATCCCACGTCTATCCACTTAGTGATTTCTTCCAAAAAACATAACACATTTGTTAAGCATGACCTCGCTTTAAGGAATCCATGTTGAGATGAATTTAATAATTTATGCTTAACGAGGAAGTCCACCATATGGTCTTTAATTAACCTTTCTAATAATTTACAAATCACTGACGTTAAACTCACTGGTCTGTAATTCTCTGACTTATTTCTCGAACCCTTTTTAAATAATGGTATGATGTTTGCTTCTTTCCATTCAAATGGAACAACTCCCTCTTTTAATGACAAGTTGAATACTCTTGCAAGTGGTATACTGATTTGTTCTACTGTTTCCATTAGTAATTTTGGAGGAATCCCATCCACTCCCAGTGATTTGTTATCGTTCATTGCCTTTATTTTCTTAGCTACCAATTCTGGAGTTACAACTAACGGACCTAAATAGTCAGATTTAGCCCCCTGAAATTTAGCATCAGCAACTGGTAATGAACTAATATCTTCTTTGGTAAACACTGAACTGAAGTAACCATTTAGGTCTTCCGCCATTAAAAACCCGTGATATTATATTTCCAGCACTGTCTTCTAGAGGTCCAACCTTGTCTTGTACGTTTAGGCTATATACTAGTAATAGTATTATGTATTTGAAATACCTTGAATATTGTTAAAGTGTATCATGATTATTACGGCGCATTAAAATTGCGAACTACAGGAAATAAGCACTAAACGGTTCATAAGCGAAAGGGGCGTGTTCAGTATCGACGACGCCCAGAAGCGCGACCCGCGTCACCACGGCAACCGTTTAACTTACCCCGGTGAAGGCCGCGTCGGCGGTTCGTACTCCGGCAGGTACGACTTGAGAAGCGGCGGCAGCGTAGCCTTCAAACCAGCTGCCATCTTCAATTTCACCCGGCGCGGTTCCTCGCATGAAACTCTTCGATTTCGCAACGCGTTGCCGTTGTTTACTTAAAAAGATGGCCGACGAGAGCGCATTTCACGCCAGTGCTGCCCTGCGCCGTTCGGCATGGTTGACGATCACGTGACCAACACAACCGGCGCGACAACTGCGCGTGGCGGCAGCTTTGGTCAGATCCCCACGAGAAATAAACCGAAATAAGATCAGATCAGTTCAATTTTATTTCGGGACAGAAATTAACCCATATGAGTGTACGAATTAAGTGAATAAAATTTACATAAAACAATATATACTTGTACATAAATTATAATTAAACAGGATATCGTTTTGTGACTTAATTGACTTGGAATTTATAGATAGACGACTCGAGACTTGACTTGAATGTCATTGATTTGAGACTTTGTTGTTAATTTTCTGGTATCAAATAATACCGAGAATAACATATTAAAGCACACCAAAGTATACACTTATTTCAAATGTGGTCCTCTTAATTGTTTTTTATGGGTGTACGTCCTTCTCTAGGCCGGATTAGTGATCGAGTCCGTCACAGGTTTTTTCCATTTCCCTGCAATTAAGGGATATTTTACTTCCCCTGGCATAGACAGTAGACACCAGATAGAAGGGACCAACGGCTTTCACTGCATGTCTCTTCCGAAAGACACAGGCAAAGTGGGGTGAACGAAATTGCACAAGCTTCGAAATGGTGGAGGTGGTTTCGAAACCCGGTCACTTCGACCGAAAGCTCGACGCTCTACCACACGACCACCGCGCCCCACTAGACTTGACTTGCCTGTGTAGACACGACAAGGAGTCGGAGGTGGGAGGTTGATAAAAAAAATTATGGGAGGTGGGAGTTTGTCACAGTACACAGAATCTAAGCAAACATCCATGTATTTCATTCTAATTCATGATTTACGAGTTACACTTATAAGCGCATGCACTATGCATACGAAACGATTCTAAACTTGACTGATATTGGAAAAAAATCACAAAATAATTATAACGAAAATAATATTTAACACTATGTTCGTTCAGTATAATAGGCTACCGGCTTTCGCGTGTCGGCGCCACTGGCAAAAAGTGGAAGCTCGCCTAGTCATCGTTTCCGACGGACGGGCCTGCACCCGATGTAGCCTCGATTGCCCAGGCTTCGCGCTGTGGCGCCACCGTTTCTCGCACACATCTTCGCCTGGATGCAGAGGCCTGGGTGGAGAGGCCTGGTTGGAGGGTGGGGTTCTCATTGTGACGGAAATTATGTATGAAATATGCTCCCAGATTATGTAGGCGTTCGTTTATTCATAAGTAGCTAATTAAGATCTCATCCGAGCATTTGGCTTACTTAAAAAATTAGTTAACTTTTACTAGTTTATACGATGCAATTCGAATTAACGTTAAACTTTTATTATATTGACACATTAACTCTCCGACTGAAAAGTTAAATCGGACACAAACATGTTTAGTGTAGCATCTGGACAATGACGCCGATTAGCTGCTGGCGCGTCACGGGAACGCCTACACAAAATGGAGTGGCGACAGTGGGTAACAACGAGACTACGCCTGTGCATCTAGGCTCTCTTCTCGGCGAATTCACGAGAGTCAGATAAGCGAGACTACGCCCGATAGCGCATGCTCACTGTACGTATAAAAGCGTTTATAGTTGTCCAATTGGTTAAATTTTATGGAAGCCAATTCCCACTAGGGTTCTGATTCGTCCGGCCAATCGGACAACTAATCGCTCGTGTGAGCGGGTCTTTACTGTCCAGCAACCGGGCAAACGAAACTAAATCAACTGAACTGAAATATAGAACCAAAACGAATCAATCAGATCAGTGCCACCCGACGGTAACAGTCAAAATAAAAGTTCGCGGCCAAACTCTTTTCTCAAGAGTTCACGAGGCCAGCGAGAGTCGGCTAAGCCGTAGTGTGCGAAGCGCCTCTAATGAAGGATGCTGGAACCAGATTATTTATTTTACAAACGCCTTCAAAATTTTATTCAGGTACAATTAAAGTATTGTCTAATATTATCGGAAAAGGTTGTACCATGTTACTCGTGGTAATATAAAACTTATCAAAAGGCGTTCGTTTATTCGCCTGTTTAATTGCAAATCGTTTAGTATGGTGTTTGTCTCCGGATGTTTTGTCGGACGTTTTGTGGCGTTTTACTATGACATCCGTGCGTGGAAATTTCGCGGCGTTTTACTATGGCGTCCGTGCGAGAAGGTTTCGTTGCGTTTTACTATGACGATCAAAGAGCTGCGAGGCGCGTAGCATCAAGCGGGGGTGGGATGGGAGACCACCCATCAAAGACAATGGAAAAGGCACATTTGCATATAGCTGGCCCAATCAGGTTTTCGTATAGATGCCAATCTTTAAAACTGGTTGGTGCACACCCTTCGACTCTAAGCTAGACTGGTAACCTAAATCCATAAGATCGCAAACCAACCCATACGATTACCTATACGTCCGCGGGCTTGTTTGTCGCAACCGAATGCGCACATATTCGCAAGAGTTGTTCTTCGGACGAGCTTTGAACTGACGATCTGCCTGAATCACGACTTCCTTCTAAACACAACTATTGATTTACTTACTCATCAAACTTTCGACTGCCCTTCCTGGACACACTTATGGTACGACAGGATGATGGAACAGTAACACTACTAGTGTATCGGAAGAAGACACACACACACACACACACGCACACGCACACGCAAACGCACACGCACTCACGCACACACACACACACACACACACACACACACACACACACACACACACACACACACACACACACACACACACACACACACACACACACACACACACACACACACACACACACACACACACACACACACACACACACACACACACACACACACACACACACACACACACACACACACACACACACACACACACACACACACACACACACACACACACACACACACACACACACACACACACACACACACACACACACACACACACACACACACACACATGCAGTTTCTGAACTTTGCTTCTCACCATCCATTATATAAGAAACTGGGAGTCATTCAGACATTACTGGACAGATGCAATAGCCTCGTGTCAGAGCCAGAGGACAGAGAGAAGGAGGTGGAGCACATCACCAAGGCACCAGAAAATGTGGGTACCAAAGATGGAACATAAAGAATATGAAAGAACAGCGAAGTCAGAACGGAAAGACTAAGGATAAGAAGATAAGAATGCTGAGAAATTCAAAGGCAGCCCCCTCCCAAACGCAATGCAAAAGTTTCAATAAACTTCAAATGCGTACAATATTGGATTGTGTCTGTATTGAAAATGTCCATAATAGCGAAATAATGTTCGTTTTTAAACTATGTTACGTATTACTCAAGCGCACAGTTGCAATGACTTAACAAGGTGTAAACAATAATCGCGTTGCCATGCCAAACAATCTTTATACAAGTCCGCAACTGTTCATTGTGAATTTATAATCAAATTGTGATAGAGGTCATATGACGGGTGACGCCACTGTCGGGGAGTGTGGGTTGTCACACTCACCGATGACGATTTCATCGTTGTGTCGCCATTGTCGGTGACTGTGGACTTTGGGATTATGAGTTCAATTCGTTCGATGAGCGAAAGACCATCAAAAGGTGGAAATGCAGTGGGGACACAGCCGTTGCATACAAAGAGAGGTTGACATTAGACTACGAAAAACTTTGAACAACAGTAGGAACAGTGGAAGAAGAATGGAAGGCTTTCAAAGATGCTTTTGTTGAAGTATCAGAGTAGAAAGTCTGGAAAAGGGGATCATCATCAAGAAGGAAAAACCAAACTTGGTGGACGGAAGAAGTAACAAAAGCAATCGGAGAAAAGACAGAGAGAGAGAGAGAGAGAGAGAGAGAGAGAGAGAGAGAGAGAGAGATATATATATATATATATATATATATATATATATATATATATATATATATATATATATATATATATATATATATATATATATATATATATATATATATATATATATATATATATATATATATATATATATATATATATATATATATATATATATATATATATGAAAGATGATAGAAGGTATCAATGAGAATGGGGAACAACCGAATACAAAATTACAGCAACTGTACGGACAGAAGGAGAAGGCGGCTAGGAGAGCCGTGGACGAAGCAAAGAGGGAAATGGAGGAGGAACTATACAGAAAGTTAGACGAGAGCTGCGGAAAGAAGTTGATATATAAGAGAGGGATGAGGAGAGCAAGGATGTAAAAACTGGATCAGTAATCAAAGACAAGAATAGGAAGCTAGTCACTGACAGGAAACATGTATTATAAGGTCTGGGAGGAGTATTTTAAGGAGCTGCTGAAGGGAAAACAAAGAATTAGAACTACCAAGTTCAGTAGAAGGACAAGTGAAGCTGGAGGAGATTGGGGATGCAGAGGTAGAGAGAGCAATGAAGAAGATGAAGAGAGGACGAGCAACTGTACGGACAGAAGGAGAAGGCGGCTAGGAGAGCCGTGTACAAAGCAAACAGGACATGGAGGAGGAACTATACAGAAACTTAGACGAGGACTGCGGAAAGAAGGTGATCTATAAGATGGCACAAGAGACGGATGATGACAGCATGGATGACAAAACTGGATCAGTAATTAAAGACAAGAAAGGGAAGCTAGTCACTGACAGGAAATATTATTAAAAGTCTGGGAGGAGTAGTTCAAGGAGCTGCTGAACCAAAGGAAAACAGCGAATTAGAACTACCAAGTGCAGTAGAAGGACAAGTGAAGTTGGAGGAGACCGGGGATACAGAGGTAGAGATAGCAAAGAAGAAGATGAAGAGAGGACGAGCGACAAGTATTGATGAAGTGCGAATGGAGTGCTGGTAATGGCTGAACATGTTGGGGTTAGGTGGACTAGGCCTTCATGACATCGGGGAAGAACCCAGAGTAGTGGCGGACGGGGTTGATAGTCCCTGTATGGAAAAGAAAGGGAGATGTTCACGACTCTTGAAAATACCGAGGTATCACGTTGCTGAGCCTGAAGGTGTTAGAAAGGATTCTGGATGGAAGGATAAGGAGGATAGCGGAGTGTGAAATGGGAGCAGAACAACAAGGTTCCAGCAGAGGGAGAGGTACAGCGGACGGGGTGTTCACTCTGAGAGACTGGTGGAAAAGAAACTGGAGGGACAGGAAAATATGGCTCTGGGATTCATTGACCTTGAAAAGGCATACAAAACAGTTCCGAGAGATATGGCCATGGCCACGTTGAACATGGACTGAGAGTAAGTCTACAAAAGACGGAGGTATGTTGGGCCGGACAGCAGAATAAAGATCTTGATCACAGACTGGATGGGAAGAAACTGAACTAACGAGATAGCTTTGTATATCTGGGTGGAGCATTTTTCCGGGATCGCAGCACGGAAACGGAAATTCGCAGGAGAGTACAAGCTGGGGCGAGTGCGTGGAGGAAAGTGAAAGGGGCGATGACACATCTCTCGAAAGCTAAAAGGAGAAGTTCTTAACTCATACATAACACCAACATACGGCCCAGAGACCATGACGATGACATGAAAACAACAAGGGAGACTGCAAGTTAGCGAGAATAACTGGGTGAGAAGAATTGCGGGAGTGAAAAGAATCGACAAGGGAAGAATGGAGGTGCTGAGGGAGGAAGTTGGTGTGAAAGAGAGTCTCACAAGGAAGCTGGTGAGGAGCCGGCTAAAGTGGGCTGGACGTGTGGAAAGAATGGAAGGCGTACGATAGACGATGAGAGATGATGCGCTTGGAGTGGAGGGTAGAAGGAGATCGAAGAGGAAGACCGAGACTGAGACGGGAGGACTGCGTGAAGAGAGATTTAGTTGGAGTGGGAGGGGAATGGAGAATGAGGGCGAGGGATAGAGGGGAGTGGAGATGATTGGTGGAGACGGTAATAAAAACAGGACTAGTTATGAAGAAGAAGGGGAAACATAAATCGACGACCGGTATCGGTGCCAGCCTCAAACCCGGACTATTAGGGAAAAGGAGGAGAACAACAACCAGATGGCGCCACCATGCACCGCTCGTTCACCAGATGGCGCCACTAAGGTGGGTTTGTCGACGACTAAGATTAAGCCTTAAGCATAGGGGCGTTGCTACACGAAAGATAAGAAGATGCAGCAAGCGTCAAATCAACCGTCTGACCCACCACTTTTCCCAGACTGGATGTCACAGGTGTCCCCCGACTTACAGAATGCTCCATTGAATTCTGTGGCAATACCAGGTTCGTGAATGTTGTTACCACTTGTCGATGATGGGACGCGATCGCTGACAGGGACACATTGCAGCATTTTCTCTGTCTGGTTCTGCAGACTTTAGAAGTTTAGTCTAAGTCTTTGCCTTTTAGTTCGACTTGTAATATTTTCCGAATATACGCGATTGAAAGGTGTTAGTCACTACTTGAATGAAATGTTGAAGAAATTCACAAATAAGACGCAATGAAATGCCAGAAATTAAATATTTACATAAATTACCAAAGGGCGATAATAGGGTTAGTTTCATCGATTCAGTTTCATGCCTTCCTAGATGGTAGCTCACTAAGCAGCCGTTCACAACTAACCTGGGAGGTAGTAGTGAGTTTACAGATCCATATCACCAGCTTCGTGAGGCCCGCTGAGTCCACAATATTTCCCTGGTCTATGTCTGTTGAATTGAATTGAATTCGAAGCCGGTGATCTGGATCTGTAAACTCACTACTACCTCCCAGGTTAGGTGTGAACGGCTGCTTAGTGAGCTACCATCTAGGAAGGCATGAAAGTGAATCGATGAAACTAACCCTATTATCGAATCATGGGCCAACACAGACATTACAGATGCAGAATTAGGATTGACAGGATACGTAATGTTTAGGAGAGATCGAATAGGAAGAAGGGGAGGGGGAGTTATTTTATATGTTAAAGAATCTATTCAGGCTTATGAAATAAAATTAGAAAGCGAAGTAGATTACGATGAAGCTGTTTGGTGCAAAATAGTTTCAGGAAATTAAAAATTAACTATTGGATTAGTTTACCGAAGTTCAAACATAAACGAAGCGGATAACACAAAAATACAAAATGCTATAAAGGAAGTTAGTAAAGGGGAATGTATCATAATGGGAGATTTTAACCATGGACACATACAATGGAAATTTCTAGAGAGTACAGGGGGTGATGACCAACAATTTTTATTTTTAATTCATGAGAGCTTCCTTACTCAGCACGTGCTAGAACCAACCAGGGGAAAAAATGTATTAGATATAGTTTTATCATCACAAAAAGAATTAGTCGACAATGTAAAAATACATGAACCATTGGGTAACAGTGACCACAATCAAATACATTTTGACCTCAACGTAAAATCAGAAAGTAAAAATAAAAAAACGTATAGGAGAAACTTCCACAAAGGTAACTATAAAGATATGAGAAAATACTTAGCAAAGCTAGATTGGAATAACATGCTGATGAATAAGACCGCAATTGAATGTTGGAATATTCTAAAATATGAAATTGAGAGTATCATCAATAAATTTATTCCCTTGAAAAAACAAGGAAAACAGTCTAGAAAGAAACACTTGTCAAAAGAAGCTATTAGAAAAATAGTGTTTAAGCAAACTATGTGGAGGGTTTATAGGCATACCAGAAAGGATGAAGACTATGCAAATTACAAAGAGGCACTTAACCTAGCTACAACTGAAATTAGAAAATCTAAAAGAACCTTTCAAAAAAAATTGGCAGGTAATATAAAAAATGACAGCAAGAGTTTCTATGCTTATGTAAGGAGTAAACAGAACATTTGAGATAAGGTTGGACCACTGGAAAACAACAGGGGAACCATAATTTCAGAGGGGTTTCAAATGGCAGAGGTCCTGAATGAGTATTTCAGCTCAGTATTTACCACAGAAGATATCAGCTCACTTCCAGTTCCATTTACTAAATTTGAGGGAAATAAATCAGAACATTTAGGGCAGTTATATGTAACTCCTGTAATGATAGCAAACAAAATTAAGAAGATGAAAGATAATAAATCACCTGGAGTTGATGGGATACCACCAAAACTGCTTAAGGAAATTGTTGAGCAAATTAGTACACCACTTGCAAAATTGTTACTAGAAGAAGGAATAGTTCCATCAGAATGGAAAGAAGCAAACATTACGCCAGTATTTAAGAAGGGATCGAGGAACAAGCCAGAAAATTACAGACCAGTGAGTTTAACATCAGTTATATGTAAATTACTCGAAACATTAATTAGAGACCACATGGTGGAATTCCTTGTAAAACATAATTTAATAAATACATCTCAACATGGGTTCCTAAAAGCAAGGTCATGTCTAACCAATCTCTTGTGTTTTTTTGAAGAAATTACAAAGTGGGTAGATGACGGGTCACCAGTGGATGTTGTCTACTTAGATTTTCAGAAAGCTTTCGATAAAGTACCACACCAAAGATTGATACTTAAACTAAAAGCCCATGGTATAGGTAATGATGTAATCAACTGGATAGAAAAGTGGCTTACACACAGAAGACAGAGAGTAATAGTAGACGGTGAGATTTCAAACTGGAAATCGGTTTTGAGTGGGGTACCACAGGGATCAGTATTAGGCCCTATACTGTTTTTAATATATATAAATGATCTAGAAGATGACATATCTACAAAGTACTCAAATTTGCAGATTACACAAAAGTATTCAGAAAGGTTACAAATGATACAGATAAACGAAGTTTACAGGATGATCTAGATAAATTAGTTAAATGGTCAGAAAAATGGCAAATGTTATTCAATTTTGGGAAGTGCAAATGTATACACATAGGGCATGGAAACATGGACGAAGAATATAAAATGGGGGATGCTGTACTAGGTAGAACCACACAAGAAAAGGACTTAGGAGTAACATTTAGTGCTGACATGAAAGTTTCAGAGCAATGTGGGATTGCTGCTTCGAAAGGAAATCAAATTCTAGGGCTAATTAGGAGAACTATCATGTATAAGGAGAAACAGCTAATTGTACCCCTGTACAAAGCAATAGTTAGACCACATTTGGAATATTGTATTCAAACATGGTGGCCGTCGTAAAAAGGACATAGACAAGCTAGAAAGAATACAACGAAGAGCAACCAAAATGATTCCAGAATTGAGTTAGTTATGAAAGTCGCTTATTACAATGTGGTTTGACAACACTAGAGACCAGGAGACTAAGAGGAGACCAAATAGAAGTATTTAAAATAGTGAACGGTTATGAGGATGTTGATAGGAATATGTTCTTCAAACTTAAAGAAGGCAGTAGAACCAGAGGACACAAAGCAGTTAGTTAAGGAGCAATGTAGGTTGGACATGAGAAAGTACTCTTTCTCACAGAGGGTGATAAATGAATGGAACAAACTGCCAAATGATTGTGTTAATGCTAGTAGTGTGAATATGTTTAAAAATAGAATTGACAGATATTTGATAAGGGTGGGCTACACATAGATGAGAAAATTGTTGGACTCTCGATAAGCCAATGGCTTCCTTGTCCACTTTGCCATCTGGAACTTGTTGTTTGGGATGGCAATCTTGTTAAACATAATCAATGTACATTTTCGATAAATTGTAAACATACATAGTTATAAGCCTAACTACCACTAAAGTAGTACAATGAATATATGATTAAAGAACGACAATCAGAAAATGTTGAAGGGAAATGAAAAAAGTTGTAAACTTATAAATTGCATTCCCCAAAAGTAAACAATTGCACTGGTTCCATACTTATAAGTAAAATTACTTAATTAAGCTAAGTCTTAACTACCCAAAAAGGTGTGGTATTTAATACGAAAATAAAATAATATACATATATAACACGTAACCATGATACTAATGCGATTAATTCATATTTCATATCTATGCAAGAGTAAGGCTTTGTAATTTTTTTTTATTTATAAATCGAATTGCACAACTTAATATCAGCAGGCAGGTCATTCCACATCTTTGGTCCTTGACTCCTTTTACACTAATACAATCAGCTTTTTTAGTAGTCCTACTAAATCTTATTTTGAAATTGCAATTTTTCATACGGATGTTGTGTTAGTGACTAGCATTAACTTTCTGGAAGTACAACATAATATTAGCTGATAGTAGATTATTATATACCTTGTACATAAACACCATGCTATTGAAATCCACCATGTCCTGTATAGCTAAAGTTTTCAGCTGATAAAACATTGGTCTTGTATGAGACCTATAGTCTGCCTTTAGACATATACGAACAGCTCTTTTCTGAATAATATAAAAAGGTCATATTCGACTCTTATAGGTGTTTGTTTTGTTTTATATTTGTATGATGTGGCTGCAGCCGTGTTCATGACGTCAAATTTAAGATGTTAACATTTACTGTGTTATCAGTTACAAAACTCGGACAATATACATCACACCATGAAAATTACTGCAAAGCGACTGAACAAAGCCAGTATAGTCAGTCTTTGTGGGATTCTCAGAATGACCCGTGTCACTACCAGTTCAATTCCGGAATTGCGTCGCAACCAACTTAGCCCCCTCGACACCTCTTCCGAAAGACACTGACAAAGTGGGGTGAACAAACTGAGATAACTTGGAGTGAAAAAAATTGTCGAAGCTTTGTTGGTGTGTGGGTGGAGTGTGTGTGTGGGTGTATATGTTGTGCGTGTGTGCGTGTATGTGCTGTGTTTATTATTATATTGACATCATATAAAAAATGCATATCTTTTTGCAGGTTCCCATGACTCATTCTCATTCTACCTGAATAAGGACGGAGACCTTGGCCCTGATGTGTCCCGTGTCATCAGAGACCTTGCGAAGGTGTTTGGAGCAACCGTGAAAGACATAGTTTATCGATGGTCAACCACGCAGACGCTGAGCATCACCAAGCAACTGCTGTCGGGGATACGCTACTTTGATTTGCGGATCACGAAGAAGCCCAAGTCTGAGGACACGTTCTTCCTACATGGGCTGTATGGAGAAAAGGTGGAGACAGAACTGGTGGCAATCAGGTCGTTCCTGAAGGATCACCCAAAAGAAGTTGTACTCCTTGACTGCAATCATTTCTACTGCATGAACGAATTTGATCACAAGCAGTGCCTGTCGATGTTCCTAGAGATCCTTGGTGACGTCATGTGTCCGTACCTGGACATGAATAGTGTCACGCTGGAGACCATGTGGAAGAACAAGCTGCAGGTACTCGTCTTCTACCACTGTGACATCATTCAGGAGTATCTACAGTTCTGGCCCGGGTCGTCTGTGCCGTCTCCTTGGGCCAATACTGACAACACGGCTAAACTAATCAAATTTCTGGACCACAATTACAGCGCAGGTCGGGATAAGGACACATTTTATGTGTCCCAAGGCATTTTGACACCAGATGACACTTACGTTGTTCGTAACATGACAAAATCATTGAGGGAGTGCCTTTCTGCCCCATTTGCGCCCCATTTCACGGAGTGGGTGAAGACAAAAAGAGCAGGACAGCAGTATCTGAACATCTGCCTGTTTGATTTTGTTGAGATGGCACATTGTATTCCCACCGTGATCGCTTTAAACAAGGGTAATGCATAGAATGAGATCATTGTCACTGCAACCACAATCATTGTAAATGTGTGTACCTAATTGTTGTAAATTATGTCAATGGCTAACACATAAGTGGATCGGCAGTGATTGGTCCATCCTATGTGATGCGTTCAGTGCAAGAGAATAGAATAAGAATATGCCTATAGCATTCCTAATTATTTCCTATTCCAATTGAATGTTGCCATCTGTTAGGCTACGAAATATATACCTATATCAAATGAAATTCAATAGGTTTTGCCAGAAATCTGTCTAGCATTGAAGGTATTTGTGCTTTGAACGCTGTAAGTTTGTCAGTTGATTTTATACTTGTGTGATGAACACAAGAAAATGTATATTTGAGCTGGATTTTTCCATTTAAAAAACTTATCAAAATGGGATACAGCCTCCCCAATCCAAAAACAATCTGCCAAGTCTGTAGTTGTATATTGATTTGATCTCATATAGTGATATTTTCATGTGACACAAATCAGGTTGTGATAACATTTGCTTATTTATATTATTATTATATTATTCCATACATCTTGTATTATTCGGTTTATCTTGATGATGTATCATGGTAGACGTTTATGTTTATATGGAGCCGATTTTAAAGTCAAAATGTGGCGGTGTAAAAACTGGTACGATGCGTGTAAGAAAATCAGTCTTGGTGAAGATAACAGCAGCGGACATGGCATTCATTGCATGTCTTTCTCAATGTATATGCCTCTTGTATGAAAGATCTCCATAATGGCCATCCATTGCTGTGCTCTCCAGTTCATCACTTTTGGAACTGTTCATCTGGAGGTAGTGTTCGATGAACACTGTTGTTGTGATGTTTGCAAGGACAACCACGCAGACCTGCCACATGTTTTAGTTGAAATCTGTATTTTTGACTTAAAATTCTATATAAAGCTGTATAAATCCATATTACTATTCCATCCATTAGACTACAAAATATACATACATCAGAAAATCAGAAGTTTTTCTGGAAATCTGCTTAGCATCACAAATATTTGCGCTTCTGCTATAAGTTTCGAGTCATTCGAGTTTACACTTGTGTGATGAAAACAACAAAACATACTTCATCACAATTTTTAAGATCATGTTGACATTTTTTACATGGAAATATATGAATTCCACACAAATCTCTTGCCCAGTCCATTGAAGCTGGGCTTTCAGCAGAATTGCTTCTAGAGGCTGGTTGATCATGTACTCAGAAGTGTGTGTGTTCATGATCTTGTCTTGCCCCTGTATGTACATAATGGAACAGGGAGAGTGATGGTGAAACTGGGTTCATGATCTTGTGTGTGTTCATGATCTTGTCTTGCCCCTGTATGTTCATAATGGAACAGGGAGAGTGATGGTGAAACTGGGTTCATGATCTTGTGTGTGTTCATGATCTTGTCTTGCCCCTGTATGTTCATGATGGACCAGGGAGAGTGATGGTGAAACTGGGTTCATGATCTTGTGTGTGTTCATGATCTTGTCTTGCCCCTGTATGTTCATAATGGAACAGGGAGAGTGATGGTGAAACTGGGTTCATGATCTTGTGTGTGTTCATGATCTTGTCTTGCCCCTGTATGTTCATGATGGACCAGGGAGAGTGATGGTGAAACTGGGTTCATGATCTTGTGTGTGTTCATGATCTTGTCTTGCCCCTGTATGTTCATGATGGAACAGGGAGAGTGATGGTGAAACTGTGGCTAGAACTAGCAACTTACAATCTTGCCTTAAGTTCACAACTTTCTTGCCTTTGTGAGAAATCATTTCAAAGTTTTGCAGCATTGTGTACTTTGATTCTGAAAATGTTTCGCATGTGCGCACAATCATATTTACATACCCTGTGTGTGTGTATGCATGCATGTATGTAGTTTCTACATGTACTGTGATCAGCTAAATGTGTTAGAGATCAGCCTATATGTTCTACTTCAGTGTATTCAAGTTGTAGTATTTAGAAGTTATGATTACTATATCCAAGAGAATACTAAAGTACTTGAATATCATGTTTACACGTAGAAGTAATTTGTTTATTTAATTTAGTTAATATTATACAACAACTTAATTCCAGTTGTACCTGATAAAGCTCAAGGTTGTTTATAAATCACTTTAATAATGAATGAAAACATTTAAAACAGATGAATAATTCCAGATCTCCAATTGGCTTACAGTCTGCAACATGTATGCCTACACATCAACATTGCAGACATCAGTCTATACTTTGGATACAGTTTGTACTCTGGTTCAATAGCATTCGACCATGCTGGCTTAGACAGGCGTTGTCAATGTCATTGCTGGCCTTGGTCACCATGTTGGTAGTGGCCATTGTTGTTGCTGGCCTTGGTTACCTTGATGGTAGTGGCCATTGTTGTTGCTGGCCTTGGTCATCCTGGTCATGATGGCAGCCATTGTAACTGCTGTCCTAAGTAATCACTGCTGACTGTATTGTACCTGTATACAGTAAGTTCACATATATTAATAAACTTCAGGTGTATCTAGTTTTGTCATTGTCAGCTCTATGAGCTATTGTTCTTACTTTTTGTAGATTTCTTATACAGATTCATAACAATGTCAGTTATTTATCATCCATGAACATTCCTGAAACATCTCACAGAAAGATGAATACATCATGTTTGATTAAAAAGTATCACCTTCTTCTATTTAGTTGAAACAATTACCTCTCAAGAAACTTGTTGGCTGTTCATTCCAAATGTTTCGTCTGCTGATGGAGATATTCAGAATGAACAGCAATCTTGGGAGGTGGTTATGTCAAATATCACATTCCAAGAAATAATTTGTTGTAGTTTTCAAGAATTACAAATGTACTGATTCCCTTACCAGAAGAGCTCTTTGGTAGGTGACCCCTTGATTGGGTCATAAGCCAGCGTGTCCGATACCAGGTCACGAACAAGAGTCTTGTTGGACAGGCACAATCCTTGTTTCTGTTCCAAGGTTGCCAACGGGTGTCCTTCTGGCATCACGTAGAAGCTCATCATTCCTGCATCCTGATGCACCAAGAACAGTTTCACACAACTCAGATTACACATCAATAACACAATGCACTAGCAAATCTACGTACCATGGTCTCAGTAAATTTGACTGGCCTATTCTCCCTAATTTTAATTTGCTATACAACAACAAATCATTGATTATTTTTCCTTCCTTCCAAAATACTACATTTTGTCAAACAATGTAGCTGGTCAGACTCTCGATACTAGAAAAAAACTACAACTGTTTATAGAGTATAACATTACACAGTGTTCTTTCCCTGTTCTCTTTATCCTATTAAATATGTTTCGCATTGTATTTGTATCTATTGTAAAGAGTTGCATTTTAATTTAATTGAAACATGTAAATCGTATCTAATACATAAACATATATGCCACAAAATATCATGCATTAGATTTGCAGTAATCGATGAATAAAGGATTACTTTTCTACCGTGTGTTAATAGCACCTTTTGTAAGCACTATTTATATTATGTTATCTCTCAACGTCTCTACATTTAAGTAAGAACTTACACAGAGTTTTGCACAACTATTCTTTAATAAAGTGGATATTTGTGTTTGTTGTGCAAGATTAATTATGTTTCATTTTTAGAATTAGTCAAATGAGCTCAATTAGCATCATGTAAAATGTTATAGTAGCCATGTTATAGTTATTCATTGCTACACAGTCAATTGTGAGAATCATAATGGTAGTGGAACACAGCCCTTAGCAAAAATATATAATTCTATATAAGTTTAATAGAAATCCATAGAATTCTAGAGTATAGTAGAATTCTGTATAGAAGACTATAGAATAATACATATTCTATAGAAATAGTTTATGTCTACTTCAATTTTTAATAGATATGTATAGGCGTTTATAGAATTCTACAGAGCATGGCAGAATATTGTATAGAAAAAATAGAAGCTACAAATTATATAGCTATGTTCGCAAAAATCCTATAGAATTGTTTTTAATCCTACCGAATAGTCTATGAAAGTTCTATAGAATATTATTATAATTCTACACAGTTATGCCAGCAAAAATATCATAGCATATTCTATAACAATTCATAGCCTAAGGGAGTTTCTGTAGCAAAGGACATTCGATAATAATAATAACCTGTATGTATGTGGCTATTTAATAAACGACAGCCGCTACTGCTGATGGGTGCCCATTAGTACTTTCAATGTTCTCGAGGTCGTGACCAATTCGTCCACCAGGTGGTTGACCAGCAGCTTCCCGATCTTTCGCGGTTCGAGTCACTTTAACAAGCACTTCGAATGTGACTTGCTATGTGCTTCTTGTTGAGTCGTTTTACTTCACGTATGACTGTGCAACATTTAAGATCATACCTAGTTTAACGTAGACAGTGCCTTCATTATCTGCCACTTTAGTGTAGAACTGTGTTGAAGGTCGTTGCTACAAGAAAGAATACCGCACATTAATTTTATCATTACATGTGTATTATGTTTCAAACATCATGACCGTGTTGTTCTAAACTCAAATGCCCCTATCAACGTTGGCAGAACACTACTAAAAGTCAAATATAACTTTTCTAATAAAATCTAATAAAAAGCTGGATAAAAAAACTACAACAGATACATCCTACGATATGTTTTACGCAGTTAATAATTGTCCTTTAAAAGTGTTTGATAAAAGGCCATGAAATGCCTCCATAATCAGAAGCTAATTTACAATTTGTGCGCCCTGTCACAGACAGGTAAATAACATGTAATTGTGTTCTTTGTATAAAACATGAGCAAATCACATTCACACGTGTGTTTGTGTGTGTGAGTGCGTGTGTGCGTGCGTCCGTGAGTGCGTGCTTGCGTGCGCGTGAGGACTAGACAACAGTACGGTGAACAAACGAAGCATAACGGTTTGAATAGACGCTGCAGCCACAACACTAGAATCACGCGTGCGTGTCCTAATTGAGTCAGCCATGTTTTAACATTTTCGTCTACATACCTTATGAAGAAATTCCGACTAGCAGACCCTATATGTCTTCTAACACGCATGCGTCATTTGGGACCGGCGTCCGATCTATGAAGAGCGTTGACCTTGGCTTCGTAAGCTGATGGGTTTCGACGATTTCACGGCTCAAGTTGATGCGATGTATGCCATACACGTGTTTGTGTACCGAGTCAAATAACGCAGGGTAGAACTACCACCACAGAGAGATGTCGTTCTGTAGCCTGGTTGTAGAGTATCTCACACGTGTGCGTTCTTTCTTCGGAGGCACTTGTTCTTATCTACCGAAGGCGCAGAAGATCAACCAGGTCTACCATTTATAAGGTTAGACTGCCTTAGCCAAGCAAACGGCAGTCTAACCTCTAAAATTATCACTTATTTGAACTCCTGCCGTGTACGCTTTGTGGGCGACTGTTAAAAGCCAGTCATGCATGTCTACGCTCCAAGCGGTTGGAAGTGGTTTGCTGCTGAATAGGTTTCAAAGCACGGACATGAAAATACCTGTCATTTGTGTGTGTGTGTGTGTGTGTGTGTGCGTGCGTGCCTGCGTGCGTGTGTGTGCGTGCGTTTTAGCCACTTAAATTGAAGCTATAGCTTAATTGAAAGACACGTTCAACAAAATATATGCACGCCAACTTTATTTCAAGCAAAAAATACAGTTAATATCACCTTATTACCCGAACAATCAACAATATCAGATTAAGACATTTTTACAGCGAATACACAATGTTTAGCATGTTGCAGAAATATATATGTATATGTGTACTATGTGTGTGTGTATATATATATATATATATATATATATATATATATATATATATATATATATATATATATATATATATATATATATATATATATATATATATATATATATACATACATGTGTATGTGTCTACACGCACGCACGCACGCGCACACGCGCACACGCGCACACACGCATACACACATACATATATATATATATATATATATTTTTGCAACATGCTAAATATTGTGTGTTCGCTATAAAAATGTGTGCATTATTACACTTGCATTTGACTGCATTGCATACAAAGTAGTGCTGGAAGTTGAGTATGTCCGAAACATACGTGTCATCAAAAACTTGCATTGCTTTGTCAGTGTCTTCGGATATACCTTAGTAACATCTGACAAAGTTTTCGACATCACAGTAGTTGATATCACCACCTTATAACCCAAACAATCAACAATATCAGATTAAGAAATGAAAGTTAAACAAACTGCTGCGAAATGTACGGTATATAACCCGCGAATATATATATATATATATATATATATATATATATATATATATATATATATATATATATATTTCTGCAACATGCTAAACATTGTATATTGGTTATAAAAATGTATGCATTGTTATACTTGTATTTGACTGTATTCCTACACCATTCACATGCATTGCATACAACACCTGTTATTGCAGGACGTTGCGTCAGCAAAAGCTTGTATTGCTTTGTCAGTGTTTTCTGAGATACCTTAGTAATATATCTTACCATGGGCGTCCGGGGGGGGGGACAAGGGGCACCTGCCCCCTGGATCTGGAGGTTTGTAAAATTTAGGTATTTTATGGCGAGTACATTGCTTAATATTTGTGCTAAGTAGATCATCTAGTATATTTGTTAATTAATTATATGCAATTTTATCATTATTGTTAATTGAAAGTAGACATTTTGGAAAGTGTAAAGATTTCTGGTCGAAATCAGACAGCAGAATTGTTTGCCCCCCAATGGAGCAGTCAACTCTATCTACGTGTACACATCATAACTACAAGTTACACTCTCTAATTGGAGCAGACAACTCCATCTACGTGTACACATCATAACTACAAGTTACAGCCTCTAGTTGGAGCAGACAACTCCATCTATGTGTACACATCATACATACAGGTTACAATCTCTAATTGGAGCAGACAACTCCATCTACGTACACATCATAACTACAGATTACAATCTCTCATTGGAGCTGTCTACTCAATCTATGTGTACACATCATAACGACAAGTTACTGTCTCTAATTGGAGCAGACAACGCCATCTACGTGTACACATCATAACTACACGATACAGACTCTCGTTGGAGCAATAACTCCAAGTCAAAGTCTCTCGTTGAAGCAGTGCAATCACCCGGTTGATGTGTCCATTGTGTCTTCCATTCGTTGAGGTTGGTTGTCATAATTGCCGTTGTGGCTGCTGACCCTGGTGACCTTTGCTGCACAATCGCTGGTGACAGCTGGTTTGTCGATCAACAGGGAAATCCCTGCATACAAATAAGTATATAGAGTGTTATAAATGTCTAGATCTGTCGTGCCACGACGCTAGTCTTAATGTGAATTGATAGACATGATCGAAATTCACCACAATATAACTCCAGTTATCTTCAATTGGATATCTTATATAAAATGGAAGTGCATATAGTACCTTATACTTGGTTTGTGTGTCAAATACTGAATTATAATTTACCGATGCAATGGTAAATGTCTCTAAGAATAACACTAATATCACTGGTATAATTTAGCATTATGAAAATAGCAATATCATATTTAGTTGTACCATTTGAATAAGTTAGCTTGTAATAGAAGCCGCCAGTGTTCAGATTGATATGAGCACACATCTCTCACAGGGATCTTGTGCAAGCTAAACGAACTCGTACAAGAATAAACTTGGTGTCAAATCTGGTTGCTAGGAACATCATTTAACTGGTTTATTTCATATTTACAAGTATTCGCTGTATTGTAAGCGACCCAATGAAGATAGATAATCAACATAAAGGAACATTTTCCTCCTAGCCCACACACAACCTCCTGATCCACATACAATCTTCTAGCCCACACACAACCTCCTAGACCACTCACAACATCCAGGCCCACACACAACCTCCTGGCCCACACACAACTAGACCCACACACAACCTCCTGACCCACACACAATCTCCAGGCCCACACACAACCCCCCAGCTCACACACAACCTCCAATCCCATGCACAACATCCAGGCCCATACACAACATCCAGGCCCATACACAACATCCAGGCCCACACACAACATCCTGGTCCACACATAACATCATGGCCCACACACAACCTCATAGCCCACACACAACCTCATAGCCCACACACAACCGTAGCCACCTGGAAATATGTCTCAACAAGATTTTGTTTAACCTACTTTTAGGAATGATGCTTCCAGAAAGATATTTGTCTTGATATCATGGAAACTCTAACTCGGTACTCAGCAATATGACAATACAATGCTGTACTGGTAGACGACTGCTGGACTGGCACGAAATGGTGATCATTTTGAGATTACATGATCAAATATGTTCGTGTTAAAAACTAGTATAATTATTTAACCATTCATATGTGATGTGATTCACACTAACAGCAGTTCGTACCTGAGAAAAAAGGTACCTCTATATAATATAGATATATGCTTTACGCTAGGACGAATTGGACTTGTAGCAAAACCGTCATATATATCATGGGTACTAAAAGGAACAGAAAAGTAATGTTAGATAATGTTGTACTGTTTCAGTTAATTCAGTAGCTCCGTGTCTGGGCGGAGTCATATTTGGCAAGAATCACCTTGCTCTTACTTATTGACACAACGTGAACCGCGACCCGAAAGGGTAATAAATTGGCTATGACTTAGATTTTGCTCACCTAATGCCTTGTTTTCCTAAAAATGATACTGCATAATGCATCTCATGTACTGGCGTACCTGCATCTGCTACGATCGGGGAAAGAACTGTTGAAGACTCGGTCTTTGTGTCCAGTCCTGTTGGCTCTTGATGACTTTGTAAATTTCAACCATCAGGTTTGGGAATTTGCTGTTGAAATATTTGTACGGACTTGGTGTGTTGCCTATTTCTTCCTTTGCCTCGGCAGTTCTACAAAAAAACATGTTCTAGATAAACTAATGGCATTGGTAAAATTATACACAGTTCGTACATTTCATCAGCTGTCAAATTCCCTTCCTAATTTGTAATTCTATTCCATGTTCGTTGAGCTACATGGAATCCTTGAATTTTGGCACAAAGCATTCCAAGCTAAACAATCATTGTACCTACAAATAACAACTTTCATATTATTACCAGCCATTTGGGAACGTAAACAATCATGTGCTGGTGTGCCAAACTTGCATCGCTCTTCCTACTTTGTGCCATAAACTGAGGGAGGAGAACATGTTCATACGTTTTTCGTAGTGGGAATTTGATCAAAACTCATATTGATTGCAAGAAAAGGCAACATTGTTCTAAAACATAATCTAAAGTCTCCATGCATATTTAAAATATTTTTTAAATGTCATATTTTTTCTTTTGAAGATGACTGATAAGATCAGTTGCACTGACTGGTTGTTGTAGTTTTTATTATTATTATATTCAAAGACCACCTGTCTCTAGCGGACTGCTTAGGTATTACATAATAGTTTCAGTCATAACACAATTAAACAATCAAACCTAACCCATTCCATTGGCATTAATCCTGACGTGTCCGTGTTGTATATTAATTTTTTTGTCTTACATAATCAAATTCTCCATAGCGGAAACTTCCCCATAACGACACAGTCAAAACGATGTCACCACTAAGGACAGGTCTTACGGTAGGAGTCTCATGATGGTAAACTAGATAACATCATTTATTATACTTACTGGTCATTGTAGTGGTGATGAATATTCCTCATCATGCGCAGGAGTTTGCATACGGATGTGGTATTGGTTGTGTGACGCTTTTGCAGCATGGGCAAGACACTTAGTCCTTGCTGAAGTAAACATGAAGCCATTATTCAGAAAGAGTTATCCAATCTTTTTGTAAAATCGCGGAATCGGTAGCTCTCGGAGAGCAATTGAGACTATGTTTGAGGCAACAGTAAACGTTTCAGTGGCTAAATGTGACATATGATTACCTGAACTACCCAGTAGTAGTATATATCATCGCAAAGTATAACATATAATGATTATATGAACATACACGGACAAACATATGAACTTACCCAGTCTTGTCCATTTGGAAGAACACGTGGTTTGGTATTGTCAATGCTCGCAGCCAATTCTGTTTGGGGCATCTTGTGACTAGAGTAAAATAAGACTCAACAACATTAAATGGTCAGGATGTACATACAAAACATTGATGGTCAACATGACAAAACGTCTAAACTCTCCATTCATTTTGAACCATTTCAAAGGCATTCAATCTATGCGTTCCTCTGTGAAATAATCATGCGAAACTCCCCTCCTCCCATTTCAAAGCATGTACGTTTTAGTGGCTCCATTCGGTTCATACACGACTCACTTCTGCCTGCTCATCACTCGTCCAAGCCGCAGTTCTTACTTCCACAGACACGGCATCAGTTTTATATGTTTATAACTACTCACACCAAAACACGGTTTATACAGAGTGTTATGGGAATACATGAAACCATACTGTAATGATTAACTGTAGTTGTTTATACGCGGAAGCATGTGGTATCGCACTATATTATTTTCATAGTACTAGACTATTGCCATAATAACAAACAGTGACATAAGTATGCATGTACATTGCTGGTGAATTACTAAATAAAAATATAAATATATGCTGTAAGCAGATGGTAAGGTGGCGCATGGCGCCCGGTTTTCAAGCTGTCACTCTCTTGAGCGGTGAAATTCAATCAAATATGTGTAACAGTGTTTTTTAATATGCTGTTGTTTTCGTATTGTCAGTGTTACTCATCATTAAAAATAAGTTAGTTCAAAAGAGGCGTTTTGTCCAACTCAAATGGGCGTTTTTGAACACTCTTAGTACTTTGCTACGTGTTCGATTTGTTCGGGCCAAAACTATTTTAATAGTATCATACAATACATAAACTGGTTGGACAACGCAAAGGAATGGACAATTCTAAGCTTACCGACCCTGCTACGCACAGCATAAAACAGACCAAGCTGACTGTCCGTGGAAATGCACCCATATGACCGCCCAGATCAAGGGATGACGTGAAGTAAAACAACACATTTTACAAATGAGTTGGATTATCGTAGTCGATTTAAGAAGCCGCGTTAACTTAAGACTTTTTTATTAAAATGAAATGAAGCTTGCCTTCTGACATATTGATACCATGTACAGGGTTGAGTGAACACATCCTGCCAGATGTTGTTTATATTATTACACAACTTAGGAGAAAATGTTTTACCTGTGCTCAACATCGTCTGCATTTCCAACGACAGCAAGGAACCTAAATCGTTTCTCCTCATCCCACAGGTATGGATGACTGGAACCAGAATAATGGCGTTTGGTATTTGCCTCATGGCACATGCTACAAGTTTTCGCCATTATACATTTCATCTCATGCCCTTTTACTTTTTTTTAAATGTCATCTGATTGGATAAATTATGTTAACACAGTTCACACCTTTTATTTACAACTACAGGGGGTATCCGAGAGATGATGACGTAATACGTCGAGTGTGTTTCCTTGTATTACAAAAAACTCAATTTTTTGTTGGCCATCAAAATTTTTCTGCTGCTATAATTAATGCTGTCGCAACTAATACAGTAAGTGTTATTAGACTATCTGAGTAATCAATGTCAGACGGACAAGGTAAAACCTTTTAAACGTGTCTCTCTGTATTGTATTGTGCTGCACTAAATGTACAGTAGAGCTACGTCCCTCCCTCCCTCCTCCCTATATATATATATATATATATATATATATATATATATATATATATATATATATATATATATATATATATATATTTTAGATAAAAGTATTGGATGCCTTTAAAACAGTCAGGAGGCTGGCGGAGTTGTGTATTTAATTGTGTTCTTACTTTAGGAGTTCCTTAGCTGGTGGTCGCTTTTTTTGGTCAGAGACCAGCATGCTCTTTACCAGATCAAGGGATAGTTGGTCTTTCACAGCGGACAGATTTTGATTGCCAGCCATAATCCTGTTTTCCATGTCATGCGGACTGCCAGGTCCAAAAGGATGTTTTCCTTTTGACATCACGTAGAAAGCAATCATACCGGCGACCTATATAACACAGTGCATGCAATTTAATACAACAACTTTAGCCAAACAGTTTTTATGAAAGGTTAAGCAACGATATCTGTACAAAAAATTAATGGATCCAAAGATGCCTGAATCCATCTCCGCATATGTTGGATGGAGATGTCATAATCTTAAACACCTGAAATTGTGGAGAAACTTGTTTTCGGGTAATTAACGTTATTAACTAAATCAGCCACAACATTTCGGCAGGTTCGACAGTCCACCGACTCACATTCAACTATGCATCACTGACACTGGCCTGTTATTACCAATTACAAATGGGAAGTACATAACCTGAAACATGGAAATAGAACCGCATGTTTGGCATGCCCATCCAAGGCACAGCGAGTAATTTTAATACACCAGGACACTGTAAATAGTTGCACAAAGAGTTCTCAGCTGAGAGTCTATACACAAACGGTGATTAATTACCAAATAAACTTAGGTAACTCACAGTATATGATGCTGAATACAATCCAAACATCATCGTATTCCTGAATGTACTCCACATTTTTTCCCAGCATTGTGATGAGAAGAAAAAGAGCTGATTTATAAGGGACTTTAACCATGGCTCTATAAATTGGATCACATAGACAACGCGCAGCTTCTGAGCTGTCTGAATTTTTTTAATTTTTCTTCAACCCAAAAGAAGTGCCACTGGACACAGGAGGGGAGATGTATTCAGCTACCTGGACCTCATCCTCTGACTACGTGAAGTGTGAACTAGTTTGAGCGGTGAAATGGCCTATAAGCCAAAAGCACCGAAGATAATATCAGGTGATATGACATGACGCCACAGGACAAATGCCGACAACCAAACCTAGATAGCTCACAGTAAGACAAAACGTACTAGAAATTTTCTTTGGAACTGAACCTAATTATTTAACATCATGTACTATTATTTTACATGACAACCTTGTACGAGATAATTGTAATAAATACTTCTGCACATATTTCACTTATCTATGGCAAACTAAGTAAGTCTTTTGAACAATGGATCGGTGTGAGCTTATATTTGCTTAAACATATAATTTGGACAGCTTTCTGTTTTAATTATAGCACAGTTATAACCCCAGGCCGTTAAGCCATCGGTTAAATGTGACAATATCAGTGTGTTGTATAGCAAAATCTTTATGTTTACTAGCATATTGCATGATATAAACAACAATACGTTTTATTACTGAAGTAATTCATATGTAATAACCATATGTGGCTCTTAGATAAATTTAGTTTTCTTATCTTTGTCTACGTCGATAGCGAAACGCTAACTATTTCTTAACATTGCCTGACTAACTTATATCAAGCATTATTATTTTCAAACATATCTTGACAATGTACAATCCGAAACTCTTAAACCTGCCAACATGAATGGCTATGTCAGTGTACCTCTTTGGTTATAAATTACTCAGTGTTAAATCGATTGCATGTATTTCTTTTGTATTTCTTTTGTAGTAATGGTGCATTAATATGACTAGGGAGTATTTGTTGTATAACATTGAAATAAATGTTGAAATTAATTAACAGGGTGGCCCCACGACAGCGATTAAATTTAATCTTAGTAGGATTTCCCGTTCCTTATGTGACATTAATTTTTATTTTCATGCTGTACATTCTATTGTTTATCATTTCAGTTTTTCCTGTTTACTTAAAATTTATATAATTATTATTATATGCTTTCTGTATTGAATACTTTTGTTTTGTTCTGTCTTGGGGCGAATAAATATTTCCTGTTCCTGTTAAGTGTTGCATTCTCTGGATGCTAGTCACTGCAGCCCTCTCAAGTGGTGTGGAGAACTGGTGCATTTTGTGGTACAACAGTAGAGTACACAGGTACAGTAACACTCACCTGGATATCGCAGGATGGTCTATATTTAACACGCGTTTGGTCACGGATGCCGATGAGCACTTCGCTCGCCATCCAGCCTGCAGTTCCTATGTATAACCACAATGTAGGCCTTAACATAACCAACTGTATGTATGCAAAAGATAAAGCGTAAAATCACCTTTCTGGTGGAACATAGGGACGGCATAATGAACTGGATAGAAAAATGGCTGACTGACAGAAGACAACTTATTGTAGTAGATGGGGAGATTTCAAACTGGAAATCACTTTTGAGTGGGGTACCACAGGGATCACCATTAGAACCTTTATTGTTCTTAATATAGTATATATCAGTGACTTGGACGATAATATAACAAGCAACGTACTGACATTTAATTTGTGGATGAAACAACATTCTTTAGAAAGGTTAAACATGATAGAGATAATCAACATTTACAAAACGATTTATTATTATTATTATTATTATTATTTTTTAATATTAATTTCACACGTCCTAAATATTAGTTAAGTAATATAAGTAATGTAGTTATTTAATGTGCGATTGAATTAAAAATAACACAATAATCACCTGCAGGCTTAGTTTCGTAAGCAGTCATGTCACATTCAATGTTACGACTGAGCCCAAAGTCAGCCACCTTCATGTGATGCTCTCCTCGGTTCGAAACCACAAACAAGTTCCGCGGCTACAACATGACAATTATCTGCAATAGTAATATTGGATGAAAATACGCATACATTTGTCACGGGAATTGTTTCACTTTGGATAATGTTGGTCACAATTCGCTCATATGTTGATATCTTTCAAACATCCAGTGAAACTCCAAAATATGACGCAATATGACGCAGATAGTATTGCCGATATCCTATTATCAATCTGTAGTGTGCCTTGTTTTCACCAGAAATGGAATCATCGGTGGGAACATTTAAGCTAGAACAATTATATGTTATCTGCCCTGTAGTTATTATGGACACATAATAGCTTATCGAAAAATGGTTTACATCGCCTATTTAATAAGCAGACGTACATCAGTCTAGCGCCAAACATGCGGATTTAAAATTAGATGTAATCAATGCACACGAGAACAAAATTAATGTAAATGCAACCCATACACAACTGAACAAAACTTTTTCCCAAAATAATTGATATATTCATATAATCCAGAACATTACGCGCGTGCTCGACATCAACCTTTAAGTCACGATGCAGTATCGGCTCTTCCCTGGTGTGGAGGTACTCGAGAGCTTGAAGGAGGTCCTTGATGAGAACAGCAGCAGTTTCCATCCACGCTTCATCGGATAGACGTTTTGCTTCATTTGTGTTTAACCATTCACTGAGTGTATAGTCATACAGATCAGTGGCTATGTATTTGAAGACTTTATCATCTTCATTCATCTGACATAAGATGACAAAAGAAACACATATTAGCATTACATATAATCAAGATTTCACAAGTATTAGCAAGATTACAATCCAAACCAACAAGCTCCCGATGACAAACAACCATTATTGGTACCACTACTAAACTGTGTAAAGTGTCATGTAAACAAACCCCGTTAATAGTCACTGTAAAACATACATGCACTCATAATATATATATATATATATATATATATATATATATATATATATATATATATATATATATATATATATATATATATATATATATATATATATATATATATATTGACTTGAGATAGAGTGACATTATTTTATGTTATGCAACGGTGCTGATGTCCACTCGACGATCATAAACTTATGCTTAACAAACATAAACTCTCTGGTTACAAAGGATTGTTCGTGGACAGCTATATAGTCATACTAGGATGATGCGCATGGCTTAAAACGGTGTTAAATTACCCTGTAGACAACAATGGCAGGATGGTCCAATTTCACGAGTGTACCAAGTTCTCGGTCAGTTATTGCGGTTTTGTTCTTCAGTACTCTTTTCACCGCTACCTCACGCCCATCGTTACCAATGATTCCAGCGTATACGGTTGTACCGTCGCTCCTACAACAATAAAAATGAGGTAAATACTAAATATTGGTGAACATCAAGTTGAGTGAATAAATTAAATTATAATTTCTTCTGAATACAACTATTAAAATTTACTAATTTCTACGTTTTGACAATCATCGGCTGCCTCCTTCGAGAATCTTGGAATCTGGGAAGTCAGTTCTTCTTCTGCTGCACGACAGATCCCACGTGGCTGAGTCGGTCCCCGTGTCTCGATACATGGTCGGTGTGGCCTGATCCAAAACTGCATTATTGACTGTGGGAAACCAAGGTGATTGATAGTGAAAACAACTGAAGTGTGAAGTAGATAAAGGAGGTCCTCTGGACCAAGAAGACGACACCGGTCTTGAATCAAAACGTGGGTGATACCGACCCAGCCACGTGTGGGACAGTCTGTTGGCCACTCCACCTGGTGAGCAGAAGAACGTCAGTGGTTGAAATGGGCTCATCATCACGTGGTGCCATCTCCTGGCAGGCGGTCCGCTGTCGTGGATCCCGGCTGATGATTGCTCTAGGCCGTTCTTATTAGATCATCACATTTTGTTGTTGCCATCCAAACCTTGATGTTGTCTGTCCACCTGGTTCTTGGTCTTCCCCTGCCTGTTTCCCTCCACCATTCCCTCCAATATATCCCGTTGTATTCCTTCCTGTCTTATGATGTGCACACAAAATGTTATTTTGTGTTTCTGTATTTTATTTACATTCAGTTCAGTTTATCTGTTGTATTCTTCTTAGGCCCCACATCTCGAATTCTTCTGGTCTGCGTTGGCATCGTTTGGATATCAGAAGGATTAGCTGAACGCTACGTTCAAACTCTCAGGTTCATTGAAGAAGTTTGTTGATGGATCGGTAAAATAGGATATTTAAGCCTTTGGGCCCTTCTATCTGGTGTCTATGCATGGGGAGTAAAATATCCCAAAGAGAGGGAAACAAGTTGTCGTGGATTCAGTGCGTAAAACAGAGCTGGTGACTTCGATTAAATAAGAAACACAGACATTCTGTTTACAACCAATCTACCAGATCCACAGATGGATATGTGATACGTCATTTAGTGTTGTTGTGCAGTATGACACGCACAATCAAAAAGGTTGACAAAATTATTGACTTGATTCTGAGATAATACTCACCCGTCGCCAATCTCATAATCAGGAACGCAGGTGCACACTTTAATGTGCCTAAGTTCGACCAATTCGACTGACGTATGTTGCTCATGCAGTTGGTTAAGCTTGTCACTGTGCCGGATACTAACTTTCACCCATTTCCATCCAGCTGCCTATGAAAACGAAACAGAGTACAACTTCGTTAATTCGAACTTGGAGTTTGGAGGGAACGTGTTATCATAGTGTTCCAGTTAAGCCGTGTTTACAAATATGTAGATGTGGACGTTAATACAGCGTCCAAGTACAATCACAGAAAATAAACGAAATACATCCATACATGCATACGATACGTTAATGTAAACAAAATTAGCTTGCGTTATGTAGGGCTTCCCATTTCGCAACATGCGATTGCAAGACCCAGGCCTGTGGTTCATCACAAGCAGCTCCTCGGCCATATTGTACATCAAACTTCGACTTAGATAGGGTGTGCCAGTAGTTCTCCGCTCAATTAGGTTCCAGTTGTGATGGATATTGGAGTTATCGAAGTTCGAGTTAAGCAACAATTACAATACGGAAGTTGGCGGGACTGGGCTCACGGTTCGAGTTATGATTGGTATTCGAGTTATCGACGTTCGCGTTAACGAAATTGTACTGTACATGCACACATTATACCAAGTTGTGTCTACTTTTCAACTGTAGTTGCTGTCTGGCGAAAAATAATAATTACATTATTTTTCAATATTAGTAAACTTGTTCTATTTTAATTATGTTCACACAGAGTTGTTCCTAGTTGGTTAACAGAGGCGGACTAATCGGCAGGTGGTGAACTAGTCGTTAGGAAGCGAACGAAGTGTGTGTGTGTGTGTGTGTGTGTGTGTGTGCGTGCGTGCGTGCGTGCGTGCGTGCGTGCGTGTTGGCGGGCGGGCGGGCGGGCGTGCGTGCGTGCGTGCGTGCGTGCGTGCGTGCGTGTGTGTGTGTGTGTGTGTGTGTGTGTGTGTGTGTGAGAGAGAGAGAGAGAGAGAGAGAGGGGGTAGGCATTGTTCATGACATAAATAGTGATATAAAACATTAATATGTTTTTTGGAGAGATTTGAAAGTGGAATGGACCTTTTTATTATTGAGCGAAACAAAAAAGTCAAATATTTAAATAAGTATACAAATATTTTTTATTATTTTCAAATGCAACCACTAATTACATATGCTGGTTTTGGTCAACAATAATCATTAACAAATTAATACAAAACTTACCGATCTTTCCGCTAAATCTGGTGATGGTGAAGACGAAGCAGAATCTTCACCACTCGGTTGGACGGCATTGCTTCTCTGATCTGGAGAAGTATCACCATAGGCATGGTTATTATTTGTAAAACTGAATATTTATTATTCTCATTCATTATTCGGCATTTGCAGTACCAATCCCGCCATTCTTACAACAAACACACGCATTCCATTAATAATTAAGTATTTAATTTCGTCATAGGATGATACGAAGTGTTTTTCTCTTTGAAAGTGTCAAACCTTATTGCTTGGACAAAGAGCGGAACATTGACCCTCGAATATTGGGTTGGAACAATAAATTGGATAATGTCCTTTGGGAAGAAGGTGGTGGGAAACAACAAGCACCACGCTATAGCCGAAGTATGTTACCCTGCAAACTACGAGGCATTGCTCCTAGTCCGTTCATTTGTCCCCAGTCCTACCGATTTGAATCCGTATGTTGCAACCGTAAATGTAATCCTGAGTGTGTTGCACATTTATTACAACATGCACAACGATTATAATACGTCGAACGCCTTAAATTGCTGAACCTGCTACAATTATCTCATGAAACAACTTGCTACCATTGTCAACAACTTGCTACCATTGTCAACAACTTGCTACCATTGTCAACAACCTGATAGCACTAGCCTGAACTGTTGGAAGTTGTCTAAATTTCAAAGTGCGTTGTTTTTACAATTAAGCAGTCTTTCTGTGTGATTGCCAAACCAGATTGAAAGGTAGCACGTTACTTTCGACTCTTTCTTTCTCTCTCGACTTGACGTCTTCGAAGACAGCAGCGCTGACGGCATCGAGTGTAATATTGCAGCAGTCAGACAACTGCGTCACTTTGCTCTTCACGCTCCTGATCGCATTCAGGAGGATATCTTGCGGCGAGCTCGACCCCGGTACAGATGATGATTTTATATCCTCGATTTGACGTTTGAGGAGGCGGACTTGCTCTGAAAAGGGACAATATTTTTACGTCATAATTACCTCTACCAGTTGTCTATGTAATCAACTCATAGCATTGCTTTGGGTTACGCTGTAATATTCAGTGTACACAAGTGTTTCGAGAAACATGCATTAATAATGCGGAAATGGAAACTATTTGAACGACTCGCTCGTGTGTTACAACCAGTAATGTAATAATCGACCAGTAATGCAATAATCGACCAGTAATGTAATAAATCGACCGGTAATGTAATAATCGACCAGTAATGTAATAAATCGACCGGTAATGTAATAACCGACCAGTAATGTAATAAATCGACCGGTAATGTAATAATCGACCGGTAAAGTAATAAATCGACCAGTAATGTAATAAAAATGATGATGATTATCATTATGATGGTGATGATGATGATGTTAATACTGATGATGTAGAAGGTGATGATGAGGGTAATACACGATTATGATGATGATGACAATTAAGGGGTCATCTTAGTGACGATGATAATGATGATGATGATGATGATAACGATGGTGATGATGAGGGTGATAATTGGTTATGATGATGATGAGGAAGAAGATGAAGACAATTAAGCGGTCTTAGTGATGATGATGATATCATCATCATTATGACGATGATGATGATGATAAATATTATGCTGATAATGATGATGATGATAACGATGGTGATGATGAGGGTGATAAATGGTTATGATGATGATGAGGAAGAAGATGAAGACAATTAAGCGGTCTTAGTGATGACGATGATGATGACGACGAAGATGATGACAATGAGCGTGATCATTATTGCGATTATGAGGACGAAGACAATGCCACCTTCAGCCTCATCATCCTACTCGTCCTCCTCATCGTCATCATCATATTCACCCTTATAATGGCTAGCCAAGCTGACACCCACTCGATGTTCACAAACGTATGATTAACATAGGAATCTCAGAACAAGTTAGCCGCATGTTTTCAGGGAGGACATATGGAATAACCTCCAAGGTAGCGCTAAGATAAACCCTTAATTATCTTCATCTTTCTCCTCCTATTCATCATCATCATTTCCATTTACCATTTCCATCACCATCGTTTTTATTACATTACCGGTCGATTTATTACATTACCGATCGAATGGTACAACCAGTAATGTAATAATCGACCGGTAATGTAATAACCGACCGGTTATGTAATAAATCGACAAGTAATGTAATAAAAATTGTGATGATAATCATTATGATTATGATGATGATGTTAATAATGATGATGTAGAAGTTGATGACGAGGGTGATAAACGATTATGATAATGATGACAATTAAGGGCGATCTTAGTGACGATGATAATAATGATGATGATGATTATGATGATGATGATGATAATGGTGATGATGATGATAACGATGATGATGATTAGGGTGATAAATGGTTATGATGATGAGAGGAAGAAGATTAGACAATTAAGCGGTCTTACTGATGAAGATGATGATGACGAAGATGATGACAATGAGGGTGATCATTATTACGATTATGAGGACGAAGACAATGACACCTTCAGTCTCATCATCATACTCCTCCTCATCATCGTCTTCATCATCCTCATGTTCACCCTTATAATGGCTAGCCATGGAAGGAATTAATCTCAGAACGAGTGAGCCGCATGTTTTCTGGGAGGACATATGGAATGCCGTTCATATAACCTCCCAGGTAACGCACGGCAGTAACTACATGTTGGCAAACAATTGGACCGAATCAGACAGAATGGTAAGGAAGAAAGGGGGGTCATAAAGAAGGGTCACCTCAACACATGCAAGAGGTAATCTACACTCAATTAAGGGATCATCTCAAACATTTATTTAAGGGATCATTAAAAATGCTTAATAACTGATCATTATTTGTTCAAATTAAGGGGTCATATCAAACAACTTCGGGGAAATATCAAAATAAATGTGATATTATATTAGTAACTTAAGTTTAATCGCAACCATAATAAAATAAGGGATTAGCTGAAACAATTAAGAGGTTATCTCAAAAATTAAAGTTAAGGGTAATTTCAGTCAACTAAAATGTTCATCTCTAAACGATTAAAGGGCACCTAAAGTATTTTGAAAGATGACTAAAATTAAGGGATTTCATCAAAAACAAGTTAAAGGATAATTAAGGTTATTAAGGGGTCATTTAATAATGAACTAGCTAATCATCTCAACACATTATAGGATCATCTCATAAAATAAAGTGGTCGTCTCGAAAAAGTTAAATAAATTAAAGGGTAATTTCATAAAATTAATGGGTCTTCTCAAAAAAAATAATAATAAAAAATAGAAGTGCAGATTAAAAAGAACTGGCTGATCGTCTCAACACATTAAGGTATCATCACAAAATATTAAGTGGTCATCTCATAAAATAAAGGGGTTTATTCAAAAAAGGTAAGGGGTCATTTCAAAAATGTAAATATTAATTAAAAAGAACAAGCGCCATATGTCGGAAGTGTGAGACCAGGAACTCGTTACGTAGGTTTATCGACAACAATGGCGTGGCCCATGAAATATGGTTGCTCTGTGTTCAACGAGCTTTCCTAATAAACAACTAGCGTGATATTGTTGATTGTAGTTGCAAATGATTAGTGTGTATTCAATCTTTTAGGTGCATAACCCTAACAGATGTGCTTCCATTTAAGGGATAAGCAAGCAAAATATAAAATTAAGGAGTAACATCCCGAAAGAAAATCATTGATTTTATTTGTTAAGAATAACGCATATTTTTTTTTGACCACTTAATATGTGTATGGATATATATATATATATATATATATATATATATATATATATATATATATATATATATATATATATATATATATATATATATATATATATATAAGCTTTGAAACGTTGCGTAAAATTAAATTACAAGTATACTGCCTTGCAGCTTATATTACCACTGATACTTGTCCATACACAATGCAGTGCGCCCTATGAGTAACCAGGCATCGCACATTCAATGTCATATTTGGTATTACGATCAGCACAAACATTTAACTAAATAGGTTAAATGTATGCCTCAAAATGGGAACTAGAGAGCAAAGATGACTTGAACCTATGTCGCTTATAAGTCAAAAATTTATTTTATATCATAAGAAATATATCAATATATGTTGTATTGAAATATCATCTATATATATATATATATATATATATATATATATATATTATATATATTATATTCAGTATATACTTAACTATGTGGTTGAAATAACATTGTTGTAATACTTGCTCGTCCTCAACAAAGTGGTGTAATTAAACAAATATTCATGGAAAACCGTCAACACGTTTAAAAGTGAAATTACTTTTAACAAAATCAACTTGTCATTGTTGACTAACTGTTGCTCACGGTAATAATTACTAACATAAACACAGCATAGAAATTGCAAGTTGTAATAAACATCGCACGAACAACACATGATCTTTTCCTGAGTATATTACTTCCAGTATATATCAGTAAGAGCGTGACGTCCATACGGTAGCTTACTGAGTACAAGCCAAGACTTAAACCACCTGGTCTTCTTCGCGAACATTTCTCTTATCCTTTCTAAATTATCCTTTAACTTGTTTTTGATAAAATCCCTTCATTTTAGTCATATTTTAAAATACTTGTTTCAGCTGGTCCATTATTTTATTATTTTTGCGGTTAAACTTAAGTTTCTAATATAATTGCATTTTGAGATTTCCCCTAACTTGTTTGATATGACCCATTAATTTGAAAAAATAATGATCAGTTATTAAGCATTTTTAATGATCCCTTAAATAATTGTTTGAGATGATCCCTTAATTGATCTCTTATAACGGTGAACATGAGGATGGTGAAGACGATGATGAGGAGGAGTAGGATGATGAGGCTGAAGGTGTTATTGTCTTCGTCCTCATAATCGTAATAATGATCACCCTCATTGTCATCATCTTCGTCATCCTCATCGTCATCACTAAGACCACTTAATTGTCTTCATTTTCTTCCTCATCATCATCATAACCATTTATCACCCTCGTTATCACCATCGTTATCGTTATCATCATCATCATCGTTATCATCATCATCATTATCATCATCATCATCATCATCATCATCATAATCTTTATCATCATCATCATCATCGTCATAATCATCATCATCATTATCATCGTCACTAAGATGACCCCTTAACTGTCATCATCATCATAATCGTTTATCACCCTCATCATCACCTTCTACATCATCATTATTACCATCATCATCATCACCATCATAATGATTATCATCATCATTTTTATTACATTACTGGTCGATTTATTACATTACCGGTCAATTATTACATTACCGGTCGATTTATTACATTACTGGTCGATTATTACATTACTGGTCGATTATTACATTACTGGTCGAGTATTACATTACCGGTCGATTTATTATATTACTGGTCGATTATTACATTACCGGCCGATTATAAAATTACTGGTTGTAACACTCGTGCAATGTGTAGAACAATCATTGTCATAAAGTAAGAGTGGTTCCCACAAATATACAGTTGCACATACCGCGACATCTTAATATTCTTTGTAAACTCACCTTTCCTCACTAATTCCACCTTATCCATCAATTCTAGGTCTGTCAATGCAGAAATTAACTCTTCTACCAAGTGGTTGTTTGCCTGATTTGGTGATGTTTTCTGCCATTCGACAAGCATCTCAAAGTTCACGCGCCATGTGTTTTTCCCGAATTCATTTTCAAATTGCTGGATGTTTTCACGGGGAATATTTAATTGTAATCCCAACTGTAAAGTGTCAGGGTCGCGGATCTTTGCCACTTTGGAGAGGAATTTCTCGGTGAGCATCACTACAAAAAAACCACAAACATATATCATTTTAACTGTGTAGGTTATAGAACGTACATGGCAATGGTGTGAAAATTAATGCGCATATAAAAATGTATAAGAAAACATTAGAGTCAAATATAACTTGTCAAACATGATTTACATTTAAATAGATTCAACAATATATTTACATATTATACATTTAAAGTGGGCATGCGTTACAGCAAACAATATTATAATCCAAGTATAACACAGGCATAACGAAACTAGAAGTAAGTAGTCAGACAGCCGAATTATTGCAGACATCTAAGTATGACTCATGGATGTTGTCGCACAACATAAATTATGATTATCATCGCTAAGATTATCCAGAGAATATTCTCACTTGCGCCACTGGTCGGGGTTACCGCTGGTTTTCTCGTTTGGTGGACTTTGCTTCTATGATATGGAGAAGTATCAACACAAGCAGGCCTAATTATTGTAAAGCTGAATTTAATATTCTCCTTCAGACGCCATAATATTTCTGCCCAGGCCGTTAGCTAGGATTGCGAAAATTTCAATTTACCCGTTATCACTTTTTATTTACCAGTTACACACGTATCTGGGGTTAATTGGGAGCGGTAACCTAAATTTAATCAGTCCACAGAATCTAGACATTCATAAAGGTGGTTTGACCCTATCAAAATCAAACTAACCATATTGATCTAAGGGTGCAACCCAGTTGGTCTACACCCATCTCATGGTACTAGCATTTTCATGATATACCCCAGTTTGATATGTACATGCACTTTATTATTTCCATTCATATGGACAACTACTTTTAACGCGCGCGTGCGCGTGCGCGTGCGCGTGCGCGTGCGCGTGCGCGTGTGCGTGTGCGTGTGCGTGTGCGTGTGCGTGTGCGTGTGCGTGTGCGTGTGCGTGTGCGTGTGCGTGTGCGTGTGCGTGTGCGTGTGCGTGTGCGTGTGCGTGTGCGTGTGCGTGTGCGTGTGCGTGTGCGTGTGCGTGTGCGTGTGCGTGTGCGTGTGTGTGTGTGTGTGATGGAGCTAATGCCATAGATGGCAAATTTCAATATATAATGTATCATGTGTATCACATGTATCACATGTATCACATGTATCACTTGTATCATATGTATCACTTGCATCACTTGTATCACATGTATCACATGTATCACTTGTAACATATGTATCACTTGTATCACATGTATCACATGTATCACATGTATCACTTGTATCACATGTATCACATGTATCACAATGTTATGTATCACTTGTATCACTCGTATGACTTGTAATGTAGCAAAGCGTAAACTCGCGAAAAAAGTATGGTTCGTAATAAAAAGCCCATTTTATGATAATACAAACACGGTTTTTATCCCACAATTGGGAAAATAAAAAACTTTTATGGTCCCATGAATTCCGTTATCTAAAATATAAAAATCCCGTTAGTTAAAATCAAAAAGCCGGTTATTTGAGAAAAACAAACCGTTATGATTAATAAAAAAAACATTGCACTAGCGGGACAGCGGGTCCCTGGCTAAGGGCCAGTTTCTGCCATTCATACAATAATCACACACATTAATGTCATACAAAGTAGTTATTTCATTCCTCTTGTCGAAACGTAAAACCAACTAGGATAGTAATAATTGGGTCAGGTAAACCTTTAAGTCAAGCAGATTTTAAGTAATACAGAACAGTTTGTGAAAACTCGATTTAAGTCCAACTAGAATGGTAATGCGCATCAATGCAATAACTTCTTGCTTCGTCTTACTAAGTTATTGCATTCACGCACACACCAATTTTCTCGGAGACTGCATAATCAATTTCAAATTTCAACTGCTATTGTTTTGTCAGTTTCACTCCATTGGCACTGTTAGTGGTATTGTATTGATGTGGACTTTATTATTATTGTGGTCAAGCAACACTAACGACAGACAGATTTTAAGTGATGCAGAAAAATGTGGCTAGCAAGCGACGTGTCTTCCTTTGAATGTGTAAACCAGAATTCTTGAATAGCAAAATCGATCCATCGCAAGAAATAACGACAATTACCAGAACGATCACCCTTGAATATTGGGGAGTATTTTCTCTACTGGATTTTGGTGGTGGGATACACAAAGCTGTAGAAACTGCATTGCACCGTACACAGTTCAAACTAGGAAACACTGCTCCCTTCCGTATGCCCTAAGTCCCTATGATTTACTCCAGTATGTTGCAGCCAAACATTTAATTCGTACGCAGTTACAGGCGACATTAGTGGAGTGGCTTAATTCCAAATTTCAATGATATCGTGACCTCCTAGGCCAAAGCACCAAACTTGGCATAGTTGTACCTTAGGACCATACACAACGTTTGGGATGGAGCTGCCCAATTTTAAATGCCCACGTTAAGGACAGGCCAAGGTCAAAAATCAAATTATGGGTGTATTATTTGTTTGGTCATAAGACACTTACTTAAATTGTTGGTTCTCGTCTTTCTCCGACCACACAGGGAAAATAACTTCGCCCTCTATGTCCTGGAGTCGCTACCACCCTGGGTTTTCATACTTGACCACACGAACTACGCCCGCTGGCTACCAGTTCACATAAGGGATATGAAGGCTCTTCCACGTGAAATCAAACATGTTCAATAAGTACTGGGTATTCACGAAGACTAAGAGGAAGTTCTCAAGCATGCCCCTTGACCAAGCGCCCGAGCAAAATAACGAAACCGTGAACGGACCTGGATGGATGGTGGCAGGTCAAGAATAGGCCAGGATCCTCACTGAGTTTGAGGAGCAGTGTCATTCGCTGGATCAAGCCAGCCATAATCACGAACAAGGATATTCCACTCAGGAAACGTTCAGGAAGCAGGTGACTGCAAGTGTAGCATCGTGTTGGCGAGATCCATGTAATCGTCTCCCGATCCGGGGATGAAGAATTCTATCGGTCCTCCAGAGTCCAGAGAGGCCGTGGGTTGATGTTCCACCACGTGACTCTCGACGATGCAGGTCTGAGTGGGGGGTACGGTAAAGAGATCCAGCTCGGTCTTGACTCCCTCGCACGACTGTCTATGCACGAACGCCATCTTTGTCGTCGGTGTCGAATATGTCGGCAGTGCGTTTCGGGGACGTCCGTTTCTTGCGGCGGCGCTTGACTGCAGTGAATGTCGCCTTTGCGGCCGTTCGTTTTATACGTTTACCAGGAGGGGCTCGAATACTACCGATGGCGTCGGTGACGCGTCTTTTGGCAGCCGTTTTTATGTTCTGACCCGCTAAGACGTCGCCGGCTATGCGAACGCCGGTCTTCAACGCTCCCCTGCCCAACGCCACGGCACCTCTCTTGATGAGCGGCATGGCGCTGCGCAACAGACTGCCGAACAGACTGCCCAGTCCGTGACCTCGCTGGTATTGCGCACCGGCGAAGTAGGGCAGCGCACCGCCAGCCTGGCGCGCGTAATAATCGTTGTAATTCATCAGAACAGTCCGGGCTTGCGTCGACGAAAATGAAGCGTCACCGTCACTCTACCGTATTCGAATGGCACGCGTCGACCCATGTCGTTCCTTATATCCACCTCTATCGAGTCGAAGTTCGAACGCAACAGCGGTACGTAGTGCACGTTGGTGAAACGAGCGGACACCGTGTCGCCGTTACGTCCGCTGATCGGAACGGCGTGCAACAGAGGTGCGAGAGTGTCGCCCACATTACGCGGCTCCACGACGTCCGTGTAGATGTAGAGGGTGTCGAACCCCTGCGTCAGGTTCACCACATCGTCGGCCTCGATGTGGAAGGGGTACGACGAGTCGGGATGGCGGGTGTCGATGGGGAGGATGGGAGACGACACACCCGACTCCGCCGGGCTGGCTACGGGTCCGCGGAATCCCAACAAGGTCGCCACCGCGCTGTGGTACGGTATGGTGAACGTGGTGTTCGCCGTCATGTGTAACGTCATTTTCTGAGTGACGGTACTATAACTGAGCTGAGCCTGTGTCTCATACGTCCGCATATTGGACAGTCCCTTGTTGACGTGATACAGCAACGTAAACGGATCGTCGTAATACCCACACGGCAACTTCGAACGTATGGACGAGTCCGTAGCATCGATCGTGTTGAGGAAGAACCAGACGTCGGTATCCGTGACGTTGTACCAGGTGTGCGGATACTGGACCTCGGCCAACCCACACTCCCACTCGCCGGTAAGATCGATGCGTTGGGGCAAGGCCGTGACGTAATGGGTCAAGGTGTTGTCGGGGTGCATCTTCATGGAAGCGTTGCTAGGCAGCGTCATGTAGAAATCAGTCGCCATTGCGTCTCAACGTGGGATTGGGCAGTAGGTAACCCAACGAACTACTCAACAGAGCCGTCCACAGATTAGAATCGCCGCGACCTGTCGTCAGGTTGTAAATGCTGATCAGAATGACCGTGTACAGGACGACGACCTGACACAGAAACACGATCTCCTCTTTGGGACACGCGGTACCGAAAATATGCCAGGGAGTGCTGTCTGGCTCGTTCGGTGCAGCGTCAGTACAATCCGTCTCCTCCTCGTCTATGGTGGTGAGGCAGGGCGGTGGTGGTGATGGTGTCGCGTCGTGTGTCATTCCTCGAATGCAGTGTCGTCATGTACGCGACTAGGCTTTATAGTTGACGAGTCCCTTGGCATCGATCCAGCTGTTGTAGTAGGAGCCATAGCCGAACCATTTCACCAAAGCTTCCTTACGTTTACCAACCGTACGGCGTTTCAGTACCGCTTCAACACGGTACACCTTATCAAAGGGTACCGTCACCTTCTGCAGCTCCAGTTCGTAGAAGGTACCCTCCAGCACTTCGCCGAGATCGTCCCGCAAGCGATACACGGGTGGGTCGGAGGGGTGAACCTCGTGTACCGTGAACAACTCTTCGCTCCAGTTCGTCTCGTAGCCCTTTTCGAACGTGCGTTTGTACTTGCTGACACGCACGCGATCCGACACGTGCAACTTGGGCACGCCCTTACCGTCGTGACCGTACAGACGTTGCCACACCTCTTCTTGGTTCTGTGCATTCACCTGTGACGGAGCCATACCGATCATGCGGTGGCGGGCATTGTTATACGATCGCAGCAAGTCCGGAAGGACGTCGACGTACCGCCACGTCTGGTGTTTCGTGAAGTAGCGCCACATGCGCGTCTTCAACGTTCGGTTGAACCGTTCCACGACGGCTGCCTTCGTCTCCGCGTTGTGCGTGTAGAAGTAATGGATGTCGTAACGCTTCAATAGTGCCTGAACGGATTTGTTCCGGAATTCTCTGCCTTGATCCGTCTGCAAGGTCTGGGGGCAAACGTCGACGAACTTGGATTGCAGCGCCTTTACCAACGACGCCGCGGACTTGTTCTTCATGGGAACACACCAGGCCACTTTCGAGAAGACGTCGATCATCGTGAGGAGAAAGGCCATACCGTCGTTGAAGCGTTTGACCTTCGACATGTCCACGAGATCGGCCTGCCACTGCTGATGCATACCACCCACGATGACGCGTCGTCTCTTGAAATGACGTCTCGCTGGTTTGTGTAAGGTGTAGGTGTCCTGTGCCGACAACCATGCTGTGACGGCCTTCTGTGGCAGACGCGTGACGCGTCGCAAGCCATCGACGCCTCCATAACTGCCTACCTTCGTGGGATCGAAGTAGACCTCGCTCAAGGAGCGTTCTTCCCTCTGAGGCATCAAAAGAGGTGGAGGATCGAAGTGTTGACGGAGGCGGTGACGTTGACTTCGGATTCCCACTGCTGACGAATGACGAGGAGCACGCCGACGTGTATTAGGACGCACACTATGGCACCCACAATGACAGCGGTGGAACAACAACGATCTAGTGGAGTAACCATAGTCGGAATAACAGCTGTTGTAGAAGAATGTCGGCTGCAACGTCTCCCAGCACGGTAAATCCTTCGAACAATAGCGCAGCGACGATGGATCGGTACGTGTCCTGTGGATCGATGAGCATGACTGCTACGGAGACGCGTCGTACCACCTTATACGTTCTTCCATCCAACCAGTGACGACGACGAAGCCTTGCGCGATGCTGGGGGAGGGTGGGTGGGTGGACGAGGAATGGTCCATTCGACGAGCGATGGAGGTTCGAATAACGTCTGTGGCATAAAACTGAGGACTAGACTGTGAGCAATCATGTAAAGTCCACTGATAAATATCGCACCGACGATGGAACGGTACACGAGGTCCTGTGGATCGGGCGACATGACGAACACTGTGCTACGGACACGCAGCGTACCATCCTATAGATCGTCCCAACCAGCCAATGACGACAGAGCCTTGCGTGATTCGGGGGGTGGGGTGGGCATGGTATGTTCCATTCGACGGCTCTTACGGCCGAGGGGTGTCCAACTGAGCGATCTTCGTGCACTACCTGCAGCAGCAGCACGCCGAGGAGTACGTGACCGACGAGAGGGAGAGATCGACGGCTCCGGACGTATGTAGGCTCTTCTGGCGACGTTACCGACCAACGTCATGGGTAGGTTGATGGCACGGAGTTGTCGTGCGAATGGCAACCAACCCGTCGGAGCGGTCTGTCTCTTACGCAACAGATCATTAACGAGGTCCACCACGTTACTTCCGACAACCGGCGCGCCCTCGTGTATCAGTTCACCGCGAGCGGTCCACGCGATATCTCTCTTGAGATGCTCCATCAAACGACTGGCTTTGGCCTGCATGGTCTTGGGAACGGTGGCCAAGACGGTGGCCTCCAGTCCGCTAATAGGAGCTGGTGCTGTACCGCCGACCCCGACTCCGACGCCACCTCCGACTCGTTCACCGTGACCACGCGTAGCGGTTCCTTGATGCGTTTATCGGCCAAGACGTTGTAACGCTGCAACACCTGATTATACAGGGTCACCTTGGTCCAGTCGTCTAGGTCCGTTCTATCCAGGATGGTCTTCATCTCGTAATCGAGGGCTTGCACCTTCTTGTCTAAGGTGTCGGTCGCGGATGGGGGTGACCGAAGCGTGTCCAACAGTCGCGGGTCCACCAAGGCCATCTTGCGTGCGTGCTCCATGTATCTACCTCCTTTTGTTCAGCACCTCTCGGAGCAAGGGTAGCAAGACCGAACTGGCCAACGGTGCTAGGAAGGCCGATAGGAAACCACCGCTCTGTCCCTCACCAACCTGTGGTTGCAGCAGTAGACGTCTTCTCCTGGCAGCTGGCGTTCGTCTATTAGCCAACGCGCGTAACCTCGTCCTGTATTTATTCAATCGTTGCCTCTGTAAAGGGGACAATGGAATGTTCTTTGTTAGTATGTTGTATGCACACTCGGCTAGTGCACACAGCAGATCGGAGTCGGCGTTGGCGATGATGGCCTTTTTAATTTTGTTGTTCTTGACTCTGGCCAGAGCCTGTATGCACACGATGTGTCTCTTCACCCGGGCAGACATGATGCGAATGAAGAGACTATCCACACACTCGGTCGTTTTATACCTTCGGCAAGTACACGTACTGAACACCGTCGTCTGGAAAGATGGCCGTACGCAGACGCATGTCCTCGGGCGTGTCCTGTTTGAGATCGACCAACAGATAACCGTACGGTACAGTCGTGGCGTCTTTAAACGCCTCTTGCACGAACTTGCCGCGTCCCGGATACATCTGCCGCGCCAAGGTCGACATCTGCGATGCGTCACGTGGATTCTTGAACACCACCATGTACTGCGAATTCAGACTGATGGTGCGACTCTCTTTGTTTTTAGGGAACAGGTTCTGTACGAGATACAGCACGGACGTGTTCCTGTGGTGACTTTTTTTAGTGAACAGGGCCGTGACCCGTTCGTCCGTTTCTGCCATGAGATCGTCTATGACGATGAGGTTCCTCGTTGTCGGATCGAACATGGCCGCCGTCGGTAACCCTTCCTCGAATCGCACGTGACCCAATTCCGTCGTTGCGTAAGCCTCTTGCCATTCTCCGTAACACCACGTGATCTGCTGGGGCTGTGGATCGATCATCGCAGCGGCGTGACGCAACATACGCGTCACGAAAGTACTCTTGCCGCACCCCGTCGGTCCGGCGACGATGCACGTGAAGGGGTGTTTCCATCGCGCATCCATGAATGCGTGTGCAACGAATGCAGCGTGCATCGCCTTTTCTACTATACGTCCACCGGACCCGTGGTCACCCCGTCCTCGTGCACCACGCGTTTGGCGTAAAAGAAGGTGAGTGCATCCCGATTCTGCACGTACGTCATGACGGTGGAGTTATGCACCCGGAAACCTCGGTTCGAACCGCCTCCGCTCCGACGGTTGGTGAGCACCTCCAGGAACGCGTCCTTGTCTATGGTGTTGTGCCGTTTGCTGAGACCTTTGGTGCTGTACTTGTCGGTGGCGCCGAAACAGTAGTACGTCTTGCTACACAACCCCACGAACCCCGCACCGGACCACTCGACCTTGAACAGACCCGGCGTCCTCTTGTCGAATGCTCTGCGCGCCTTGCAGCACGCCTCGTCGCCGACCCACGGTCTGTTGGCGAGACGACAGCGCACGTAGTCGTTCCGATGGTCGTCGCAACATTCGGACGGCAGCCATTCCGACCGATGGCTGAAATAATGGGCTCGCAGTGTCGGGGTCACGAGGTCGTCGACGGACTCGGCGGCCAAGGCTAAATAGGCACTATCCGTATCCATCTCGCAGTACTCGAACAGAGGGCGCTCCACGTACCTGACGATGAAATCGTAATAGAACTGCAACATGCGCAGCTTGGCGTACTGCAGAACGAAGAATCCCACGTGTACGGGTAGGGTGTACTTGACGGTCTTCTTGTTCAGTTCTATCTCGTACGCGTCGTCGACGACCATGTCGAGTTGACGGAATCGTTTATCGTTGACGAGGAGCGATGCCGCCTTCTCCGTGCAGTAGCTGACGTCACGATGTCGGTCGACGTTGGTGATGGTCTTTCCGTAGCCCGAGTTCCCCAGCAACTTCATGGTGTCCGCGATGATGGTCCTGTCTCGGTGAACGTCGCCCTCGCGTCGGGCCTTGGACACTGCATCGCCGAACCGCCGGAAACACGGAACGGGATCGTATTCGACGACCTGGTACACGTGCAGCACCTCGAGACCGTGGTCCAGATACCATCGCAGCAGTGGCGTTGCGAGCAGTATCTTGTCGCCACAATAACTACCCACGAGCATGCGACGCGGAGTCTTCATTATGTCGTGCTCTTCGGCGTATCGGCGCATGAACGGACCGAGATCCTCCCGTTGCATGCCGATGTTCTTGAACACGGGCTGCATCTCGGCAAAGTGAGCGCGCAACGCTTCCGGTACGCGTACGTCGCACTCGATCATGCCGAACACGGTTCCGGCACGCACTCCGTTCAGGATCTGTTGTGACGTCATCGTCCATTGCACGTGTCGACGTCGGGGAAATGCTGCATCCACACACTTGCGTACGGCCGGTGTTCGTCTCATCTCCTTCCACTCGCATTCCCACAACTCGACGACCGTGACAAAGTGTCGTAGGTAGGCGGTGGTCTTTCGGGTCTCGGCGAGCAGTTGCGCCATGGGTTTCCCGTTGACGGCGTTCACCTCCTCTCGGTTGCACGAGCAACCGTGAAAGAAGCAACCTTGGAACTGATAAGCCGTCTTCGTCTCGCTGCACCATCCGTCCACCCGATGTTTGCCTATGCGCTTCTCTCGTCCGTTGATCTGATGCCGTATGGACCGTCCCGTGCGTTCGGATTCCCACGTCAACCATTCTCCGGCCATCTGTCCGTACAGCTGCGCCGATTCGGGGCGGAAGTCCTTCTCCGCTCGTCGTCGCGTGTACCATCCCATAGGCATGTCCTGCATGAGCGACCACAGGTACAGTGCGTTCGCATCGTATCCGACGATCGCTCGACAGGGACGAGCCGCCTCTCCGTACTCGTTCCGACGTAGCGTGGTGACCCCTGTCTCGTGATAGCGATGAAAGATGATCGAAGGCCCGCCTACAATGTTCGCTTTGACGAGGTCGTGCAGGTCTTTGTTCTTCTCGTTGAAGATGGTAAAGTAGGTCTTCTCTGGCAGATCGTTAAACAGGTACAGCAGGGTCAGACCGGGTACGCTGATACCTTGCTTGAACATGTCTATTCCCCGTTGTCGATAGAACGCGAACTGTCTGTCGATGGCCTGTAGAAAGGGAACCACGTCCCTGTTGTTGTACCAGACGAGAAAGTCGCGCAACGTCGTCATGCCATTGACGCGCCAGGCCTCCTGACAATTGGCGTAATCCTCGTCTGAAATCCCTTCGTTCTTCAGTCGACTGAAGAAGGCCTCTTTCGGTGGAAGTGCGGTGTCGTCGAGTCTCTCCAGCCTGTCCATGTACTCGTACGGGAAATGACCTTTCGTCACCTCGCATCCGTACGCTTTCAGATACTTGTCGTAGCTGAATCCGGGGGCTATGTAGTTGATCATGTCTACGAATTTCAGCTGATCCGTCGAAAGACACATGAAAGTGTTGTTGCGTTTGATTACGAACATTGACCCGATGCCGTCGGTCTCGACTTTCCCGTTGCCCTCCTGCTCCCTCTCGTCCGCGGCCTCGTCCTGTTCCACATCGGTCTTTGAAGTCGTCAGGAAGTACGGTATGAGGAACTGTTTGATGGCATTGAGATCATACTTCCCCGAATTGAACCCGACGACGGGTAACTGACGCATCCATCCATACATTTGTCCCATCAGCGTTTTGTACGGATTGGTTGCTGCTCGCCCTTTCTTCTCGCCGGCCTCCCGTGCAGCTGCGTCCCGTGCAGCCTCCTCCCGTGCGTCCCATTTCGTCAGCTCTTCTGCGAGTTGTTCCAGTACATGATCGTACGAGCCTTTGATCTTGTCGTACGCGGCCTCACTCATCGTTTGCAGGACAGTCATCATGGTGCTCACCAACTTGTTGACGTCTCCGTCCGTGACGATGCATGTCACCTGTTCGTGTCCGGGTACGTTGGATGCCACGCTGACGCTCAACGGGACGTGACGCGCAACCCAGTGAACCTGGGCACTGTCCGCCGGAAGGTGTTCGGTGTCGAACCAACACTCGAAGTCGAAGGTGGCTCGGTACGGATAGTACTGCAACGCTTCGGCCACTCGGATGTTCTCGTCTGCCAGACGTTCGAACACCGATGGAGTCGAATGGTACACGCCACCAGGATAGACTCGGCGCACACCCCCCGTACACGTGCTCTCGTGGTTGCGTAGATGCCATGCGTCTTTCCACAACGAGTCACCACACTTCCGACATCTGTACGAGTGACAGTACATGCGTCTATCCTGGATGTAGGAAAAATGCGTCCCGTGCAGATTGAGGTAGAGTGTGTCCGGGTATTTACATACCGAGCGACGAACGAGTTCTGTGGTTGCCTTTCCACCATCCTCCTCCGCCTCATCTCCATCCGGTTTTACGAGACTGTACACGCACACGTTTGTTTCGAACGTGGTCTCGATACGATAGAGGTCGTCCATCGTGACCCCGGCAAATGCTGCCATGGGTACGCCGTCTTGGGCGTACGTCGCGTACAGCGTCTCCACAGCCGGTTCCAATCGACGCCGTTCACATCCGCGATGCAGGGCCAGACATCGAAAGAGACACAGGTTGTCATTGTACCTTTTGCTATACTGAGGCTCCGTGTCCAATGCGATGACGGCTCTGTTCTTCTTGATGTACATGGGAAGGTCGGTCATTCCTACACATCCTATCGGGTGATCGATGATGCGATTGACGAAAAATGTGACATTGGTCACGAGTTCGCACACCCACGCCGAATCCGGTCTTTGATTGATGGCCCATTGCAAGACGTCGGTTTCGCGGATGCGTTCGAGGAACTTATCAAAGTCCTTGCTGTTGGTGACGAGACTGGGCTCGTCCAGGTAGCGTCCACAGCAGTTGCACGAGGGATGGTAGTACTTGTATTGACCCGTGTTCTTGTTCCTCAGAACGAACCCGTAACTGAGGTTAATCTTGAACGCGTTGGTCTGTTCCTGGAACACGTTCCTCAACGACGGCTCTAGAACGGTCGTGTCCAGCGTCGTTACTCTGTAATCGTACCTGCACTGGAGAGGACCTCTCGTTACACGTGTCCGTATGGTCGACCAGTGCGCTCGTACGACATCTAACAGTTCCGGCGACAGGTTGTCGGCGAAGGGGAGTCGGGCAGGTGGGTCTATAGGGTCGGCATCGGTAACGAGTGGATGGTTGGGTGTGGTGTCTTCCCTGATTGATGTCTTAGGTGATGGTGGCGTCGTGTCGTCGGCGTCGGCGGTACACGCATTTCGTACGTGTCTGGTCAGGTGATTGCGTCTATTGAACGTCTTTCCACATTTCGCACATGTGTACACTGTGGTCTGTTTTCTATTACTGCTACTGCTACGGCTACGGTTACTGCTAAGACGACATACGGACCTCACATGGTCTTGCAGATCGTCCCATATGTCGAACGTTGCATCACATTTACAGGAATACTTAGTTCGCTTTGCCTGTTCACTAGGTGGCTCCTCCCGTGGCACCTCCCGTGGCACCTCCCGTGGCACATCTAGTGGTGGCGCCACCGAATACGTATGTTCGATCACTGCCGGTGTCGCATGACTCGCTAGGTGGCGTTTGAGTGCTGCATAGGTGTCGAGCACCTGTCCGCAGTGACGACATTGGTGTCTTTTCATGTTGCTCTGCTCTGCTCTACGTGTCTACAACTGAGAGAGTGCGGTTGTTAGTACAGCTATATAGTACGTGTGGTGGTGGTGGTGGTGGTGGTGGTGATGGTGATGGTGGTGATGGTGGAGGTTATTGGTGAAGGGTGTATCACCTATGGTGGTATTGGCAACTGTGTGTGTCCCACTATCCATGGCTACGGGTTATATTTCAACTCATGACAACACCACTAACAACACGTTTCGTTCATTGTAAGACGTTTTATTGCGTATATAAAGACATAGCGATATACATAATATACATATACATATACACGGTTAGACCTATATAATTACTATGATGATGATGATGTTGATTACTTGTGGGTTTGTGGGAATGTTCCATCCTCGCCAGTGACCCCTAGCTTACGGTCGTTTATCGACACGCCAGTGGCTAGTACAATGATTATTAACTTGTGGGTTTTTACACCGCGACAGAGGTTCCGTACAATGATGTAATATATAGGTTAGTATGTATATTTATATATATATGTATTACTATATGTCTTGCAATTACAATATGTGCGCGAATACATACATACAATACAGGCGAGAGAGAGAGAGCGAGAGAGAGACACTACCTACTATTATCCCGTTGCAAACGGTGCTTATTGAAATGCGGAGGTGTCAAGCATGAAATCAACAATTCCCTGTATTAAAATATGTATTGTGCGTCTTCTCTCATCCCTTGCTAGCACGGGTGCTTCCTCCACCTCTTCCTCCCTCTCCTCCTACATAACAAGAAATGCGTCTACTGTATTCGTATACTGATATGATGTTTTCTATTATCTTTACTACTTTCAATAATGTGGTCAGCAATGTCGCTCATTAATTCATAGATCTACTGTTCATCATATGTTGATATAATGTATTCAAGTATCATCACCACTAATTGTCGGCATGCCCGTCTACGCAGTTCAATCGGTGACACAGGTACGTCATCCTACAGAACAAATTAAAGGATACCAATATATCACTCCATATTACGTCATACACCAACTACTTCTAACTAGGTTATGTTTACTACTGCTACTACTAATAATAATACTCTGTTGACGACGTCATATATGCGGAGACCAATACTCGAGATCGCTCCCGAATGCTGGCTGGGAGGACGGGTGCCTCGTCATCATACTCTTCACTCTACATAACACCAATGTTACTATTACTAATAATAATACAATTATTACGTTTACTACTAATTACCACCTATTTAAACACCAACAACAACAACAACACCTTCTACCTAAGCGGTCGCGTTATTGCCCGCGGTTGACGGATGGCACATCGCACGTATTGCATTGTGTGCTCCTGATATTCGGCGGAGAGTACCGTGCTGGCCAGTGCCCGACACACGTCGACCGTCACCTCTTCCACCGTGGCAGGGGCGGTTCTCCGCCACAGTTTAGTTATAAGACGTGCGAGGTGCATTTGCATTGTGTGGAAACACACCTTGCCCGTCTTGTCCGCGTCTTCTTCGTCGTCGGTGGCGTCGTCCTCTTCGTGGGCATGCGCCGTCGACGTCGACGGCTGCGGCTCCGGCTCCGGCTCCGGCTCTGTGTGGGTGATGGTATGTTGATCGGGGATGTCCACCTGTTCACCGTCGCGGGTCAATACGACGGTTTTATCCGGGAAGACATAGAGGGTCGTCAGGGATGCGTCATCGTCGTCGTCGTCGTCGTCGTCGTCGTCCTGCTTGCGCTGGACGAGTGGTGGCGACGCTGGACTAAATTGGAAGTCCGCATCGTCGACTTTCGCAGGCTCGGGGGATGACGCAATCGCATCCTCATCCTCACTGTAGTAATGGGGAGGGGTGCTTATACTCCACGCGTCTTCCTCGGACTCAGACTCCGATTCGACGGTGCACGGTGGTAGCAACCCCTCTTGGTTGTCCGGAAACGAGTCGGCATTGGTCAGGGGTGATGGTGGGTAGAACGAGGTTGTCATAGAGGATGTCTTCAGCCTCTTCGCCGCTCGTGACACCCCATCCTCGCTGTCGTCGTACAGTGCCGCCAGGTCGCGTTTATACGCGTTCTGGAGTTGCTCCAGTCCCATCTATTGAACAGAACGCATAGGTTACATTACGTGGGTTATATTATTCCGCGTCGCCCTGCATATCGTTATTGTCGTATGTTTCGTACATACTCTTTCTGACCAATTCGGTCACTCGGTTACGCCATTTCATGGTCCCGCACGTTGCGATGACATCTATAGATAGCCACCGCAAGACGTGCATGACCATGCTGGTCGATGGCACGTAACGATCCTTATCATCGTTTAGATTCATTATGCGTTCAACCTCGTCACTGGCATATCGCACATTGGCGGCCTCTAGCGCCTTATAGAATATGTTTTCATTGGTCATGGCTTCGGATCTATCACGTAACCTATCTAGACCGCTAACAGTAGCCTCCATATCAGCGCTACTGCTAATGCTATAATGTGACGCCGACGACGCACTGTTCTCCCCCTGGTCGTCATCTGATATTACAATCAGTGGTGGCGGCGAACCGCTGTCCACCGAGGAGGAGAACAGTATTTCCGTGCTGTTAGACTGTAACCATTGCATTACCTTAGCGCGTCCATCTCCGTCGATGATGTCATCGCCGCTTCCGGTTGCCACTGCAGTGGCTGCCGCAGCGACGATCGAGCCAGCCTGTCAACGGAATGGTTCACACTGTGACTACTTCCATGTTGGCTACCGTGTAATTTACGTACGGTCCTGCCATACGTTTACGAATGGTCACCATGACTCGGGCCCCCCGCAGCATGTCCAGTGCTGCATACCGCTCGGCATCTGACGTCATGTTTATGTAATCGTTCCCCGTGTATCCTAGCAACTGGACAGCCTTGTCGTTAAATATGGTTCCCCACACTTCGCTGCCGATGGCGTCTTGTAGGAGGACACGCATGGCGAACCGATACACTACACCCCGCTGCCATCGATGAATGGGACACACATACCCGTTGTTTTCGGGAATGACCCGTTTGTTGCACTGCTGACATGATGGATAAACGATATATTTCTCTTGAACGGCGACTTGTACTATGGTTAACGGTCGTCTTATTATATAGGTACCGTTACCTACCTGCTTCTCGAGTTGGCTCAGAGTGGTCATCATCTCGGCGTCCTGGTCGCTGGTTGTCTTGGTGACGGTGGTGGCGGCCATTTCTATGTCTCTGCTGGTGCTGATCGTGAAAGGTTTCGAAGTCGTCTGTGAAGCGGAGAGCGGTTGTATGCCTCGATCACTCCGAGTCGGGCTTATATAGTCCTCTCCCCGACTGTGGCGCGCTTTCTTATCGTCGCCCCTTGGTCGAGCGCGTGACGCCAATGCTGATGCTGCATGTCTGGTATCTGCGTCCAACCCTTGGTCGATCGCGTGATGCGGCCGCTGGATGTCTGCCATCTGGCTGTACTCTGGAGTCTGATGTAATCGTATGGCCTCGCGTACTAGCATGGTTATATGTCCTAGCATGTTCTGACCGGCTTGACCACTGTATGTCAGTGCACCCCAGTATCCTTCCCGACTCTTGACCCATTCCTGCAACTGGGAATGCCCAGTGTCCAACAGTCGTTTACGTAGGGTTGGATCGCGATATTTAACGGTCACTAATCCATACATTATTCCATATCGTTGTCTCTTCCATTCTGCGCGTAACATTTCCTTTTCTCGTATGCACTTGCTGAGCTGTTTCGCCTGTAGACCCGTGCGCGTGGCCAGCATCCTTTGCGCCGTCTGCATGTCGTCATGATGCATGCACTTCCGCCATTGATACGCACTTTCGACACTGGTGAATTCTCTATTACAGGCATGTATCCTGCAGGCGTAGAAATTGGACAGGAACTGTTTACCTCCTTTAAACCGTATAGGTTGGTTCATGGTGACTTTATGACGTTAACATGTACAGTTACTGTCTTAACTACGCGGTATTCTAGCACTGTAGAGTACGTAACCCCCTGCTTTTTCCTTGCGTGATGGATGCCAGGTGTTGGTAAGCTGACAGTTGCCGGCCGCTTATCTCTTTTCTGCCGGCCTCTTATCTGTTTTCTGATTAGTGTGGTATTGTTCCTAGGCTGACGCAGGTTCTAGCATGCTCTATATAAGACGTCTGGGTTCGTCGTGTCGTCATACCAACCGCCATTGCCGTCGACATCGTTATTAGCACACACACGCATAATGTCTGTATTCGGCTTGCGCGATTGCATGGAGTTCGTCGTCGTCGCCGAACTCCTGCAGGCGGTACCTCTATTACAGGCTATTGTGTGAGTATTTCTTTTATTTATTTATTTATTTATTTCTATTTTGTTACTTTCATAGCTCTCCATAGCTCATACCTGTTTTAACTTATGCCTTTGCATATTGTGACTCTTATTGTGTTCTTTACTTATTACAGCGTTCCATGTTTCAACTGGGCCTGCGTCCTCATCGAGTTGATGGAGGACGCCCCCCTACGCCGAAGCTGCCAGGCGACCGTCCTGTTCCGAGAGGCGCTCTACGATGCCGGTCTCCTGTCGGCCTTCGCTGTTCATGCCAGTCGTTGGCGCCACGTAATGAGTGACATTGCGTTTATGTACGGCGATGGATATCGCACCTCGTCTGCCTCCCCAGAGTCGTGGGATGACGACTTGATCGCCATCGACGCAGCCGTCACCGACGCTCACGCTGCCGACGAGGACTTCGACGACGCCGGAGAGTGGGACGACGACATAGCCGCCATAGACACCGCCACCGAAGCCCACGAGGTCGAGGTGATGGCCTTCCGGGCTCATATGACCAAATGGGAGCAGGTCATGCATGAGTTGATGCTCATCCACGCCCCATCGACCGCATCCGTTTTCAGTCACGTTCACCTCGGCCCCGTCCATCTCCCATCACTCTTCCGGCGTCGTCGCTCTGTATCGCTACGAATTGCGTTGGCTCGCAAATTGACCGCTCGAGCCGTCCGGAGGTCGTTGCTGTCGGCATTCAACACTGTTCAACAATGCCCTTGACTTTATTATAACTACTACTACTACTACTACTACTACTACTACTACTACTAGCTTTTATATTTGTACTTGTTCTTTTTCGTTTTATTAAATTTGCATCACCTCATATTCACGTCTTGTATTGCGTTCTTGTTCCAACTGCGTGTTGGCACATTATATTATATTATATTTTATTTTATGTCCATTTTCGTCCTGCTACATTTTATTTAACGAACGGTCCGATTTCCCTCGTCCAGCGGTTATATTGTAGCCATGCATGTCGACTATTTATTCACTTTTACACATTCGTCTTATCTTTATCGGTTTTAATTTTATCACGTATTATGTCCACTACATATAACAGGCTATAACATGCAGCGGTCCCACATCAATGTCGTCACTGCAACTTAGTTGCTGTTTATCGCTTATTAACTCAGCTCACTTGCTACATTGTACAGATTAGCGTCCTTTGATCTCGCGCTATGGCTCACAGCTGGATAAACGCTTCGGCTTACAGTTAACTCCAGTCGTTCGGACGTCCAGTTGTCATTAGCTAACCACTCGGACTGGTCACTCCGTCGAGGTCACGGTCACGTGTTGTCGTGGGTGGGTGGGTGGGTGGGTGGTGGTGGTGGTGGTGGTGGGTGATATTACGTGTATTTTTCTTTGTTCCTATGTCCATCATAGATGACCACCGGTCACTGTTCGTTCCTCCTCCGGTCGCTAGGGGCGCGGCACGCGCATGCGCGCCACGCTCACCCGCCGCCGCCGCCAGGGGGCGCTCAAAGGTCTAGTGCTGCTTTCTGATTGGCTGCGCGCACTCATTAGCGGTGGGCGATATTAGAGGCCTTTTACTTTGATCTTTTGATGCCCTAGATAAGGGGTCTCAGAAACCTCTGCTAACTACTGCCCAAACTAACCGGAGTATGTCTTCGTACACCTTGGACCCTTCCACCGCTAACCCAAAGTCGCCCAAACTAACCGGAGTATGCCTTCGTATACCTTAGATCCTTCCACCGCTAACCCAAAGTCGCCCAAACTAACCGGAGTATGTCTTCGTACACCTTGGATCCTTCCACCGCTAACCCAAAGTCGCCCAAACTAACCGGAGTATGTCTTCGTACACCTTGGATCCTTCCACCGCTAACCCAAAGTCGCCCAAACTAACCAGAGTATGGCTTCGTACACCTTGGACCCTTCCACCGCTAACCCAAAGTCGTCCAAACTAACCACTGCATGCTGCCAACCAGCAATTACAAATTTAAACCTGTGCGCAACACAATTGTCGAAGTCACAAATGTGCGCTTTTCCCTATTCACAGCTGTATGTTCAGCGAACATAATGAATTTAAGTGGGTACTGTCTCAAAATCACTGGCACTTTGACAGCAAGTGCCATCAATCGGGATGTAAAATAATGATCTGACCTCGAATAGTCATGCGGCAGAACGCATGAGAACAGGAGGCATTGCGTCGTTCTGCCATCTCACAGACTGATAACGTCAGTAGAGTTACGACGACGTTGTAGCTTCCAAATGTCGTCAATGGCTGCTAACCACGGCGTATCAACAAAATGTGTGCTAGACTGAAAGGACCACCTTTTCAAAATCAGTCCACTGCGCTAACATTGAGGGATAGCAGATTGGGCGCGACATTTCCACGAGCTTCACAATTGATGTTAGTTGCTTCATGTTACGTGACGAGTTAAACAAAAACGTGGATTTCCATACAAGTTGCGCATGCGTTAGCACTTGCGATCTCATGATTGTTTTGTTTACTATCTGTGCATTTGTGTATACGGAAACATTTGTGATCGGCGGAGGAGTTAGATAAATATCAACATTTGACAAATAAGTGCCTGACAAGCCCTAGCAACGATCCAAACATGGCGGAAACGTAAACAAAAGAAAAATGCGGGAAATGGGAGGGTTTGTGTATCTCAAAGATAACTGTAAGTGAAACTAGAGAGCTATGGAATAAATGGAAACATCTTGGACTGGGTTGGTAAATGCAGCCACACGAGAATCGGAAAATCACATATAAAAATGACGGATACAAACTGGGACCAGATCATACAATACTAAACAATACAGACAAGGTTAAATACTTTGGAGTTACTTTTGATGTTTCAACAATCTTTGAGGCACATGTCAGAACAAATTGACAAAGCCTACTCAATGGTGGGTATAATTCGGCGTATCTTCGACCACATGGATGAACAGTGCTTCACAACAATGTTTAAGTCCCTTGTCCGCCCACGCATAGAATACGCTAATCAAATCTGGGCCCCATCCCCATTGAAGCATATCACAGCCATTGAAAGCGTCCTGCGTAGAATTACCGAATTAATTCCCGGTTTTAAAGACCTTGATTATAAAAAGCGTTTACAGAAACTAAAATTACCAAATCTGGCTTATCGTTGACTCAGAGGAGACATGATAGAATTACATAAGATATTAACAGGTAAATACGACGCTTAGTTTAGTTAGGTTAAGAGACAATGATTCTGACACAAGAGGGCACAACCTAAAATACACACAACAGATGCATATTAGACATAAGAGAAAATTCATTTGCACACCGATGCACAGACTTGTTGTGACGAAGTCATCCTATCAAATTAGATTATACTGCCCCACCTGGAAATTGTCAGACGCATGCGCACAGTCAGACCTGACAATAGCCATAACGGACAGAGCTGGTACAAGAGGTATACATGCCTAAGTAGCCAGGACCTGTAAGAACCTGTAAGAACAAACACTAAAATGGCCACCAATTGCATCAGTAGGCACCTAGTCATGGCATCACGCCAGTTTAGTGAGTTTTACTTCGTCACATTTTTTTACATACCTCGTGGAACTAATGAGCTGATCTCCGCTTCGATGTCAAAGCGTCTTTCAACGAGTCAGACAGTTTCAGTTAGGTGGCGTCGCTTCGGAGGCGTTCATGTCTGGCCGACTATACGAAACGTCGCTCATATACTATTCATATGCGTCGTTGAGGCGGTGCTTGTTATATATTCTCTGTCAATCAAGCCAAGCCATTATTATGATTCGATCGACCGTCTTGCCTGCTCAATGGATGATTGTTAAAAACTAGTGATGCATGTTTGCCAGTCAGGTGCGTGCATTTATCCTCACACAGGTCCCCGGCCCGGTTCCCCTGCACCGGTACGTTACAGCGAATACTCACAGGTGCCGTGGTAAGCCATGGGCCAGGACCTGAAATTTGACCAATTGGTACCATAAGGACCAACTAAATCCATCAATGCTTTTTGATTAGCTATATGTCTGCAGAGCATGGAATAATATGATGGACCTCTGTAGGGAGTAGTTTAAGGTAGGTAATCAACCCATGTTGTAAGTGATCCGTAGGTCAAGATGCGGGCCTTTATTTTAACAGTACAGCGTTATCATAATATATTTTAACATGTACATGGCCATATTTGGTATCAAATCAAAAGTTTTGAAGAGGACCTTTTATTTCTGAGCACATCAGTTCAATATACATTAACATACCTAGCCTAGAACGGTTAACATGGATTTATTACTTGGTGTTATAGGCCATGGGCTAGGACCTGAAATAAGTACGAACTAAACCTAACAATGCTTTTTGATTAGCTACATGTCTGTGGAGCTTGGTATAATATGATGGACCTGGGTAGGGGGCAGCTTAAGGTAAGTAATCAAGTCGTTTTGTAAGTGACCTCTGTGTCAAAAAGCGGGCCTTTATTTTGACAATAAAATCAAATGTAGCTTCTACATTGCTATCCATGTGAACCTAACAAATTTGTTTCAGGATGCAGTTTATGTAGTTATTTGCAATGCATGTCTGCCCTTCATAAATGATATAATATAAACATTAACTATGTTGTTTGATCACTATTTTCTTACAGCCTCGGCTACAATGCGGCTTTCTTACAAGTATGCGCATGGTGTAGTAAAAATGTATCTCGTAATCAAGCAAATTATGCTAATTGCAATAATTAGATATCTTAAATGTGCAACTAATCACTGTCCAGAAATTCACACTTTACCATCTGAACTATCCTGTTCATGTTGTTCATCCACCTCAGTTCTCATATTAGACCTGTCCTGGAGACAACAAACGTCTGTGTATTTGTGTGCATTGACAAGGCACTCGAAGCCTGGAGCCTGACAAACACGCCTGCATTAAAAGCAACTCCAGAACAACCTCTGGAGCTGGGATCCAGTCATCCAGTTAATGGTGAGTTTGCCATCGTCACTGAACTCCCACCCATGACCATGTGAGGGCACTTGTCTAGACTCCGATGTCATACTCCAGACATATAGTTGGCTCTGAGGACATGCATGTGGAGACAGTCCTCACAAGGAGGGAGCTGGCCTGACTCCAGACTGATAGTTGGCTCTGAGGACATGCATGTGGAGACAGTCCTTACAATGAGGGAGCTGGCCTGACTCCAGGTTGATAGTTGGCTCTGAGGACATGCAAGTGGAGACAGTCCTTACAATGATGGAGCTGGTTAGACTCCCCACCCCCTTCTTGGCTCAGAAAATTGGTAGGGCCCGTGCTGAGCCCAAAATCGTATCATGGAATGTTGTATTCTGAAGGAGACATAGTGCTCATGCGCTTATATTGTATAGTTTTCATAACACTGGGCACCAAATGTTCCCCCTTTTCTCAACTTGGTTGACATCATTTTCGATACCCATTCTTTCAGTTTGTTATATCTGCAGTAACATGACTACCAAACGTTCGGCATTCATGTATATAAAGCCATACATTACAGTATGATGATACCATTAGTTTCAAGAAATATTTTATTGTTGTTTAAAACAACTGAAAGAACACGATTTTGCTAACCACTCGACACTCATGCACCAATAAGTGCTATGATATCTACCAAACATTTGCTAAAATATGTTTGAGACAGATTTAGGCTATAAATATTATGTATGAAACATGTTTAATAAGTTGCTTGAAGATATCCAGTTATGTATTATTCCACAAAATACTGTTTACATGCAATGCGACATCTTATACTGGTTGAATTATAAAGGGGGAGGGTCAAATTAGCATAGGCGGGGGCAAGATACTATTATTGTAATTTGGCCTGTGCGCCTTACTAGCTGAAACGACAGATGATTGGTACCGGGGGGTGGTTATAGAGCAGCACATCCGTAGTATGTGTTTTCAACAAGCTGATGTAAACAATACGATCAGTTGTGCCAAAACAATTTCATGCATTACACAACTATTAGAATATCTTGATGACTTGACTGCAAATAAAATATTATAGAAAAGAGTCAAATAAAATATAGAAAAGAGGTTGATGACATTTACTTAGATTTCTCAAAAGCCTCATAGACGACTGGTAATAAAACAGTTATAGAAATCAAGACAATATGTCATTAAAGGGAAAATGCTGCTACGGATTCAATCCTTCCCAGCAGGTAGAAGGCAGAAGGTGATTTTTTTAATGTACAACCAGTGTACAACAATGCAATGCAGTCAGTATACAGCATGTCATTTTTCTTGTTCATATATGATTTGTTGTAAATACGGACCAAATAATACATATTACGTTACCCTGATACATATACAGTAGTAGGCAGTTGATTATCTATTAAACTTGTACATATTGCGAAATGTTGTCAAATAGAGTTCATTCCATTACGTCCTGTCCAAAAACCTTATGTACTGGCACATTTTCTCTGCGTGAGCATTACATTACATTACGCAGCGAAAATTACCTGGTGTGGTTATGTTACCTGGCTCGGACCATTTCCAGCAGACTCTTATCTAGAGTTCATCAGCGGCCGGGAGACATGTTGTTAAACTATGACATTGACAGTGCTACACTTTGGTTTACCCGGGGGTATTTCTTTGATAAGACGCCCATTGTCGTAACTGCTCCGTTTAGCCAGTTATATCGGACGAAGTCATCACGTTGAAACTGCCCTGATTTCGGTCTGCCGTCACACAGCTCATTTCCATTGTCATATCTAAGTAAGGTTTAAATTATAAAAAAAATTAGCTTTTAGAAGAAATCTCAGTTGATTTACTGGAATTATTTACAAAATTTAACGCGGCACTCTAAAAACAAACACCGATGATAACTCCTTACAAAAGCGTCAACATATTATGTGTCGAGTAGACTGACCCATAACTTATATCATCATGTTGCGTGGCGTGTCCTAAAGGTGCTCAAGTTAAATATCGACCGGTTAATGATGCCAGCTTCCGATACAAGATAGCTTCTTGCAGGTGCATCGGCAAGAATGTTAAAGAGAGGATCTATTGATGATAACATTGTCTAAGCACAACATATGAGATATGTTCCAAACAATATCGCCCTGTCTCGACTCGTTGATATGGATCTATGGTGCTGCCAACCTGTCTGATGTAGACAAGATGTCGCTATAGTGGCATAGTGATGGTCGCCGGCACGCCGCCCTCTAGCAACACACTTTTCACCCTTACGTTGTCAGAGCACACCCAATCTGTCATCTAGTGTCATGCTACCATGTCTTTTGAAAGTGTTATCATGCAGCATGTATTATACTCCACTCGATGAAGTAAACTAATACAAAGGATTAAAAATATCACGGGTAATATTTCTTTAATCGAGTTTTCAGAAAAAATCCATAATGAAAATAAGTTTAGAACACATAGTTATTTAAAGACACTAATGCACACACGCACGCATGCATGCACTCACGCACGCACTCACGCACGCACGCACGCCCTTACAACATACAAGCTTTTGTCGCCTTGGTGTTCGCAAACTGATCATTAAGGCCACATACCTTTTAGCGGATCGGTTCAATCCAAACTTGGCATCACAGCAATAATTCAACACTCAAAGCGACGGGTTTGTGAAGCTGGCATATTCGCTGCCACGAACAAGTAGCGCCACCAAGCGAACAGTAGGAGCGTTCACGTCAGTTCGACCGATTGCCCAGTCGCAATGCACTGAGTGTGGCACTGTTCAGTTATCCACAGTTCCAGGGTCGTGGTCCGTCATGCCAATAGTGAAGTTACGTAGTCGAATTACAACGCGTTATTAACATGTATGCTGAACAATGTACCAACATGCTTCGCACATTTAGTATGCTTTGCAAACGATTTATAATTATTCTGCGAGTAGGTGAAATTACTCATAGCAGTTAAATGACTAACCAAACCATCACGTATGATATATATCACAACATTCATCAAGCACTAAAAACTGGCATATGAAATTATTCATAACACTTATGTAAGTAATCAAAATATATAGTTGTGACACTACAAACGTGAAAATAGACGACCAACATAAATAGTCGTTCACTGTGTTACACAGTGACGTAATTCAGTCAACAAGGTTTCAAAGTGGAAGGACTGAATGCTGTCGAAACATCAAATGTGAACTCGAATGTGAACTGTACTGTTGCTATAGCAACCTGTCGGCGTTGTGAGACAATCAGATTAAGTAGGGATATTAAATTCAATGACATAAGCCGCAGGCATGCGAAATGCAATTTTATCCAAAAGACGAAATATCTTTTTGCGAGCAAGTCGCTGTCCGCCGAGCAGATAACTATACATGTGAGGCTTGGAGACGGGTATTTGGTGGCGCCCCCTCTATTATTAAATTTGACATTCAAAGCAGCCCGACCGGTAATCGCAAGGTGGCGCTAAGGTACCGTCCAGTGTTTGCACCTGGCCCGTGAAGACAGGTGATTGGCGGAGGGCAACTTTGTGCTGGACGAGAAGTATTTCAAATTCAGTTGCCGCTGCTGTCTTGTACAGTAAGCAACGTTGCGTTTACGCTCTGCTCAAAAATCCCACCCACCCTCCCTAATAGTATGTTAACGGTGGGGGTCCAATAGATCAGCTCGTGCACAACGTGTAGGTACATTGCGAAACGTTGGTCACAGAAAGGTAGTTCACAAAGTTATTTTTGACGCTTTTCCGTGTAGTAGCTTGGTACACGAGGTTTTGCATTATGTTTTTCCTCCACTGAATGTTCAGTAGTGTACGCAGGGTTTTTAGTGCGGGTACTTTTCGAAGTACATTTGTGTGGCAGTTTGGTCCTGCCTTTCTGTGTCATGTGTTAATAGTTGGCAGTTTTCGTTATATGCGGGTATATATGGCACCTTTACACATTATGCATTGGGTTACCATACATTCATTATGGTTTGTTTATAAATGTTTGTGTGATTAGCCCACTATGTCATGTATCAGCAGTAGGTTTATTCATTATATATGTATATATATATATATATATATATATATATATATATATATATATATATATATATATATATATATATATATATATATATATATATATATATATATATATATATATATATATATATATATATATATATATGTACAACACCCTTACTCTTTAGGTGTTGCGTTACCTTTAATCGCATTTGATTTGTTACCATTGTTAGTTTACCATTGTTAGGGTTTAGCCCAAATTTTTCATGTATACTATTTTGCTGGGGGGATCGAGTACCCCAGCCTTTCTGTTTGTACATGTATGTGTATGGCTACCCAACTTGGTAATTACGCCCCTACTATGGCACTTGTAACCAATTGTGATTGTCACTCCTATGTAGGGGCTCTTCGGCATTCCAAGCCTATGATTACTCTATTAAATAAATGGATTGCCATTTTCTCACTCATACATGTTTTCAGTTATGACTGATATGTACAGAAACTAGCTCAGGCTCCACACCAGTTTATGATATCATTAAGACCAGGCAGTCAGATTAAGTAGGGATGTTAAATTCAATGACATAAGACGCAGGCATGCAAACAGCAAGGTGATCAAATGCCGAAATGTGTGTGTGTGTGTGTGTGTGTGTGTGTGTGTGTGTGTGTGTGTGTGTGTGTGTGTGTGTGTGTGTGTGTGTGGTGTGTGTGTGTGTCTGTTTGTGTAGGTGCGTGCGTGCGTGCGTGCGTGCGTGCGTGCGTGCGTGCGTGCGTGCGTGCATTTTAGGTCTAGAGAGATATAATAGCTAAGTTTGCTGTCAATGTAATCATAAATAGAATGTGCATCTGTATACTTAAACTTATACTTAAACTTATACTTAAACGAATGTGTCTTGTACACACCCTTCAATGACGTTTTTACATAAGACACCTTTATGTGTGCCGTGTCCTGTCAGGATGCCACGGGAACAGATTTGTATGTAGCCATGAATTGAACGAGTTAAAGGGGATATATGGCAGCTAGACTTATGTTTTTTGAAGAACAAAATACTCAACAAGTTTTTATTCCGTATTCCAACAGCTTTGTATGTTTACTATGAGTAAAGTTCACTTTTATAACACTGACATACCTCTAAATTAGTCTTATTCATTGATAAATCTTGCATCTACAATGTAATCAACGAGGTCATTCAATCGTTGATGGCCATTTACAAGAAATTATAATTTGACAACGAGTAAGTACAACGATCTGGAATTTAAAATGATCTGGTTATCTGGTTAGGATTGTTGTGTTTACCTGTATATTCTCAAAAAAATTTCTAAAACAAATTTTTGTTTTATGCAACATCTTGGTGGTAGTGAATAAAATGTGTCGACAAATGTTACATTTTGAATATCGTAACTTTGAAAATTCAGAAGAAGAAAAATATTCATAATGTTGGAAATTGTTTTTAGAGTTCTAGAGTTAACTAAGACAATGATGATTTTAAAAGTATTATGATAAAATATCCATTACTTTTTAAGTGTTTTTAGAAGGGCCATTTTGTTTGTTGAAAAAGGGGGATCTGGCATAAACATCTTGAATATGTTTTACTCAGAAAAACCCACATTGCAGTCTGGGCAAAACAAATTGCAAACTGTGCTCTAATTGTGCAAATCAAAGAATCCTACCCAGCTGTCATATCTCCCCACCAAGAGGAAGACATACACTTTGGTTGTGCTTAGAGAAGTGGTAGACAGAGGAAGATTACATCAACGCTACGAAACATCCTTCATTAGACGTAGATAGTACACGTCATAGGCCCAATGTGTTCGTTTAAAGAAAGTGTGTTTATAATATCATTGTATACTATGATGGTTCTCGTTACAGTAAGTGTATGTAGCCTACTTGCCTCTAATATACACTGTCGACCCGTTTGTTCTTATGCAACATGTCAACATATACGACTGAGTTACCCACAATCATCAAGATTAATAGTGACTATAACTCAATTAGCCTAACTAAAAAATCCAATATAATTGAAGTTAAAAACGTAATGTGTTTCGAAATGTTTATCCTGGATTGTGTTGCAACGATTTTGTTGTTTACCTAAAATAACGACGGATCCATTCAGGCGGGAACAGGGAACCAATGAGCAAACTCTATGTAATAAATATTTCACACAACTTCCGCGGCCCGGTGGGGGCGCTCAGGATGATGAGAAACACGCGCTGACACGGCATGGCGCTGCAGTCGCACTCGAAGACGCATTCCCCCGGCACGTTGTCGCAGAACGAAGGGTTGTTGTGATAGGGGAGCATGGCTGACTGATCACTCATCATGTACACCATCGTCGCCGGGAAATCGAGACACTCTCCTCCGTCCAGCACGGCGGTCACAGTCAGGTGGTCGTGAGCAGTCGGCAACTCGACCTCTAAGGTGAACGATTTGTCGGAATGCGGCGTTGTCACTTGCTGACAGGTTGCGTTGTTCACATCAACGAAGACAGACACGTTGTAGTCGTTGCGATATCCAGCAATTTTCAACCAATTTGTGTCAAAGTCTACAAATAGTTAGATCAAATTGGTTCTCCTATATGTTACCCATAGCTATGAAAATTTTCTTATGAAGGCAAATCACCATTGAACTTTCAAATGTCTAGGATAAATAATATAAACGTGAGTGTGTGTGCGTGCGTGCGTGACTGTGTGCCTGTGTAGGTCGTGTGTTTGTGCGTGTGCTTGTGTGTATGTGTGTGTGCTTGTGTGTATGTGTGTGTGTGTGTGCGTGTGCGTGTGCGTGTGCGTGTGCGTGTGCGTGTGCGTGTGCGTGTGCGTGTGCGTGTGCGTGTGTGTGTGTGTGTGTGTGGGTGGTGGATGTGTGTGTGTGTGTGTGTGTGTGTGTGTGTGTGTGTGTGTGTGTGTGTGTGTGTGTGTGTGTGTGTGTGTGTGTGTGTGTGTGTTTGTGAGAGAGATAAAGAGAGAGAGAGAGAGAGAGAGAGAGAGAGATAAAGAGAGAGAGAGAGAGAGAGAGCGGGTGCGTGTGCGAGTGTGTGTGCGTGTGCGAGTGTGTGTGCGTGTGTTATATGTGCTTGCAACGTGTGCTATGTGAGTTAGGTGATCTACATGTGCGAATGTGCGTGCATGACAGTGTGCGTGTGAGCGTGCGTGCTTGTGTGTGTAAGTAATTATTCACTCCAATTAGTATTACTGTTCACATATCACTACACCAGCTTACCATCAAAAACTTCTATTTCAAACAAATGGAAGTAACCGTTTACATTCGCTGCCACGAACAAGTAGCGCCCCCAAGCGTACAGTGGGAGCGTACACGTCACATCGACGGATTGCCCTCTTCCCACTGCACCGTGAGCGGCACATTTCAGGAATGGCGAGTCCAGCGGCCAGTGGTTAGGTCTAGGGTCATGGTCCGTCATGCCAATAGTAAAGCCATGTAGTCGATCTACAATCAAAATATACAATATATAATATTTTCTTTAAGGTAAAACCAAAAAGGCAAAACAAGTTGGGGGTCTCGTGCATATAGTAATAGTAATAGCTACGTCACCAGCAAAATGAGCAAAATATTGGGGGAAGGCAGTGTTAATTGAGCCATTTAAAAATATTTGTCATGTCTAGGGCGCAATCATAATCATAAGTCAAAATAAGTCAAAACTATGATTCTTAGTAGATCAATTTATACTAAGATACTATATATAGTATGCATAGATAATTATATATAACTGATTCAAATAGGGTTGGTAAGCTGGCTCAACTAACACTTGGTGTGGGATATGGTGAGCCACAGTGTAGCGTAAGTTGCGTGAATGCTTTATTTGTATAATTTACGTAACTAACAATTCATAACAACTCAGTCAACACATCTACCCAATGGGTATAACACGTTTCTGACAAGTCTACAAGCTTAATTAATAAGTCGACACCCTTAATTAATATAGACTTATAGGACAATCGCCACCAGTGTAACTAACTGCTAAAATATGTTGACTTGTAGCTATCCAATGTCCCAATTTGCTCGGAAAATGAATGTCTTGGTGCATTTTGGGATAAAGAACACTCGTTTTTATTCTCTTTCCGCTGTTCAACTAACCCTCCTTTGGGCCTTGGGTGGCTCAACTAACCCTCCCTTGGGCCTTGGGTGGCTCAACTAATCCTCCCTTGGGCCTTGGGTGGCTCAACTAACCCTCCCTTGGGCCTTGGGTGGCTCAACTAACCCTCCCTTTTACAATTAAGCTTATTTAATTAACTTCTCATTAATACGCGAAGTGATGTAAACAGTCTTCTCTGTGCATAGTTAAACCATTTGTCAGTGCACAAACAATAAAGTCTGGTCACGTGCGTTGATAACTTACACACCAGCAGACATTAATCACAACTACAAAAAAATTCGAAAAACATCAAAAAACATACTTTTAGCTCACATGTTCTGGCCGTTGTGACAAATGTAATCTATTATAGGTCAATCGTGTTCTAATAACATGTTCAATCACTGGGTGGTACCATGTAAGTGTCGCTGGTGTAGTTTCCCGGGAAACATGAGAGGCTCAACTAACACTGCCTTCCCCTACTCTGATCATAGTCATAACACGAAATTTATCTACCATTCAAATATAAAAATTGCAGCAATATTGTTATATTATAGGTTCATGTTATATAAAGCATAGTCAAACTCACATAACAACTATTATTTTATTAAATCGCAGTAAAACCACATTTTAGCAAAATTTTGACAATATTTAATATTTGACCCACAAGGATTAATACTACTTCAGTAAACTCGAATAAAATTTTCCTTTATTATGTATCTTTATGACAAGGCAAAAAATTTTCCCTTGCAAATTTGTGAATTATATTATATAAAGCATACTAATTTAGTAACAGTTACGTCGGCAGCAAGATTTACGAAATATTGTGCTCTCACCATAATCAGTCGTATCACGAGATTCATTTACTATTTAAATATAAAACTTGCAGGAATATTGCAATTTGTTGTGTTCATATTATATAAAGCATACTATGATAAATATACAATAAAATGTAAAATGTATTATTTTATGTAATTTATTAAGTCACGGAAAACCATATTTTAGCTCAATTTCGACCATATTCAATATTTGACCAACGAGGAATAATACCACACCAGTAGAACTTGGCCAAAATGTTCGTTTATTGTTTATCTCTATGAAAAGGAAAACACATCTGGATGTCCCATGCAAAATGTTAGATATCTGACATAATAACAGGTACGTCAGTAACACAATTAGTAAAACTGTTATCAAAAGCCATTCCACTGGTCTAAATTTTCTGTAACGAATTTACAACACACGTTGTCCACCAGGGGGTACCACTGGTAGTACGTTTGATTTATACTGTTTTCGGTTCTCTGTTATGTCCTTTTACAAAAACATGTACCATTCGTGTTAATTGTTGACGTAGTTTCAATCGACAGTATAACGTTTGTGTCGATTTCATGTTACGACTACGATGCGCAGACCGATGCGCAGTTAGTTTGATTTAATTACCTTGAAAAGAGCCGCTGTCCCTCAACATTGCAGTCTAACCTACTCTTAACAAACTGAATATATATCCCGAGAAACAGGCATTGTAATACAATACAAATCACATCCCTGAAGTACTTCGATAAAGAACGATCGGCTTTTGCTTTTCCGTGTGTTGAATTTCTAACTGTTGTCATCCGTAAGAAAATCCCTAATAACCGGACGGTCAGTGTTAAATCAATTGGAGACAGTCGTCATGTTGTGTATTGATCTTTCATTTTGAAATAGGTATTTTCGATCCCGTGGAACACCCAACAGCATAGCTCGATAGAAGAGGCACTTGTAATATATAAACCATGACACTTTAACGTGTTGAGGAGTAGGAAGAGATCATACATGTAGGAGTGGAAAGAGATCATACATGTAGGAGTGGAAAGAGATCATACATGTAGGAGTAGGAAGAGATGATACATGTAGGAGTGGGAAGAGATGATACATGTAGGAGTGGAAAGAGATCATACATGTAGGAGTAGGAAGAGATCATACATGTAGGAGTAGGAAGAGACCATACGTGTAGGAGTAGGAAGAGATGATACATGTAGGAGTGGGAAGAGATGATACATGTAGGAGTGGAAAGAGATCATACATGTAGGAGTAGGAAGAGATCATACGTGTAGGAGTAGGAAGAGATCATACATGTAGGAGTGGAAAGAGATCATACATGTAGGAGTAGGAAGAGACAATACGTGTAGGAGTAGGAAGAGATGATACATGTAGAAGTGGGAAGAGATCATACATGTAGGAGTAGGAAGATATCATACGTGTAGGAGTGGGAAGAGATGATACATGTAGGAGTAGGAAGAGATCATACATGTAGGAGTGGGAAGAGATGATACATGTAGGAGTGGAAAGAGATCATACATGTAGGAGTAGGAAGAGACCATACGTGTAGGAGTAGGAAGAGATCATACATGTAGGAGTAGGAAGAGATTATACATGTAGGAGTGGGAAGAGAGCATACATGTAGGAGTGGGAAGAGATCATACATGTAGGAGTGGGAAGAGATCATACATGTAGGAGTAGGAAGAGATCATACATGTAGGAGTAGGAAGAGATCATACATGTAGGAGTAGGAAGAGATCATACATGTAGGAGTAGGAAGAGATCATACATGTAGGAGTAGGAAGAGATCATCCATGGAGGAAATCAAACGGCAAGTGTAAATACGCGACACGGTCGATATATGTGTTGGTGTCGCGGTCTCAGTTTGTACCCGATCGCAGTATGTCGGTGCGCATGCGTCGATTGGTGTTAATCAATTGTAGATAATTTGTTCCATTCATTGATGGTCCTCTGTGAGAACGAGTGCTTCCTGATATCCAATCTACACTGTTCCTTTACTAGTTTTACCTCATGTCCTCTAGTTCTACTAACTTTCTTGAGTGAGGAAAACATATTTCTATCAATATTTTCATATTAGAAAATGAAAAGAAATGAGAATTTTTATTCCCTCTGCTAGCTCTGTCTTAAATGGTGGTTTTAAGTTAACTGTTTCTAATATTTTTAAGTGAAAAGTTTCAAGTATGTTTTTAGGTGTACTGTTTTAAGTAATGTCTTAGCCGAACTGTTTCTATTGCGTGTGTGTATGTGATATGTGTTTTGCCATTTTTATTACTGGCAATGCAATGTTTACCAAAAGAAAAAATTCCGTTTTAATGTATTTTTAAGCGGACAATAAAGTTCTTGAATCTTGAAAAAATATCAATATTGATTTTTTTACTTTCTCCTCGTTAATTTCAATGCGTGTTTTGGGCACCTATTGCCAAGTTTTGGGCACCTATTGCCAAGTTTTTGGGCACCTATTGCCAAGTTTTTGGGCACCTATTGCCAAGTTAATGAGTACGATTTCAGCAAAGCTACTGGTACACGTCGTTGATATTATGCACATCGATGAAACGGCCTACGAGAGACAAGGCCAAACTTGTCATCGGGAATAATATAATGGACCGGCCAATTTCGTTGTCCCTAGGCATCGGCCAATTTCATGAGCCCTAGGCACCGGCCACCAGTGTAGGCCAAACGATTGTCGAAGTCGACTTACACCTAACATATTTCAAACCTTAACGATGGGTACTGTACAGTTTTACCTTGAGTATTTTCGGTGTGTCAAAATAACTAATGGCATCAACAACTGAGAATAAACGCATCATTTCAAACTGTACACATAGAAATGACATTGCCTACAAGTGTGATTGACCCATCATGGAACGCTGGTGGTATTTGGTGCGTTTCACTATTGAGAAGGATCGCAGCTGGAGCCTAAAATTGACATAATATTATAGATCCGTAGCGCAATGTGAACGTTGGTGAAACTGGTGATCAGTTTATTTTCATGAAGAAAGATATTATAATTGTGTCACCTGTATTGAAGTCTCCATATTTTATGAACAGGAGGTATTCATTATAAAAGTCAAGCTCGATATATATATCGTAATTGCGCATGTGTTCGCCGTCGGTGTCGGCAAGCGATCGAATCTCGGTCAACCCAGCGACACGTTCATAAACATTCGTAAGCCTATTTGAGGCCTTCCGTTTCTCGGTTTTCGGAGAGTGATCGGTCGACGGTGAACCCTCTTTCTTCGTCATTGTAATGAAACATTCAACAAAAACGTTGAAAACGTGACTAATTCATGTAATCAGATATATAATGTCCTTTGAAACTTAAAACAGATACATCAGGATTATTTCTGGAATATTCAGTCTGAATAAACCATGCTCGGATATTTTCCGTGACCGCTAGGTTTCATGGCCCCTAGCGTGTGCCCATAGCGCCTGTTGGATAATTCGCCACTGAGTTCATAATGCGTCATTCCCTCGCGCGCTGCAAACTTATGCTCGTCATAACTGAGGAATAATGTTTTGAGAAACTATGTGTTTGCATATCATGAGCGACGATCCTTCGAATCATTGCAGAAGACGAATATTAATGCCGGTTAACATAAGCGATTTGTACGTCAGACGGTCGCACGGCTAAATTATGTATGCGTTTAAACGAGTATCCATCCGGTCAAACTAATTGTAGTCACACTCAACCGACGTAGGACATGTTCATGAATAATGAATATCACATATGATGAGGCGGCTTATTGAAATCCCAAGCAATCGATCACACAGGCAAAAGTCAACAGCGATTCAATGTCTTCAAACAAACCACGTCATTGATGGAATTTTAAATCGAAATATATAGCGCTGAAATCACGGGAAACCAAGTTCAACAGTGATCAAAACCAAGGGGTTGGGCAATCTCTGTAATCGGTTTACAATTGTCCAGTCGGAACAGGTTGAATGAGTGCGTCGATGAAGAGCGAGGTCAATATGGTAGGTTTACAGGTGACGCCGCAATTTTATTATTATTATTATTATTATCATCATCTTTATTCGGACTCAAGATCAAGAGTTCTTACTTAGCGCTAAGAGAGTTGGTGCGGCAACCGAGGAAACCCAAGTTCCGACGGTTGTTTTAATTCTGTGAAATCAGAGCTAGATAATCGAAGTTGTCTAGGATTTGTAGCAGGTGCAAGCTGCGAGTGTAAATACAGTGGAATTGATTCGAAATGGTGTTGCAGCAAGTGTTCTGTCAGTGCACCTGTAAACTTTACATCCTTATCCTGCGTAATATCACGCTCATCAGGGTTAGTGCTTCAAGGGAATAAAAACAACGATTGCTTGAAATTATATTATATACTGCAGCATATTTGCATTTAAAAACTTTAAAAAAAAATTCAATCAATTAATAATTTCACATTACAGGCTGTCCGGCTGGCTCGCCTCGATTATGCTTATTGTCCCGCCGTTACCGGCAAGCTTCGATGTGACGTCACGGAAGATACGGAAGTGCAACGAGACTGGGATTGTTTGTATGTTGACAGCGATTGCGGTTGTTTCGAAGCTAGCGTCATAATGGTTTATTGCGCAGCATTTGGTTGTAATGCAAACAGTAATAAAAATATACTAACATGTAGTTGGTTTAATTTCCCTACGAAGCCAACTTTGTTCCTAAAAAAGTAAACTTCAAACCGACGAAGCACAGCCGGCTTTGGCCTTTGCTCGTTTCGAGAAAACTTGTTTCGACTGCGACCCGGGCCGTAGAAGATGACAACCCTGGGTAATTCTGGTGCTAAAATCTATTTGAAAGAGAGAGGATGTTGTGTCAACATTATTCCCTGTAGCGAAACCTATGTTGATGCCACCAACCCGAGGAACACAGACAGCGACACGGGCATCGACAACCACCGACGGTCCACCTCGGATCAAAGCGACCCGAAATCACCAACACCCGTCAACGCTACTCCTGCTAGTGCGATGTTTACTTTCTGACCTAACCATGAAAGCGATCACATGGAGCCGCCAAACCTATCATATATTTACTATACAATTATTCACCTGTCACGTGTTCAAAACATTACTCGTAATTCTATGTAACGACAAAAACTAGAACAAAAACTCGCTGTCGCCTACGGCTCCGCTTACTTCAGCGAAGCAAGGCATAGGATATTGTTTTGACATTTATATGGAAGTAAGACCACATCATGCATGTGCATGTTTGTAAGTTTAGCTGTGCTAGATGATCGCTTTCTTGGTTATGTCAAAAAGTAAAAGATCGCCCCGATATGATGGCTAAAATGTTCCGATTTATTCGTGGATGATTCAGCGGTAGAAATTGCTGTTAGCGGCTGGAAATCACAATTATTCACTTGATAACCAGGAGTAGTAACGTGAGTGAATATTAACCCCGAAGTAGCATTAACGCAGATGAAACGAAAAATAAACTTGTCGTCCATGACGAGTAAGTACCACGTGATCGCCTATCTCACTATCTTCGAATGAACGCACAAACATCTAATTTTACGTATACATAATTGTTTCTGTAAATGTTATGTTGGTATATAGTAGATACGATGTTAAACTTTGCGTGCATACCAAAAGCATATTAACTAGTGCCTTGTTGTTATTCGCCACTGAGGGAAATGAGACTGAACGAAAATAACTAGGCCAATGGACATTGACACATTACACATGCATAGATTTACGAAACAGTAAACTCTGAGTATGTGTACACTTAGCCGACAGTATCATGTGAACATTATAAACAATACTTCATGTTCAAATGCTTGACATTAAGTTGATACATTGAAATATGAATTTTTCTGCATTACCATGTGAACACTGACACATACACTGGTGTGGATTTATCAAACAGTGAACTGTGAATATTGCTGTACTGAGCCTTCTTCCTTATAGTTACTTCCATTGTAACAGGGTGAAGCCAACTATTTCTTGTACTGCTGCATTGCTTTGTGTTTTGTCCTTTTTCCGTGTCTCCTTATCAGCTACTGTAAACAGTATGTAAACATTACTTAATGTTGAAGTGCAGGACATTATTTCACAGTGAAATTGATGTGCTGAACATGCAGTGTACTGTGAACCAATTTTGACACAGTTAACCACTGTTGACTATAAATATTGCTGCATTGTGCATGCAGAAAATTTCAAAGCACTCTAAAATTAATAAATTGTGTTTATTTTATGGAAGGAGAGTGTGGATTTTTTTCCAAAAAGTATTTCACCATGCAAGAATATATTGTTCTTTATGATTATACAGTAAAGAATACAAATTCTATGAATTTGCCAGCTTCATGTGTCATTTAATTATAAATAGTTAGGCCCTTAATACCTGTTATTATGCAAATGTCACATTACAATAAATTATGTCATAAAAATATCATACTGTAGTAAAGTCAATTATGTACACCATTTCTTCTTAACATGCCTCAGTAAATTTAAAAAACAACACTGTCACGTACAATTACTGAAATAGGTCATTTATTAATATAAATTGGTCAAAGTTAAGTTCAATGGAGGTCAAGTAATCAGGTAACTAAGGTCAATATTATGGTTAACAATTACAGCCTCTATTGACTTGATAGCATTCCAATCCAGACTTAATTAAAAAATAAATAGGCCATCATGACATGTAAATGGGTCAAAGGTCAAGTTGTAATAAACTAGGTCATTAATGGGTATTAAGGTCAATGTGTACATAAATTCTCCCTTACACCCCTCTCTGGTCTCACATGTCATACATAATTACTTAATTTGGCCATTTTTCAACATAAATAGGTCATCGTAGGTCAAGGTCAAATAAATAGGTAATGTCAAGTTCACATATTATTAGGTCAACCTTTTTAGGGTCCTCTAACTTTTTATTCCACCTCAATATCTTCTTTAGTAAACATTACATTACATGTTAGCCTGCATTCAGTGGCAGCGCAGCCACCAAACAGAAAGGTCACAAGAAATGGACTCAATTCCATAAGACAAAATAGACCCTTTTTGGAAGCCAAAAAGTGGAATAACTTCGCAAATAATAAAGATATTGAAAAAATTCAAAAAGGATGATAAACCGCATAACATATTTTATCAGACACAAGTGTTTAAATAATTTTGTTTAAAACAATTTTGAATTTTTTTTTAATATACCTAGCTATGGTTAATGTTGATTTTTTAGGTGCTATGTTGAAGAGATCAGCCAGAATTAAGGTAAAATCCTCATTAATATGACATGACACAATCATTAATTTTTAGCCCATCTGTCCTCAGTTGTGGGCCTGTGGCGAGCTTATGCCCTACTTGGCTAACGCTGTTGATAACCATTTACGCCATTGGCCATGTTTGGGGAAAAGTGATACAGGTCCTTTACTAAACATTTATCTTTTTAATGTTGCAGTAATTTAAATTAATTAATTGTAAAATAACCTCGTGTGGAAACCTAATGGAATATCCGGCTGTCAGTAGAAAGTTCTAGCATAATTTCACTTTCCCAGAAAATCAAAGAGGGTCTTTCCAGCATTCATATATGCTAGCTAATCTGATTCATCGTCCTGTCTCAATGGTGTATTAATCAACCAATGTCATCGCTTTCAAATCCTATCGCAACGTTTCAGTTTGACCACTTATCACTCCTGAGTGTGATGACGTTCTGAATATGGCATAGAAATTTGAGCAAGTCATCACACTGAAGAGCAAAAAAAGAACAGTACAAAATAATTTAACTAGTATCATACGTTTTCAACAAGGACTGATTGCTAGCAGGATAGGACTTACGGGTCGATTGTACTCTTTAGAAAACAAACTGACTGGGTATTCAGTTGTATAGTTTTCTTTTTACATTGAATAAATACTATGGAATAACATGTTTCTCACTATTGAACACTTGATTGTAACTTTGTAAGCTTCTTATTCATTGATTTCAACCATATTTCTGTTAGTATGACTAAGTTGGTGGTAAATATCAGATATAATGAATAAATTGCCTGTTCCAGGGCAATTCTTTATATCCGATTTTTATTACGGTTTATAGACCTTTATGTAGGTAATGCGAATTGCCTCAATGTCTTTGCAGGCGAGAAATGCCAGATACAGTTTCAGGTCAAGTGACTACATTTGGTTTCATCCAAGGTATATTGGTAAGATTACTATTGATAGTCTAGAAATAATTTTTTTAATGACATCTGGACACTATAATCAAAATCTTGTATGGTATTCTTGTTAGTATGATGTTACATATTTGATATGTATTCGAATTACCAGGTAATCTATTTTGGGGTGTAGGGTAGATATTGGAGGGATAGTATCTTTGGCGATGTGCAGCCGCTTGACTTCTATGAAGGCACTAGCTTCCGGTTCCCACAGACTACCTAGCTCATGTATGGCTCCCATTAACAGCTGGTGTACGACAGTGACCACACCCCAGACAATGATATCAGCTGACCAGCAAAACTACATGAATGAGGCTGATAGGTAAATACCTATGGGTTGAGGGCGTCCATCCATTTCCAAATTAAAACTTCCTTTGCAGGGCTACCAGTACCCACAGCTGATACTGCCATGCCTGATGTGGGGCCACAAGTACCCACCTCTGATATTGCTATCCCTGATGTAGGGCCACCAGTGCTCACAGCTGATACCGCTATGCCTGATGTAGGGCAACAAACACCCACAGCTGATACTACCATGCCTGATATAGGGCCACAAGTACCCACATCTGATACTATCACACGTGATGTAGGGCCACAAGTATCCACAGCTGATATTGCTATCCCTGATATAGGGCCACAAGTACCCACATCTGATACTATCACACGTGATGTAGGGCCACAAATATCCACAGCTGATATTGCTATCCCTGTTGTAGGGTCACAAACACACACAGCTGATACTACCACACCTGATGTAGGGCCACAAGTACCCACAGCTGATACTGCCATGCCTGATGTAGGGCCACAAGTACCCACAGCTGATACTGTCATGCCTGATGTAGGGCCACAGACACCCACATCTGATAATATCACACGTGATGTAGGGCCACGAGTATCCACAGCTGATACTGCTATGCCTGATGTAGGGCCACAAACACCCACAGGTGATACTGTCATGCCTGGTATAGGGCCACAAGTTTTCATACAAGAAGCAGCTGATGACATTGTCCCCGGTGCAGGACTACCATACGAAGAGCGATTAGACTCAGATGATTTGTTTGACAGTGGAAATGAGAAGGACATTGAATGTAAACAAGGTGACTCGATTGTCAGTGAGACTGACAGCCAGGACACTAGTGAATATGCTGATGATCCGGGCTGGGTTCCAGATAGTGAGGAGGATGTTGAAAGTGATATGGTTGTACACTCTAGTTGTTATGGTGATTTTGTACGCTACACACAATGTGAAATAACCATGTTCAACAGAAAGAGGGGTGGAGAGGTTCAGAGAATTAAGGTCACTGATGTGCAAAATGCGATGAAAGAAACTTTGTTGCCAGACAAGGAAGTGGAGCAGTGCCTGTCATCAACTGAAGTACAGTTATGCCAAATCATGAAGATAGAGGAATTTCGCGGAAAGTTTGGCCTGAGAGTCGCCTGGCTGGAGTAAACATTGCAGTCTAACCTACTCTTAACAAACTGAATATATATCCCGAGAAACAGGCATTGTAATACAATACAAATCACATCCCTGAAGTACTTCGATAAAGAACGATCGGCTTTTGCTTTTCCGTGTGTTGAATTTCTAACTGTTGTCATCCGTAAGAAAATCCCTAATAACCGGACGGTCAGTGTTAAATCAATTGGAGACAGTCGTCATGTTGTGTATTGATCTTTCATTTTGAAATAGGTATTTTCGATCCCGTGGAACACCCAACAGCATAGCTCGATAGAAGAGGCACTTGTAATATATAAACCATGACACTTTAACGTGTTGAGGAGTAGGAAGAGATCATACATGTAGGAGTGGAAAGAGATCATACATGTAGGAGTGGAAAGAGATCATACATGTAGGAGTAGGAAGAGATGATACATGTAGGAGTGGGAAGAGATGATACATGTAGGAGTGGAAAGAGATCATACATGTAGGAGTAGGAAGAGATCATACATGTAGGAGTAGGAAGAGACCATACGTGTAGGAGTAGGAAGAGATGATACATGTAGGAGTGGGAAGAGATGATACATGTAGGAGTGGAAAGAGATCATACATGTAGGAGTAGGAAGAGATCATACGTGTAGGAGTAGGAAGAGATCATACATGTAGGAGTGGAAAGAGATCATACATGTAGGAGTAGGAAGAGACAATACGTGTAGGAGTAGGAAGAGATGATACATGTAGAAGTGGGAAGAGATCATACATGTAGGAGTAGGAAGATATCATACGTGTAGGAGTGGGAAGAGATGATACATGTAGGAGTAGGAAGAGATCATACATGTAGGAGTGGGAAGAGATGATACATGTAGGAGTGGAAAGAGATCATACATGTAGGAGTAGGAAGAGACCATACGTGTAGGAGTAGGAAGAGATCATACATGTAGGAGTAGGAAGAGATTATACATGTAGGAGTAGGAAGAGATCATACATGTAGGAGTGGGAAGAGATCATACATGTAGGAGTGGGAAGAGATCATACATGTAGGAGTGGGAAGAGATCATACATGTAGGAGTAGGAAGAGATCATACATGTAGGAGTAGGAAGAGATCATACATGTAGGAGTAGGAAGAGATCATACATGTAGGAGTAGGAAGAGATCATCCATGGAGGAAATCAAACGGCAAGTGTAAATACGCGACACGGTCGATATATGTGTTGGTGTCGCGGTCTCAGTTTGTACCCGATCGCAGTATGTCGGTGCGCATGCGTCGATTGGTGTTAATCAATTGTAGATAATTTGTTCCATTCATTGATGGTCCTCTGTGAGAACGAGTGCTTCCTGATATCCAATCTACACTGTTCCTTTACTAGTTTTACCTCATGTCCTCTAGTTCTACTAACTTTCTTGAGTGAGGAAAACATATTTCTATCAATATTTTCATATTAGAAAATGAAAAGAAATGAGAATTTTTTATTCCCTCTGCTAGCTCTGTCTTAAATGGTGGTTTTAAGTTAACTGTTTCTAATATTTTTAAGTGAAAAGTTTCAAGTATGTTTTTAGGTGTACTGTTTTAAGTAATGTCTTAGCCGAACTGTTTCTATTGCGTGTGTGTATGTGATATGTGTTTTGCCATTTTTATTACTGGCAATGCAATGTTTACCAAAAGAAAAAATTCCGTTTTAATGTATTTTTAAGCGGACAATAAAGTTCTTGAATCTTGAAAAAAATATCAATATTGATTTTTTTTTTACTTTCTCCTCGTTAATTTCAATGCGTGTTTTGGGCACCTATTGCCAAGTTTTTGGGCACCTATTGCCAAGTTTTTGGGCACCTATTGCCAAGTTTTTGGGCACCTATTGCCAAGTTAATGAGTACGATTTCAGCAAAGCTACTGGTACACGTCGTTGATATTATGCACATCGATGAAACGGCCTACGAGAGACAAGGCCAAACTTGTCATCGGGAATAATATAATGGACCGGCCAATTTCGTTGTCCCTAGGCATCGGCCAATTTCATGAGCCCTAGGCACCGGCCACCAGTGTAGGCCAAACGATTGTCGAAGTCGACTTACACCTAACATATTTCAAACCTTAACGATGGGTACTGTACAGTTTTACCTTGAGTATTTTCGGTGTGTCAAAATAACTAATGGCATCAACAACTGAGAATAAACGCATCATTTCAAACTGTACACATAGAAATGACATTGCCTACAAGTGTGATTGACCCATCATGGAACGCTGGTGGTATTTGGTGCGTTTCACTATTGAGAAGGATCGCAGCTGGAGCCTAAAATTGACATAATATTATAGATCCGTAGCGCAATGTGAACGTTGGTGAAACTGGTGATCAGTTTATTTTCATGAAGAAAGATATTATAATTGTGTCACCTGTATTGAAGTCTCCATATTTTATGAACAGGAGGTATTCATTATAAAAGTCAAGCTCGATATATATATCGTAATTGCGCATGTGTTCGCCGTCGGTGTCGGCAAGCGATCGAATCTCGGTCAACCCAGCGACACGTTCATAAACATTCGTAAGCCTATTTGAGGCCTTCCGTTTCTCGGTTTTCGGAGAGTGATCGGTCGACGGTGAACCCTCTTTCTTCGTCATTGTAATGAAACATTCAACAAAAACGTTGAAAACGTGACTAATTCATGTAATCAGATATATAATGTCCTTTGAAACTTAAAACAGATACATCAGGATTATTTCTGGAATATTCAGTCTGAATAAACCATGCTCGGATATTTTCCGTGACCGCTAGGTTTCATGGCCCCTAGCGTGTGCCCATAGCGCCTGTTGGATAATTCGCCACTGAGTTCATAATGCGTCATTCCCTCGCGCGCTGCAAACTTATGCTCGTCATAACTGAGGAATAATGTTTTGAGAAAACTATGTGTTTGCATATCATGAGCGACGATCCTTCGAATCATTGCAGAAGACGAATATTAATGCCGGTTAACATAAGCGATTTGTACGTCAGACGGTCGCACGGCTAAATTATGTATGCGTTTAAACGAGTATCCATCCGGTCAAACTAATTGTAGTCACACTCAACCGACGTAGGACATGTTCATGAATAATGAATATCACATATGATGAGGCGGCTTATTGAAATCCCAAGCAATCGATCACACAGGCAAAAGTCAACAGCGATTCAATGTCTTCAAACAAACCACGTCATTGATGGAATTTTAAATCGAAATATATAGCGCTGAAATCACGGGAAACCAAGTTCAACAGTGATCAAAACCAAGGGGTTGGGCAATCTCTGTAATCGGTTTACAATTGTCCAGTCGGAACAGGTTGAATGAGTGCGTCGATGAAGAGCGAGGTCAATATGGTAGGTTTACAGGTGACGCCGCAATTTTATTATTATTATTATTATTATCATCATCTTTATTCGGACTCAAGATCAAGAGTTCTTACTTAGCGCTAAGAGAGTTGGTGCGGCAACCGAGGAAACCCAAGTTCCGACGGTTGTTTTAATTCTGTGAAAATCAGAGCTAGATAATCGAAGTTGTTTAAGATTTGTAGCAGATGCGAGCTGCGAGTGTAAATACAGTGGAATTGATTCGAAATGGTGTTGCAGCAAGTGTTCTGTCAGTGCACCTGTAAACTTTACATCTTTATCCTGCGTCATCTCACGCTCACCAGGGTTAGTGCTTCAAGGGAATAAAAACAACGATTGCTTGAAATTATATTATATACTGCAGCATATTTGCATTTAAAACATTTAAAACAAATTCAATCAATTAATAATTTCACATTATAGGCTGTCCGGCTCGCTCGCCTCAATTGTGCTTATTGTCCCGTCGTTACCGGCAAGCTTCGATGTGACGTCACGGAAGATACGGAAGTGCAACGAAACTGGGATTTTTTGTATGTTGACAGCGATTGCGGTTGTTTCGAAGCTAGCGTCAGAATGGTTTATTGCGCAGCATTTGGTTGTAATGCAAACAGTAATAAAAATATACTAACATGTAGTTGGTTTAATTTCCCTTCGAAGCCAACTTTGTTCCTAAAAAAACAAACTTCAAACCGACGAAGCACAGCCGGCTTTGGCCTTTGCTCTTTTCGAGAAAACTTGTTTCGACTGCGACCCGGGCCGGAGATGATGGCAGCCCTGGGTAATTCGGGTGCTTAAATCTATTTGAAAGAGAGAGGTTGTTGTGTCAACAGTATTCCCTCTAGCGGAATCTATGTTGATGCTACCAATCCGAGGAACACATGCAGCGACAGGGGCTTCAACGACCACCGACGGTCCACCTCGGATCAAAGCGAGCAGAAACCACCAACACCCGTCAACGCTACTCCCGCTAATGCGATGTTTACTTTCTGACCTAACCATGAAAGCGATCACGTGGAGCCGCCAAACTTATCATATATTTACTATACAATTATACACATGTCACGTGGTCAAAACATTACTCGTAATTCTATTTAACGACAAAAACTAGAACAAAAACTCGCTGTCGCCTACGGCTCCGCTTACTTCAGCGAAGCAAGGCATAGGATATTGTTTTGACATTTATATGGAAGTAAGACCACATCATGCATGTGCATGTTTGTAAGTTTAGCTGTGCTAGATGATCGCTTTCTTGGTTATGTCAAAAAGTAAAAGATCGCCCCGATATGATGGCTAAAATGTTCCGATTTATTCGTGGATGATTCAGCGGTAGAAATTGCTGTTAGCGGCTGGAAATCACAATTATTCACTTGATAACCAGGAGTAGTAACGTGAGTGAATATTAACCCCGAAGTAGCATTAACGCAGATGAAACGAAAAATAAACTTGTCGTCCATGACGAGTAAGTACCACGTGATCGCCTATCTCACTATCTTCGAATGAACGCACAAACATCTAATTTTACGTATACATAATTGTTTCTGTAAATGTTATGTTGGTATATAGTAGATACGATGTTAAACTTTGCGTGCATACCAAAAGCATATTAACTAGTGCCTTGTTGTTATTCGCCACTGAGGGAAATGAGACTGAACGAAAATAACTAGGCCAATGGACATTGACACATTACACATGCATAGATTTACGAAACAGTAAACTCTGAGTATGTGTACACTTAGCCGACAGTATCATGTGAACATTATAAACAATACTTCATGTTCAAATGCTTGACATTAAGTTGATACATTGAAATATGAATTTTCTGCATTACCATGTGAACACTGACACATACACTGGTGTGGATTTATCAAACAGTGAACTGTGAATATTGCTGTACTGAGCCTTCTTCCTTATAGTTACTTCCATTGTAACAGGGTGAAGCCAACTATTTCTTGTACTGCTGCATTGCTTTGTGTTTTGTCCTTTTTCCGTGTCTCCTTATCAGCTACTGTAAACAGTATGTAAACATTACTTAATGTTGAAGTGCAGGACATTATTTCACAGTGAAATTGATGTGCTGAACATGCAGTGTACTGTGAACCAATTTTGACACAGTTAACCACTGTTGACTATAAATATTGCTGCATTGTGCATGCAGAAAATTTCAAAGCACTCTAAAATTAATAAATTGTGTTTATTTTATGGAAGGAGAGTGTGGATTTTTTTCCAAAAAGTATTTCACCATGCAAGAATATATTGTTCTTTATGATTATACAGTAAAGAATACAAATTCTATGAATTTGCCAGCTTCATGTGTCATTTAATTATAAATAGTTAGGCCCTTAATACCTGTTATTATGCAAATGTCACATTACAATAAATTATGTCATAAAAATATCATACTGTAGTAAAGTCAATTATGTACACCATTTCTTCTTAACATGCCTCAGTAAATTTAAAAAACAACACTGTCACGTACAATTACTGAAATAGGTCATTTATTAATATAAATTGGTCAAAGTTAAGTTCAATGGAGGTCAAGTAATCAGGTAACTAAGGTCAATATTATGGTTAACAATTACAGCCTCTATTGACTTGATAGCATTCCAATCCAGACTTAATTAAAAATAAATAGGCCATCATGACATGTAAATGGGTCAAAGGTCAAGTTGTAATAAACTAGGTCATTAATGGGTATTAAGGTCAATGTGTACATAAATTCTCCCTTACACCCCCTCTCTGGTCTCACATGTCATACATAATTACTTAATTTGGCCATTTTTCAACATAAATAGGTCATCGTAGGTCAAGGTCAAATAAATAGGTAATGTCAAGTTCACATATTATTAGGTCAACCTTTTAGGGTCCTCTAACTTTTTATTCCACCTCAATATCTTCTTTAGTAAACATTACATTACATGTTAGCCTGCATTCAGTGGCAGCAGCCACCAAACAGAAAGGTCACAAGAAATGGACTCAATTCCATAAGACAAAATAGACCCTTTTTGGAAGCCAAAAGTGGAATAACTTCGCAAATAATAAAGATATTGAAAAATTCAAAAAGGATGATAAACCGCATAACATATTTTATCAGACACAAGTGTTTAAATAATTTTGTTTAAAACAATTTTGAATTTTTTTAATATACCTAGCTATGGTTAATGTTGATTTTTTAGGTGCTATGTTGAAGAGATCAGCCAGAATTAAGGTAAAATCCTCATTAATATGACATGACACAATCATTAATTTTTAGCCCATCTGTCCTCAGTTGTGGGCCTGTGGCGAGCTTATGCCCTACTTGGCTAACGCTGTTGATAACCATTTACGCCATTGGCCATGTTTGGGGAAAAGTGATACAGGTCCTTTACTAAACATTTATCTTTTTAATGTTGCAGTAATTTAAATTAATTAATTGTAAAATAACCTCGTGTGGAAACCTAATGGAATATCCGGCTGTCAGTAGAAAGTTCTAGCATAATTTCACTTTCCCAGAAAATCAAAGAGGGTCTTTCCAGCATTCATATATGCTAGCTAATCTGATTCATCGTCCTGTCTCAATGGTGTATTAATCAACCAATGTCATCGCTTTCAAATCCTATCGCAACGTTTCAGTTTGACCACTTATCACTCCTGAGTGTGATGACGTTCTGAATATGGCATAGAAATTTGAGCAAGTCATCACACTGAAGAGCAAAAAAAGAACAGTACAAAATAATTTAACTAGTATCATACGTTTTCAACAAGGACTGATTGCTAGCAGGATAGGACTTACGGGTCGATTGTACTCTTTAGAAAACAAACTGACTGGGTATTCAGTTGTATAGTTTTCTTTTTACATTGAATAAATACTATGGAATAACATGTTTCTCACTATTGAACACTTGATTGTAACTTTGTAAGCTTCTTATTCATTGATTTCAACCATATTTCTGTTAGTATGACTAAGTTGGTGGTAAATATCAGATATAATGAATAAATTGCCTGTTCCAGGGCAATTCTTTATATCCGATTTTTATTACGGTTTATAGACCTTTATGTAGGTAATGCGAATTGCCTCAATGTCTTTTGCAGGCGAGAAATGCCAGATACAGTTTCAGGTCAAGTGACTACATTTGGTTTCATCCAAGGTATATTGGTAAGATTACTATTGATAGTCTAGAAATAATTTTTTTAATGACATCTGGACACTATAATCAAAATCTTGTATGGTATTCTTGTTAGTATGATGTTACATATTTGATATGTATTCGAATTACCAGGTAATCTATTTTGGGGTGTAGGGTAGATATTGGAGGGATAGTATCTTTGGCGATGTGCAGCCGCTTGACTTCTATGAAGGCACTAGCTTCCGGTTCCCACAGACTACCTAGCTCATGTATGGCTCCCATTAACAGCTGGTGTACGACAGTGACCACACCCCAGACAATGATATCAGCTGACCAGCAAAACTACATGAATGAGGCTGATAGGTAAATACCTATGGGTTGAGGGCGTCCATCCATTTCCAAATTAAAACTTCCTTTGCAGGGCTACCAGTACCCACAGCTGATACTGCCATGCCTGATGTGGGGCCACAAGTACCCACCTCTGATATTGCTATCCCTGATGTAGGGCCACCAGTGCTCACAGCTGATACCGCTATGCCTGATGTAGGGCAACAAACACCCACAGCTGATACTACCATGCCTGATATAGGGCCACAAGTACCCACATCTGATACTATCACACGTGATGTAGGGCCACAAGTATCCACAGCTGATATTGCTATCCCTGATATAGGGCCACAAGTACCCACATCTGATACTATCACACGTGATGTAGGGCCACAAATATCCACAGCTGATATTGCTATCCCTGTTGTAGGGTCACAAACACACACAGCTGATACTACCACACCTGATGTAGGGCCACAAGTACCCACAGCTGATACTGCCATGCCTGATGTAGGGCCACAAGTACCCACAGCTGATACTGTCATGCCTGATGTAGGGCCACAGACACCCACATCTGATAATATCACACGTGATGTAGGGCCACGAGTATCCACAGCTGATACTGCTATGCCTGATGTAGGGCCACAAACACCCACAGGTGATACTGTCATGCCTGGTATAGGGCCACAAGTTTTCATACAAGAAGCAGCTGATGACATTGTCCCCGGTGCAGGACTACCATACGAAGAGCGATTAGACTCAGATGATTTGTTTGACAGTGGAAATGAGAAGGACATTGAATGTAAACAAGGTGACTCGATTGTCAGTGAGACTGACAGCCAGGACACTAGTGAATATGCTGATGATCCGGGCTGGGTTCCAGATAGTGAGGAGGATGTTGAAAGTGATATGGTTGTACACTCTAGTTGTTATGGTGATTTTGTACGCTACACACAATGTGAAATAACCATGTTCAACAGAAAGAGGGGTGGAGAGGTTCAGAGAATTAAGGTCACTGATGTGCAAAATGCGATGAAAGAAACTTTGTTGCCAGACAAGGAAGTGGAGCAGTGCCTGTCATCAACTGAAGTACAGTTATGCCAAATCATGAAGATAGAGGAATTTCGCGGAAAGTTTGGCCTGAGAGTCGCCTGGCTGGAGTAAACATTTAGCAACCCTCTCTAAGGTGTTTGAATTGTCAGAAACATCGCAAGATCAACTCGCACAATTCATGGGGTATTCCATTCGAGTACATCGCAATTTCTACAGACTGCCTATGGATCTGCTGCAGAGAGCAAAAGTGGTGAAAGTCTTAATGGCTGCAAACCTGGGTAGGTACCATCCGCATGTAGAGTTTGAAAACATCAAAGTGGATGCAGATGGTGAGTGAAATGTAACTGTTTTGTTAAAAGCCCAACATTCGGAATAACACTGTTGCGAAATGCATGATTTCGTCAATCCCGGATGCTCAAATGGTGGAATTTGAACCTCGTGAAATCATTTAAGCATCATTATACTACTACTACTAGGTCATCATCTGCCTCATCATTACTACCTGTATCAGTCAGTATGTCTGTCATCATGTTAATCACTAGTTTGCCCGCTGTGCTCTCGAAATGTAATACCTCACACAAAAGTGCCCTTTTTCCAGAAGCACCACCTTGCCATTTTTCAATCCTGGGCACAACACAGTTGGTCATCCTCTGCCCGGGCAATTTTTGTCTGCTACATCATGAAATAATTTTACCTCTTATCGACACAGCTATTGTTTGTTCCTTTACAGAAGTGGTTGTGCCAGATGATACCGATGGTGACAGTAATTTGGATGACGCTCCAAATGAGAGGATTCACAGAGAACAGAATGGTATTGTCAATGTTGGAAAATGCTGTATATAGTAAACCTCAGAAATAGCGAATTCGGATATAACGAGTAAATTAGTCAGTCCCAATTTTGCTCTTATTGGATGTCCGAGTTGATGGTAACTAAGGGATATAATAAATTATGGATAGATCCGAGATTTACTGTATTTTGTTAACTCCCCATGCACCCGGTAAATATTTCCCCAATGTGCCCGCATCATGGTGTAAATGCCTGTACAAGTGTTGCCAACTACTGAATAGTTGTTGAATTCGCATCATGATGTAAATGCTGAATATGTATGCTATTTACCAAGGGCAAAAATCCAAATAGGTTTTCATTGAATGTTTTTGTTTGCTCAGTTCTTCAGCACGTTGTCTTTCTCAGAAACACGTAATTAGTGACAAGGGACATCAGAGAAGCGCTTGACTTAGATTATCACTATTGTTTTTCACATGAACAATCCTTGTCAGATTTTTACATCTAAAATATCTGATCTCTGTCAGCAATGTTTTATAAAAATTCACATATGAAGGTGACAGCCACTTCTGACAAGATAACTAGGAAGCTCGTGATGAATCCTCAACGTGCATAACTGCATGTATGTGGGCAATTCCACCATGATTGACGTTACAAACTCACAAACTTTATTTAAAAATTGACTTGAAGCCATGAATGGATACAATTATCTTGTGTTGTTGGAAATTATGTAATATGGCACTAACAAGTTACACATGAACAGTGAATTCAATACAAAAGCATAATTGACTTGAATTTCACTGGACTGAACTAAATAATTATTAAAATGATAAACAATATCAACCCAACGATCATAAAATACCCAATTAATACAAATCAGGGAAGCTAGCCCCTCAATGTTGTCTTGCAGTTATCATCACTTAACCTTGTTCATGCAAGTTAAAAGCCTGTTGAATAGGTTTAAACTATTTTTTTTATTAAATCTGGAAATTTGTTTTCTTGTTTATCTTCTATGGAATGGAATTGCCCATATATGAATCCTTCATATCCATGTTCCATATAGGTACGATGTGTGTACATGTGCTGATTATGTACCAGACCCAGAATAGTCTACAACCCTTGCACACATGTGTCAGTTTCCCTTCAAAGTATTGATTTGGTTTCATTTATTCATCTATGTTTTTTCACACCCAACACGTCATATTAAAAATAATTTTACCCAGACACGACTAGTGATTTTTGCTTTACAGAAGTGATGTCACATCATGCCGACAGTGAACACGAACCTGAGCAGACAACTAGCACTGCTTCATGTAGGTACCAGAGCTTTAAGGAGACAACTAGCACTGCCTCGTGTAGGTACCAGAGCTTTAAGGAGACAACTAGCACTGCCTCGTGTATGTACCAGAGCTTTAAGGAGAGGCATAGTAAGCTTGTTTGTGACAGTATTTTTAATTAATATATCAGCAATGCCATGAATTGTCACATATTGTCACCTTATACCGCCAGGTCGTTCCCGACTTTTGGCGACTCCAGCACAGGCTCCTCCATTCAAATGTCATAGGCTGTCACTAGATGTTTACATTGTGTGACGTACCACGTCAAATGTCACAGGCTGTCACTAGATGTTTACATTGTGTGAAATACCATCATAAGAAGATACTCAGTGCAGAAGAAAGATGTTAACAAGAATAAATACATCTTGGGAGTTGTTTTTCAGTTGCCTGAGATTCTTTCTTTTTACAACCGCATTATGTATCAAGACACTCACAAGTTTGTATTACACATTACAGGTGATGACGGACAGCTGATATCACAAGAGATAACTGTGTCTAAGAAGAGGAAAGGTATGGTGATTTTAGCTTATGCTATGTATCATTTTAATCTTTCTCGTCAAACATATGACCAAGTAGCAACAATATCATTAGGAATCCATGCTAGAAGTGAAAGATAATGTTGTTTGTGCAGATGTTTCCATTACACTGCTTAATGAGCTATGGGTCTAGTTTGCAGGGTCAGATGATTTGTAACTTTTTGTATGTATTAGAGTTAATAATGCTTGAAGCCAGTCATTGGAGGGTTTGCAAGAGTTGTATGACTGTTGAAGGTTGTGTGTTATGATTGGGCTAATTGCTCTGTAGTTTCTTTAATAAGAACTGGCTGGAAGTTCATCTGGGCCAGTAGCTGGGAGTTCACCTGGGCCAGTAGCTGGGAGTTCATCTGGGCCAGTAGCTTTGCTTTTGTTTAGGTTTTCCAGTTGTTTAATTATTCCATTTAGTGCCAATTTCAAGAAGGGGTTATTGGGATACAAGATTTTGTGGGATAGGGTATTTTTCATGGGTGATTGCAGAACTATATTGGTTGTTCAGGGCATTTGCTTTGTCACGATAATTTGTGATATATTTGTCCTTTACTCATAGGGTGGTGATGTCTATATTTTTTATAAAGCCCTAATGTAATCTAATTTGCAAATTATTTACCTTTGTTTTCCTATACCAACTTTGGAATGAATTGTGCTTTTGGAGTTTCATATTATTTATCATCGTTATCGTTATTCAATAAGTATTCATGCTCCTTGTCTGCTTGCAGTCACACGAAGTCAGTGGACACAACAGCAACGGGATGCAGTCTTTCGGCAACTGAGTCATTGTGTAAACTTGTTGAATGTTCTGAAGAAAGCTGACGTTGAAGAAGCCATTACAAAGGAGGATGTTTTAAGAGATATACCGTGGCGTCGCATCAAAGACTTGGTGTATTACAAGATAACGGAAGCTTCACTTCATGTAACTAGTTGTGTGATATGTCTTCACTTACAGATTTATCGATTCCTAGACATGGAGCCGTCACTCTTCAATAGCCTTTGCTATGTAGTGATACGTGAACGTATTCTGCAGCTGTGTTGGTCCATGGGGGTGTTTTTATGGTACACACTAGTTACGTCATGTATATAAATAGACGATGTATTCAGTAGGCAACTGAGCCATTGTGTAAACTTGTTGAAGTTGCCAGGAAGATGCTTTAATGTATATTTAACAAGATTTAACAAGATTTGCCATCCAAGCCAAAGGCCCAGATGGCAAGTGGACAAGGAAGCCATTGGCTTATCGAGAGTCCAACAATGTTCATTTACTTATAACCCACCCTCCTGAGATATGTGTCAACCTTGTTTTTAAACATATTCACGCTGCTAGCAGTTACACAATCTGTAGACAATTTGTTCCATTCATTTATTGTCCTCTGTGAGAACGAGTGCTTCCTGATGTCCAATCTACATTGACCTCATGTCCTCTAGATCTGCTATCCTTCTTGAGTGAGAAAAACATATTTCTATCAATATTTGTTATATATTGGTAGAATTATTAAAATGTACTAAGGCTTGAATTGACTTATTTTGGAGATTTTCTCTTTGTGGTATTTATATCAGAATGTACTTTTGGCCCTGATTATTGGAATGCTTGCTTTGTAATGCATGCAAACTTGAAACGAAAATTTTTATACTGGAAAACCAAAAAAGTTTTAACTTTTTATATTTTCACTTTGGGGCTACATGGCTTAGTGCACTTTTAGTAACCTTACATTTGCAAACAGCTGACCTGATCATACAAGTAGGTCAACACACACACACACACACACACACACACACACACACACACACACACACACACACACACACACACACACACACACACACACACACACACACACACACACACACACACATTAAGTAAAAAAATTATATTATAAAATTAAATAGTAATGAAGTTGCTTTCCAGGTGGAAATCCTGATATACCAAGGGATATAATCATGTATTTCTAATAAAGTTATCTTCTTTGACAGCATGTTTTGAATATTAGTTTTTATAGGCTTTCTGATATTATTTTGCTAAGCATAGTTATTGAACAGTGTCAAGTTGTACAAAGTAAAATTTTAGTAACCAATCACGTTATAATAATATATTATTTCATTTGGGATATATTATGTCATTCGATACTACAGTAACTATACCATTAGGAATCAGCAGGGTTGACTGAATTACTTTTATTTTGTATTTGAGTAAAAGTAAAATTACTTTGTAAAAAAGTACTTGAAGTAGAAGTAAAAGTACAACATTTAGAAATAACAACAAAATCATGAGTAATATTATATAAATTACACAGCACGGATCTGACAACTGTTTTGCAACCATTCTGCCTATAACAAAGTGTTCCCAGACAGCCTTAGCTGGTCAATCGGTCTGCCACCCTTGAACATGGTGCTCAGTTGGATGCTTGGAAAACTACATTATCATTAATGAGAGCTCACAACATCAAATAATTTCAGTTAAATACATAACTTAATTAATGATGAGGTACAATTTGTCTTTTTATCAACCTGTTCCACTGGGGTATGGGAGGAGCTAGATTGTACAACAGGATATGTATACGCAGGTGTGATTGTATCTAAGTAGGTAGAGGGTCAGTCCAGTACTAGTAGTAGCCTCAGGGAAACTGGTCAGAGGTAATACAACCTAGCACTGCCCATAGTAAAATTAACAAAGACATTTGATGCCTGGCTGATGAAGCCATCTGGCTTGTGAACCCCCACCTTCTCATGTCTTATCAGCTCACACAAACATTGAAACAACACGCTTTAGCAGCTAGCTGGGTTGGTTACCTGGTACCAGCTGTGGCTAGCATTGATCAGAAGACAGACCAGTGCAACAGAGGAATTCTGTTGACAGTATGTACAGATAATGCATGTCGAATGCAATGGTCATGTAACCTTTGACCTAAGTCCCCTATCTAGTTGTGTGTTGGGTCATGTGACCTTTGAATCTAAGTCCCCAGTCCAGGAGTGTGTGGCACAGGTCCCCACTTCAAGTCCCCAGTTGGATTTTAATTCCTATGACTTGAGTTAATTATTAATCTAAACATTTTGGTTATCGTATACGTTATTAACGACCAAGGTCGTCATATGATTGCAGATCAGTGTGGCCAACACCTATATTTACGAGGTCCCCACTTACCATTACATTTATTGCAGTCCCCGCTTGGGTGTCTATACTCACATGGGTATGTGTGTGAGATGTGTGCGAATGTGCGTGCATGACAATGTGCTTGTGAGCGTGTGTGCTTGTGTGTGTAAGTAATTATTCACTCCAATTAGTATTACTAGTCATATGTCACTACGCCAGTTTACCATCAAACACTTCTATATCTGCCAAATGGAAGTAGGAGTCAGACCACAGTAGAGAATTGTATTGGTGGCTATGTTAACGTTTTGTCTGATTATAAGAAAACGTGACCATCAAAAATTCTGAAACAAATGTGCAGCAACTGCCATCATCTCATTGACATGCTCACCAACTTTTATCAAAATCACATACCTCCAGCTCTTTTAAAATGCCCCCACGTGCGACGCCCGTCAATATTTACAAAAATAGCTATTTTATTCATGCGCCCACGTGGCCCATAGCAGACAAATTCCCATAAATCCCTCCGCCAGTTAAACTCTTTAAAAATGCACTATTTCACAGCAAATAGCTTCTATAAACAAACCTGTGAATATTCCTGCTCAAAGGCACTCATGTCACATAATATGAATTTATTAAATTCACATTTCACAATTTTACGTGCCCTACATTCGTGTGAAACAGTAAACAGGAAGGTCAACTGTGGTCTTACCCCAAATAAAAATGGTAATTGTGCAGAATTTTTTTTTATTTAGCCTGTTAATAAAGAAAAATGAAAATCATGTATTCATGCAAACAATCTTTGTCCTACCTAGTTGTTGGAGTTGCTTACATACACAAGGAACCACCACCTGTGCTGGGCAGAACACACATATGAGCTACTTCAGCTTGAGACAGTCTATATTCCAGTACAACACTCGGATACACTCACTTTTTCAGCTCGCTCGAATGAATTTGTAACATCATTTTCGGAATAGTCCAGCATGTGTTCTGTAATAAAATTCTATATAGCCAGTTGTTATTCCATACTGAAAATTATAATAATTTTTTTACCTGGCGCCACAATACACCTATGTAAACAGACCCAAATATCACCTTCGAGTGTGGATTACTGAAAAACCAGACATCTCAACTTTCAACCTTCCCTGTGGACCAGTTAGGTCAGCTCGCTCGCTGTAACTTTTCAGATGGAGGCTGTACTAGTGTGACTATGTCCCCAACCCCCCTAATATACTGGTCTCCTGTCACTGTCATCTGGGTTCTCAGACGGATTAGACGTCTTTGCATTCAGAAAACGGTTTTGTCACTTTCATTAGTAATTTTACTTGGATTTACCTGGGATTTTAAAAAGGAGGAGACAACACATGATAGTTGTAGTAGTAGTAGTAGAAAGAGTGAGGAGAAATGTCCACCTGCTGGTGGAATTAAGATGAAGATTGGCGGCTTCAAGACCGGCCACTGTTACCACAAACCATCAGATGCAGCAATCCAACAGGAACCCAGTGGGGTTAGCAGTGGGATTTGGTTGCCACGGCTAAGCCAGGATGATTTTGACAGAGTGGTGCAAACCACTCCTTCAGGATTGCTGGCAGTTTCCGACGCAGAGGGCCGGCCAGGCATGAGCAAAATTCTACGGCCACAGCTTGATCAATGCCCTGACCTAACAGAAATCTATCTTCAAGCTGACGTACAGACAGATACTCATACAGTTTCTGAAATGCATCTATTTAGTGTGGACAAAAATGCAGCAATGTGGAATGACTGCTTTAAAGAGCATGCTAGCAGAGAAGATACATGTATTCTTCCACACTTCGAAGTACATGGGAAAAAAAGGTTTGTGTTCGCAACAGTCATTGTCCTGTACAGCCTGTCACTACAAGTCACGTATGTACAAGCTGTATTCCGAAGTAAACACGGGCAGTCGTGGTCAGAAACCGTGTGCTCCAAATGTAGCCATCCATGTAGGACTACAAGATTCAACAATTTTCACATGGAGAACAAGCTATGCAAACTAGGCACATCACTTCGCAATCAAGGTCAAAATGTGTCGTGCCTAGGCCATCAAGGATGTACAGCCACGATTCGTGTGGTCGATCCAATATCAGAATATGAAATAGGCCGTCAAATCGGAGTGAGCTTTGCCCAGCAACAGGTCGGACTAAAAATTTGACCAACAAGGAATAATACCACTTCAGTAGAACTTGACCAAAATGTTCGTTTATTATTTATCTATATGACAATTTTATATATCTGACATAGTAACACCTACGTCAAAATTAGCAAAACTGTTATCAAAAGCAAAATTTTACCCACAAGGAGTAATACCATTACAGTAAAAGTTGGCTGAAAGTTAAAAAAAAGTTATTATTCATCTCTATATACATAGAAAAAAACGAATGAAGTACCAGGCAAAAAATCAGAGTTTGCGATCTTAGTTCCGAACTAAATTTTCTGTAACGAATTTACGACACACGTTGTCCGCCGGGAGGTTCCACTGGTAGTACGTTTGAGTTATACTGTTTTCGGTTCTTTGTTATGTCCTTTTACAAATACATGTACTATTTGTGTTAATTATTGCCATAAAGGACGTAGTTTCAATTGACAATATAACTTTTGTGTTTGATGTTACGACTTCGATGCGCAGTTAGCTTGATTTCATTACCTTGAGATGAGTCATTGTCCCTGAACATTGCTCTCTAACCTACTCTTAACAAACTGAACATATATCCCAAGAAAAAGGCATGTATAAATCACATCCCTGAAGTACTGCGATGATGAACGATCGGCTTTTGCCGTCCCGTATGTTGGATTTCTAACTGTTATCATCTGTAAAAATCCCTAATAACTTGACGGTCAATTGTAGACCAATTGGAGACAGTTGCACTCATGTTGTGTATTGATCTTTCGCTTTGAGATAAATGTTTTCGATCCCATGGAACAACCAACAGCATAGCTCGATAGAAGAGACACGGCACTTCAGTGCAACCGGCTGCACATGACCCGGTAGCTTCTGTGAAAAAGTAGTAATCATGACGAGTCTTGTAATACATAAACCATGACACTTTAAGGTGTTGAGGGGTAGGAAGAAATATTACATGTAGGAATTCAAACGGCAAGTGCAAATACGCTAAACGATCGATATATGTATAGGTGTCACGATCTCAGTTTGTACCCGATCGCAGAATGTCCGTGCGCATGTGTCGATTTGTGTTGTTCAACCGATCCGCCACGGGAGCGACTCTGTTGCTGGCCCAAGGTGCACATCATTCTGTTTGTTTTATGCTTTGGTGACATTATCTTGAGGAGTTTCTTGCACTGTGTGGTATGGTAATGTACGTGAAGGGATGTGTCTTTTGATTGTCTTGGCTATGTGTCGACTTTTGGAGTAAACAACAGCAATACACAACTCTTCGAGCCATGACCCGCCATTGCACCCATGCACGACAGCCACGAGTACCTTCTGAGTTTGCAAAACTGTACCGACACATCGCCTCCTAACCTTGAATTTGACTGTTGGAGCGCAGCGAACATGAAAAAAAAACGAAACGTAGTTCGAGAGGAGGAGTGAGAAATAGACTCAAGAAAACTTGTTTCAGACCCCCACTTCCGGCAATGATACTTTCAAATGTGTGCTTAATTCAAAACAAAATGGACGAATTATAAACACTGATTGTTCATGACTGCAGACATTGAAGGTTTAACAAGATTTTTTTCAACCTTGGTTTTACAACAAATGTACAGAAACAGCTTTAAGCACAATTAAAGCCTGACTAATAAATCTTCACGTCTGAAGGTGAACTCTAACCTTTGTCAACAGATGATTTATTGGTCACATTTTATCAGACTTAACGGGAAAATGTTTGATATAAAAAATAAAAAAATGAACTATAACACTGCTAATTTAAATGTACTTTGAAATCGAAAAATTAAGAGAATTTGGGCATGTCATCTAAACAAAACGGTCAACTTGTAGTGAATCAGTTAACCAAAGAAAATCACTCTATATTCCCTTTAGTGAGTGACCTTTTGAGTTCAAAGCCGAATAGATCAGAGCTATTGACAGTATGAACTCACGTGGCAAACGTCGTGATTGTAGGCTATTTTTGTAGTTGTTGTCAAATAGACACAGTGCTGCGGACAATTAAGCATAAGATCATACACAGTACAGTTAGGTTGACCGTAGTGCCCACATTGGCACTGGCAGTAGGGTCAGCAGAAATATGGTACAGATGTGTCTTATGACTTATAAAATTTAACTCCAAACAGCCTTGTCTAGATATTATAGGAATGGTTTTCCTTCTCTCAAGTTAGTGAGTCATGACAGGGTTTTTTCTATTTCCCTGCATCCATGGATCTTTTACTTCCCCTGGCCTAGACACCAGATAGAAGGATCAACAGCTTTTAGTGTATTTTCCAAAAGACACAGGCAAATAGGGTTGAACGAAACTGCCCAAGCTTCGAAATGGCAGAGGTGAAATCGAACCACTGTCCTCCATTAGGAGGTGTCTTCTAACCGATCTACTAAATACATAAAATGTCAAATGTACATTTTAGTTTTGTACTATAACGTTTGATGTGCACGAGCTGATATTTTGCGCAATTTGATGTTTAATATTATATTTGTTTATTTTTCATATGCGAAAAATAGCATTAAAAAAAATATGCTAAAATAGCACTAAAGAGCTTGTGGTAAGCTAAAAATCTACAATAAGCAATTTTTAATATCAACAATAACTGCTGCCTTTCCAAAATGTCTATTCTCCACATATCAATACCAATTTCATGTTGTGTGCAGTACTTTGTAAGTGCTTGGGCACAAGGAAATGAAAGTATGCAACCCTAACCGTAGCTAACCCCATCTCTAGCTAACCCCATCCCTAGCTAACCATAACCCTGAAGTGGTTTACATAAGATATAATCATTCCCATAGGCACAGGTTGATAGGAAAAGTGAACAGTTTGCTTGGAAAAGGCAGACAGCAGTAGCAATCACGAACAGCATGGTACAGATCTGATGCCAAAATGGAAATTTGGCGAAAATTAGGGGGTATGACACCAGTATGTGACAGAACAGGTAGCCATTTTGCACTAGAACGTTCATATGTGATATATTTGTTGTGGCCCAGTGCATTAGCAACATTGTATATAAAAATTTGGACAGAATAGTTGTATTTTGGTTGTGTCACACCCACTGAAAACACTGCGTAGATCAGCATTTTCAAATCTGGCCACGACTGGCATCTGGTCATGTGACACCCCTTTATGGTGGCGTGTCGAAATCAAGCTGTTCGCCTTGCATCTTATCAACTAGAAGTATGAATGCAGTCACATAAACAATAAAATTTAACAAACCTGACACATTGGAATTTACCCCAAATCCTGTTAAATGTGAAAATATTTCAATTTTCTTACAAAGTTATGCCATGTTTCGTTTAAAATCAAGCAATTATATGAATACTAATTTGAAAACAAACTCATTAGTATATTTAAAGACACAGTAAGCAGGCTTCATTGGTTCACAATGCTCTGGAAATCTAGTGTACATGATCTATGATTTATCAAGTGTCAAAATCGACCTATAATTAAACTATGTGACTGGTTTTCAGCTAATAATACGGGTAAGGCATTGTATAGACTTGGCTGTCAAACAAATAATAATGACTTGACAAGCAGGAGTGTTCCATAATGTGTCTACATATACATTGTGCCGCAACTTGATAAAACATTTGATACTTTCTCAACAAAAAAATTCCCTATTTGGGGTAAGACCACTGTTGACCTTCCTGTTTATTGTTTACTACGAATGTAGGGCGTATTACATTGCGATATGTGAATTAAACAATTCATATGATGTGACATAAGTGCAGTTGAGCAGGCATATTCACAGGTTTGTTCGTAGAAGCTATTGGCTGTGAAATGGTGCATTTTTTTAGAGTTTAACAGGCGGAGGGATTTATGGGAATTTTTCTGCAATGGGCCACGTGCATGGGCGCATGAATACATAGATATTTTTGTCAAAATTGATGGGCATCGTACGTCGGGGCGTTTTAAAAGAGCTGGAGGTATGTGATTTTGATCAGATTTGGTCAGCGTGTCAGTGAGATGATGTTAGTTGCTATGTAAACAGAATTGTTGATGGTCACGTTTTCTTATAATCAGACAAAACGTTAACATGGCCACCAATGCAATTCTCAACAGTGGTCTGACTCCAATAGGCAGAGTCGTCCGCCCCACTCTTGAGCTTTGGAGCGGAGTTCAAGGCCGTGATTATCGTAAGCGCGGGTTTGGGCTTTCCGTAGCCAAATGGCTACGGAACTAATAACTTAAGTTTTAAAACCGATACGCACTAACCGTTCCACATGTGTATTCCGTGACATACAACCGACACTTGGGCGTCAAGAAACAGAAGAAATGTGCTCCAAATAATTATTTATGAGTACATTTATCGGTCACACAGAAAAGATTTCATAAATAACCGCCATACTGTGCACGTGATGTTGCTTTTGGGTCACATTTTCAAACGCGATTTCGTGTAGAATGAGGTCAGAGTGGGCCAGCAGCACAGACATAAATAAAACACCCGTTAGTAAGTTAGTAATTTATAGGGGAATGATTAATGATGTAACTCTATGGCCAGCAGACGGCAATTCTTATCGTGACCTTATATTGATCTACGAGAATCCCGTTTGGTAATCTCGCTCACACAACATCCGGTTATATAAAAAAAATTACAAGCACATGCGTTCTGACAAAAAGGTAATAATTTCACTTTTTTACATGGTTATTGTCATGTAACTTTAGTGATATACATATAAGAATGCATACATACATGCAATACGTGTTTATTGCTCTGTTTTTGTAAGGTTTCACGTCTCATGAAAATACTTACGTTTTTGACGAGCGAGCTCTTCGCCTTACAACAGCAACAACCAGATAGAAAAAACCGTATGGCGATTGACTTTGCCTATAATTATACAGGATATCGTTTCGTTTTGTGACTTGACTTTGAATTTATATAGACGACTCGAGACTTGACTTGGATGTCATTGACTTGAGACTTTGTTGTTGTTGATTTTTTGGTATCTAGTAATACCGCGGATAGCACACCAAACTACACTTACTTCAAATGTAGTCCTCTTGGTTTTTACGAGTATCCTTCTCTAGAGTTAGCGAGTCCATCACAGTTTTTTTCATTTCCCTGCATGGGACCGTTTACTTCCAATGGCATAGACACCAGCGCCATTAGGGTGAAAGATATCGCATATCCAGTCTTACAAACAGACACTAGTATGATCGTGTAACATGAACGTTTAATGTAGAACAACACGAAAACACAACCAACCGCAATCAAACCCGGAGAGCGAGAGCGTCCTTGACCCGGGGAACCGGGGTCACCAACAAACAGCCATAGACGTAAATCATAGTTGATCGTCTATTGGCGTGACTTCTTTCTTCTCCTTATACTATATATGACTAATTATAGAGAAAACAACTATACAATAATAATATTGTAATTATAGTCTAAGTGACAAAGTCGCTTAGATACTCGGGAGGTCTGCGTCTTCTGGTTGATCGTCAGGGAAACTCCTCGGCGGGGAAGTTCTCTTCATCTTCGGACTCTTGCCTCTCCTCGTCTGGAACGACCGGAGTCTGCGCATCCGGAATCGGAAGTACCGACTGAGCGTCGTCAGGTGTGGCAGGGTACAATAGCTGTGTTGGTATGCTCGATCGAGGTTTTGGAGTGGCGTCATATGTCGGCGCACTCGTCGAGTCATCGTACTGGTACGCCTTTGGCGGATCAAGTGTATGGGCAGCAACCTTGTAGCACTCCGACCGTTTCACCCGACTTGCCGATGAATTTGCTGACATTGAGCCAGACCTCATCTACACTCACTACTAGGTACCGACACCGAGAAAGTGACTTGTTTCGGTCACAGTACAGATACACAATGTCACCAACATCAATATTTAATGCTTTGGACACGGTATAACTGGGTGACTTCGATAGTTGACTTGGAGCGTGGTTGGCATTTCGCAAAGAATGCTGCTGGCGAATGAGGTCGTAATCGGTTAACGGCAGTTGTTCGTTTGTGAACTGGTCTCGCTGGGTCCACAACTCTCTGGCGGAAAACCCCCTGTTTCGTACAAGAGTGTTGAGGTTTGCGGTGGCAATAGATAGAACAAGCTGCGTGACAGCCCCGCCTGTGGGTTGTTGGTATAACAGTTCATGCTCGAGTTCGCGTACAACCTTTTCAGCAACCGGACTTTTATTGACGTTCTTGACGCGTCCAAGTTCAATCGTGAGTCGATACGTGGACAGCAGGGCGTCATTGACGAGAGCAGCGAACCCTGGGGCGGGGTCAGTGCGTATGACAGCAGGAGGCCCATCTAGCGGTCGTAAGCCAATGCACAGCTTGACCAGAGAGTCTCGTAGTGTGTCGCAGCGTTCATCGTCGATTAAACACGACGCAGTGTATGACGTTGCGCACTCGCGTAGGACCAAGATGAGTTGTTTCTCACGTTTGATGACGTCTGCGGCATAGGAAATTCCTACCACCTCTGGAGGATTGCTTGTAGACTGTGGGATAGTCGTGTGTGGAGTATCGCGTAGTGAGGCACATTGGTGACAGCTACGCGACGCTGTGTCGATTGCTTTGTCCAGGTCCAACGCGTACAGATAGCGATGCATGACCTGTTTCAACTGGTAACATGAGGGATGGTCCAGTTGAATGGGTAGTACTGTCACTAGCCCGTCAAGGACCATACGGGGAACGATGATGCAATCTCGTGCGGGGCTGAGTGGATCGTTACGACGTACGACTAGCAGACCATCACGGGCGATGGATGCGACGTTTAGATATCGCTTGACGTCTTTGGCATTCGTTATTTTCTTGGATGGTCGCGTCTCTTGTGTGAGGTGTGAAAGTGTGCGTCGCAAATCAGGGCATTCGGCTTGGATAGCTAGCCACGCTGATCTGCTGATGAACGGAAGTCGAGCCCTCCCAGATGTCACATCGTTGGTAGTGACGCGTTGCAGGACAACCGACTCCTCCATTTGCCTGACGAAGGTGCATACTTGACATTGTTGTTCGAGACATGTCGGTGCGTTGCGACTAGCAAAGTCTGATGGGACATTTGCTGAGCCGGCGAGGTGTCGGACAGTTGCCTGATAGCGGCTGACTACCGACAAGAATGTAGAGACTCGCGGACTCACAGAGAACTCGCCGCGACACAGTTTTTCATGAGCTTGTGCGCAAGGCTTGCTATCAGTGAGGATAGACGCAGTGTGACTCGACTGTACGATGTATGGGCTGAAATGCTTCACTGCGGCTGCAATGGACAACGCCTCTATCTCGCAAGGCAGCCATGTAGTGTGTCGCCCGCGTAATTTCGCACTGAAGAATCCGGCCAGTTTCAATTTGCCAGCACGCATAACGTACAAGGTAGCCCCTAGTCCGTACTGTTTAGTGGAGCCATCGGTCACAAGCCATAGCTTGTCGGAGGGTCGAGGCAACGTGATAGCCTTGTTCGTATGTAGACTGTCCTGTGCATGCTTGAAGGCCTTCCGTAAGGAGTCTGTCCAAACGATATGTTCAGAAGACTGGCGTCCGCCAGTTGCATTATCGAAAGGTGCGAGTAAGGCAGAGCAACCGGGTATTACACGCGCTAGCATTTTGTAAGCTCCAACGAATGCGCGCATGGCCTTCACAGTCGTGGGAGCTTCACAGCTGGCTAGGGTAGCTATACGGTGAGGACTCGCCTGAATGGTACCCATATTCCATATCCAACTGAGAATGGTAGTTGACGTCGGACAAATCATTGTCTTGGTGGCTGATAGTCGCAAACCACTGTTGGCGAAGCACTGTAACAGCCTTTTGACGTTTTGTTGAAGTTCAACAATGCCGCAGTAGACGTTGTCTGCAAGTTTAGCGACACTGCCTTCTTGCAGCAGATCTCCGAGTATGCGACATAGCAATTCTTCGAGTGCAGTTTCTGACCCAGGCATCCCCATTGCAGAGCGTGCATACACGCGTACGCCGCGGAACGGCGTGACGACACCGCAGTACCTCATTGATTCACGGGAGAGTGGTATTTGATAGAAAGCGTTCGATAAATATGTTGTTGCGATGTGCTTCCATTGTGCGATTTTACGCAGGGTGCTATCAACGTCGGGCATCAGGGATGGTTGTGGTTTGCTATAGCGTCCCACGTCTGTGAATGCAGTGACTAATCTGTGTCCACCGTTTCGCTTCTTAACGAGGAACGACGAATTAAGGTACTCGACGTTCACAGGAACATCCTCAGGTCGGACGACAACGCCCATCGTCTCAAGTTCGTCGAATTTGCTCTGAAGCTCAACGAGCTGATTTCGAGCGTGTTGTGGTAGGCGGCCTTTCCGTTGAGGCGGTTGGACAGGGCCCATGTTTACGACCGCTTCGAAAGGTCCAACATGGCCGTTATAGCCAGTGTAGTTAGGGTTAAATACATCGTCGTATTCTTCAATGATGGCGCGGAATGATGCACGTTCATCGGATGATAGTTTCATGTCCGGATCGATTTGGACAGAGGCAGAGTGCTTGCTAGGTGTAGATCTGCGAGGTTGTAGGTCTATGGCCTTACTGATAACGTCAGAACGTAAGGGAGTGTTTGTTGGAACGTCCGGTACAAACACGTCTTGAATTTGGCAAAAGTGTTTGTTTCGTTTCAGCAAGCGAGTGGTGTTTGTCAGGTTGGGTATGCGTACCACGCCATCTACACTGGTAAAGAGCGACGGTTGTGGCCACAGGTCACTGTCTCGTGTGAACTTGTTGCCTGTAATGTCAATGCGTGGCTCCAAAGCGAATGTGGAGTCCGTAGTAAACAAGTCAGTGGGGAGGTTTACTTCCAAGAACTCGCCAGGCCAAACCGTGGTACTGGTGGGGGGCGCTCGCAACATGTGGGTGCATCGGACTGCATGTCGGTTGGTAGATTAATCGGTTGTACCATACGTGTAAGTCGTGCCATCAGACAGCGTGATGTTTCTCTTAGCTGGACGTATGGTCACGTCGTTGACTTCCATAAATGAAGTGCCAGCTAGATCTTCGACATCCAAGTTCTTCACAACTAACCCACAAAACGAGAAGGTGTGGTTTTTGCGCGTTAGACGCACTGTAGTCTCGCCAATTATGGCCAGGGGCGATGTCCCATCAGCTTGATGAGCCGATTGAGAAGAGCTCTTGATCTCACAACCGAGTCTCAGAGCAGTGGAATGTCGGACCATGTTGCCTGTTGCACCGCTGTCAATGGTGACTCGGACCGTGTGATGGCCACAAAACGTGTCCAGATAAGGCGACTGACGTATGTCGATGCGTTATGCCGAAGCGAGGCCTAACGTAGGCTGGTCAACGATTTCGGGTTGATGGAGCTCATGGCTGTACTCATACTCGTCGTCCTCTTCGTGTACGTCAGTGACTTGACGGACCTTAGCCATGTAGCGACGATCTTGTTCGGGAAGATATGGGCATTCGCTCAAGAAATTCTGCTCGTTGCTGCGGCCAGCTTGTTTGCAGAGTGGACATGACATATCCAGTCTTACAAACAGACACTAGTATGATCGTGTAACATGAACATTTAATGTGGAACAACACGAAAACACAACCAACCGCAATCAAACCCGGAGAGCGAGAGCGTCCTTGACCCGGGGAACCGGGGTCACCAACAAACAGCCATAGACGTAAATCATAGTTGATCGTCTATTGGCGCAGATAGAAGAGACCAACGGCTTTTATTGTCTCTTCCGAAAGACACAGGCAAAGTGGGGTGAACGAAATTGCACAAGCTTCGAACTGGCGGAGTTGGTTTCCGAAAGCCCGACACTCTACCACACGACTACGCGCCCCACACACGACCACCGCGGCCCACACACGACCACCGCGCCCCACTATACTTGACTTGCTTGTGTAGACATGACAGAAAGTCGGAGGTGGAAGGTTGATCCTAAAACATGGTGGGAGGTGGGAGTTTGTCACAGTACACAGAATCTAAGGAAACATCCATGGATTTTCATTCTAATTCATGAGTTACGAGTTACATTTGTAAGCGCATGCACTATGCATACGAAACGATTCTAAACTTCACTTATATTGAAAAGAATCACAAAATAAAATATAACGAAAATAATATTTAACACTATGTTCGTTCAGTATAATAGGCTACCGCCACCGGCTTTCGCGTGTAGGCGCCACTAGTAAAAAGTGGAAGCTCGCCTAGTCCTCGTTTCCGACGGACGGGCCTGCGCTCGATGTAGCCTCGATTGCCCAGGCTTAGCGCTGGGGCGCCACCGTCGCACACATCTTCGCCTGGATGCAGAGGCCTGGATGGAAAGTGGGTTTCTCATTGTGACGGAAATTATGTATGCAATATGCACCCAGATTCTGGGCGCATGCATATTTATTATTATACCCAACTTACAAAGCGCTCTTTTCATACATAAAAGCCTGCTCAAAAGCGCTGTACACAATGAATAGAATAATCATAGACAGTAAAAACAAAGCATAAAAACAATAACATGATAGAAAAATGAAATATTATAGAAGACTGGATATAATAAGATGAATATGTATATACTATTTTTAAAATGTAATAAAAAAGAAAAACTGACTAGAAAGAGTTAAGCACCAAAATGAGTTAGGAACAAATGTGTTTTTTAGCAGCTTCTTGAAAGTGTTCAGTGTTTTTGCTTCACGAATGTGAGCCGGTAGAGCATTCCACAATTTAAATGCTGAACACTGGAGTTTTCTGTCGCCGTAAGTAACTGTTCTAGCCCTTGGAACTTCTAGTATCACTGAATCCATGGATCGTAGCGTTCTTCTTGGTTGGTACACATTCAGCATGTCCGATAGATATCCTGGAGCCTGTCCATGTAGGGCTTTATATGTGTGCATCAGGATTTTGAATTGCACACGATAGTTAACATGTAACCAGTGCAGGTTTCTCCACACTGGTGTGATGTGACTGTAGAGTGATGTTCTGGTTACAATCCCCCGTGCCGCAGTGTTCTGTACATGTTGTAACTTGTTAATTGATGTCTGGTGCAGTCCACTGAGCAGAGCATTACAATAGTCTAGACGTGACGCTACAAGCCCGTTGACTAATGACTGAATGGCAACATTTGTGAGATAACGCCTAATGTGCCCAATCCGCATAGAAATGATAACACAGTCCATACCGACGGACAATGGCTCCTAGTGGTTTTGTGTACGTGGTGTATTTCTTCGGGCCGAGTACCGAGCCTTGTGGTACACCATGTTCCAGGAGAACTGGATCGGAGTGCTCGCCATCTATGACCACTGCCTGGTAACGGTCACGGAGATACGATGCTATCCAGCCGAGAGCAGCTCCGGAGATTCCGAATAAGTTCTCAAAACGATGCAACATAATTCCATAATCGATTGTGTCGAACGCAGCTGACAGATCGAGCACGACCAACACTGTAATACAGCCATTATCCAGAGACTCGATGATATCGCTTTGCACCTAGAGGAGCTCCGTCTCGGTCGAGTGACATCTACGGTAGGCTGACTGGAGCTCCTCGTGAAGACCATTACTCTCCAGGTGGCGCTCAATCCTTATATCTACAACCTTCTCTAACACCTTAGCAATGAAAGGAAGGTTAGTCTGTAGTGTCTCAGGATGTCTGGATCGAGTGTTGGTTTCTTGAGTAGTGGTCGTATTTGAGCACACTTGAATGCACGAGGCACACAGCTGCTATCCATAGAGGCGTTGACAATCGCGGTGATTACAGGGAGTAGCTCATCTACACACAACTTTAGAAGCCACGTGGGCATCGGATCGAGGTGGCAGGATTTATCAGGTGAATTCAGGATGAGAATCTTCACTTCGTCATCAGATGCGCGAGTGGGTGGGAAAGGTGGTCTAATGGTTACAGCACCCGCCTGTCGATCGAGAGGACGGTGGTTCGATTCAATCTCCGCCGTTTCGAAGCTTGGGCAATTTCCTTCACCCCACTTTGCCCGTGTCTTTCGGAAGAGACATTAAAACCCGTTTGTCCAAACTCCTGCGTTAGCTCAAGATTGGGCTGTTTGGAGTATAACTACTTGAGATAACTACTTGAGACTTGAGTAAACCTCTCCAGTGGTGTAGTTACAGATGAGGCGTCAACGTCCTGGTCAACACCATGTACCTGGTCCGTCTGGAGGCCACGTCGGATGTTTTGTATCTTCTCCATAAAGAAAGAACAAAACATCTCGGTTAGTTCACTGGGAGACGCCGTTTGAGGAAGAGATGGAGACCCCTTTTACTATGGCGTCCGTGCGAAAAGGTTTCGTTGCGTTTTACTATGACGACCAACGAGCTGCGAAGCAGAGAGCGAGGCGCGTAGCATCAAGCGGGGGTGGGTGGGAGACCACCCATCAAAGGCAATGTAGAAGGCAAATTTGCATATAGCTGGCCCAATCAGGTTTTCATATAGATGCCAATCTTTAAAACTGATTGGTGCACACTCTTCGACTCTAAGCTAGACTGGTAACCTAAATCCATAAGATCGCAAACCAACCCATTCGATTATCTATACGTCCGCTGGTTTGTTTGTCGCAACCGACTGCGCACATATTCGCGAGAGTTGTTCTTCGGAAGAAATTTGAATTGACGATCTGCCTGAATCACGACTTTCTTCTAAACACACTTATCGATTTACTTACTCATCAAACATTCGACTGCCCTTCCTGGACACACTTATGGTACGACAAGAGGATGGAACAGTGACACTCCTATTGTATCGGAAGAAGACACACACACACACACACACACACACACACACACACACACACACACACACACACACACACACACCAGTATCTGAACTTTGTTTCTCACCATCCATTATGTAAGAAACTGGGAGTCATCCAGGCATTACTGGATAGATGCAACAGCCTCGTGTCAGAGCCAGAGGACAGAGAGAAAGAGGTGGAGCACATCACAAAGACACCAGCAAAATGTGGGTACCCAAGATGGAGCATAAAGAAGATGAAAGAATAGCAAAATCAGAACGGAAAGGAAGATAAGAACGCAGAGAAATTCAAAGGCAGCCCCCTCCCAAACGCAATGCAAAAGTTTAAATAAACTTCAAATGCGTGCAATTTTGGATTGTATTTGTATTGAAAATGTGCATAGTAGCAAAATAACGTTCGTTTTTTTAAACTATGTTACGTATTACTCAAGTGCACAGTTGCAATGACTTAACAATGTGTAAACAATAATCGCTTTGCCCAGCCAAACAATCTTTATACAAGTATCGCAACTGTTCATTTTGAATGTATAATCAAATTGTGGTAGAGGTGAAATGCCAGGTGACGCCACTGTCGGGGAGTGTGGGTTGTAACACTCACCGATGACGATGTCATCGTTGTGTCGCCATTGTCGGTGACTGTGGACTTTGGCAGTATAAGTTCAATTCGTTGCATACAAAGAGAGGTTGACTTTAGACTACGAGAAACTTGGAACAACAGTAGGAACAGTGGAGGAAGAATGGAAGGCTTCCAAAGATGCATTTGTTGGAGTAGCAGAGGAGCTGTGTGACAGAACGTCTGGAAAAGGGGATTATCATCAAGAAGGACAAACCAAACCTGGTAAACGGAAGAAGTAGCAAAGGCAATAGGAGAAAAGAGAGAGAGTCAGGTGTGGAAGATGATAGAAGGGATCAAGTAGAATGGGGAACAACCGAATACAAAATTACAGCAACTGTACGGACAGAAGAAGAAGGCGGCCAGGAGAGCCGTGGACAAAGCAAAGAGGGAAATGGAGGAGGAACTATACAGACAGTTAGACGAGGATTGCGGAAAGAAGTTGAGATATAAGATGGCACAAGAGAGAGAGAGAGAGAGAGAGAGAGAGGGATGAGACCAGCAAGGATGTAAAAACTGGACTAGTAATCAAAGATAAGAATGGGAAGCTAGTCACTGACAGGAAAGATTATTAAAAGTCTGGGAGGAGTATTTCAAGGAGCTGCTGAACCAAAGGGACCGCGAATTAGAACTACCAAATGCAGTAGAAGGACAAGTGAAGCCGGAGGAGATTGGGGATGCAGACTTTGGAAATGCTAGTGGAGATGCTGGTAATGGCTGAACTTGTTGGAGTTAGGTGGACAAGGCGATTGTTAAATGCCTGCACGACAGAGCGGAAGAACCCAGTGTAGTGGCAGACGAGGTTGATAGTCCCTGTATGGAAAAGAAAAGGAGATGTTCACGACTCTGGAAAATACCGATGTATCACGTTGCTGGGCCTGAAGGTGTTAGAAAGAATTCTGGACGGACGGATAAGGAGGATAGTGGAGCGTGAAATTGGAGAAGAACAACAAGGTTTCAGTAGAGGGAGAGGTAGGGCGGACGGGATGAGAATGAGAATGTGGCTCTGGGATTCATAGACCTTGAAAAGGCATACGACACAATTCCGAGAGATATGGCCATGGCCACCTTGAGGTGTCTCAGAGGCGGATGTGAGGATGGTCGAAGGCACATATGAAGAGACAAAAGGTAGAGTAGTGTGTGGACCGGGAATATCGGAGTAATTCAGGGTGGACGTCGGCCTGAGACATGGGAGTGCCCTAAGCCCACTGTTATTCATTGCTGTAGTGGAGGTGACCAGCAGGAAGGCGAGTACAAGGGACATTCTCCGCAAGTTGCTAGATGCCGATGACCTGGCAGTAGTAGCGGACAGTGAGGCAGACCTTCAAGAACGATTGGTAGATTGGAATGAAATCTTTGGCAAACATGGACTGAGTGTAAGTCTAGCGAAGACGGAAGTGCTTTGGGCCGGGCAGCAGAAAAAAGATATTGACCACAGACTAGAGAGTACAAGCTGGGGCGAGTGCGTGGAGGAAAGTGAAAGGGATGATGGGAGATAGACACATATCTCGAAAGTTAAAAGGAAAGGTTCTTAACTCATGCATAACACCAGCATACTTATACGGTCTAGAGACCATGGCAATGACAAAAAAACAACAAGGGAGACTGCAAGTTTGCGAGAATAGCTGGGTGAGAAGAATTGCGGGAGTGGAAAGAATCGACAAGGGAAGAATGGGGGAGTTGAGGGAGGAAGTTGGTGTGAAGGAGAGTCTCACAAGGAAGCTGGCGAGGAGCTGGCTAAGGTGGGCTGGACATGTGCAAAGAATGGAAGGGGTACGATTGACGAAGAGAGCTCATGCGCTTGGATTGGAGAGTAGAAGGAGAAGAGGAAGACCGAGACTGAGATGCGAGGACTACGTGAAAAGAGATTTAGTTGGAGTGGGAGGAGAATGGAGAATAGGAGCGAGGGATAGAGGGGAGTGGATACGCTTGGTGGAGACGGTAGTAAAAACGGGACTAGTTATAAAGAAGAAGGGGAAACATAAATCGACGACCGGTATCGGTGCCAGCCTCAAACCCGGACGAGAGGGAAAAGGAGGAGAGCAACAACTAGATGGCGCCACCATGCACTACTCGTTCACCAGATGGCGGCTCTAAGGTGGGTTTGTTGACGACTAAGCTTAAAGCCAAGCCCAAGGGGCGTTGCTACACGAAATATAACATTAAGAAGATGCAGCAAGCGTCAAATCAACCGTCTGACCCACCACTTTTCCCAGACTGGATGTCACAGATGTCCACCGACTTACAGAATGCTCCATTGAATTCTCTGGCAATACCAGGTTCGTGAATGTTGTTAACACTTGATGATAGGACGCGATCACTGACGTTCTCTGTCGTTTGGTTCTGCAGACTTTAGAAGTTTAGTCTTTACTGGCCGGGTTGCCTTTTAGTTCGACTTGTAATATTTTCTGAATATATGGGATTAATGTTTTAGTCACTATTTGAATGAAATGTTGAAGAAATTCACAAATAAGATGCAACTAAATGCCACAAATTAAATGTTTTCATAAATTATCGAAGGGCGATAATAGGGTTAGTTTCATTGATTCAGTTTCATTCCTTGCCTAGATAGTAGCCTTGATGAGAAACTCACTAAGCAGCCGATCATAAGTAACCTGGGAGGTAGTAGTGACTTTATAGATCCAGATGACCGGCTTTGTGAGGTGCACCGAGTCCACAATATTTCCCTATGTCTATGATAGGGATGTCAATGAAAATTTCAAATTGCGGATCTATTTTGTTTTATATTTGTATGAAGTGGCTGCAGCCATGTCCATGACGTCAAATTTAAGATGTTAACCTTTACTGTGTTATCAATTACAAAACTCGGACAATATACATCTCATCATGAAAATTACTGCCAAGCAACTGAGCTAATCTATTATTCCCACTATAGTCGGTCATTGTAGGATTCCCAGAATGACCCGTGTCACTACCAGTTCAATTCCGGAATTGCCCTGCAACCAACTTAGCCCCCTCGACACCTCTTCCAAAAGACACAAAGTAGGGTGAACAAACTGAGATAACACGGAGTGAAAAAAATTGCCCAAGGTTTGAAATGGCAGCAAGAGGATTAAAAACCGGGTTTTGTTGATTGAGAGTCCGATAACCAATATGTGGGTGTGGGTGTGTTGAAAAATTGTGCTGTGTTTATTATTATTATATTGGCATCATATAACACATGTAATATCTTTTTGCAGGTTCTCATGACTCATTCTACCTGAATAAGGATGGAGACCTTGGCCCTGATGTGTCCCGTGTCATCAGAGACCTTGCAAAGGTGTTTGGAGCGACTGTGAAAGACATAGTTCATCGACGATCAACCACGCAGACTCTGAGCATCACCAAGCAACTGCTGTTGAGGATACGCTATTTTGATTTGTGCATCATGAAGAAACCCAAGGGCTGTATGGACAAAAGGTGGAGACAGAATTGGTGGCAATCAGGTCGTTCCTGATGGATCACCCAAAGGAAGTTGTACTCCTTGACTGCAGTGCATGAACGAGTTTGATCACAAGCAGTGCCTGTCGATGTTCCTAGAGGTCCTTGGTGACGTCATGTGTCCGTACAGAGTGGGTGAAGACATTTCACAGAGTGGGTGAAGAAAAAGAGAGCAGGACAGCAGTATCTGAACATCTGCCTGTTTGATTTTGTTGAGATGGCACATTGTATTCCCACCATGATCGCTTTAAACAAGGGTAATGAATAGAATGAGATATTTGTCACTGCAACCACAATTATGTCAATGGCTAACACATAAGTGGATCGGCAGTGATTGATCCATCCTATGTGATGCGTTCGGCGCAAGAGAATAGAATAGGAATATGCCTATAGCATTCCTAATTATTTCCTATTCCAATTGAATGTTGCCATCTGTTAGGCTATGAAATATATACCTATATCAAACTTATCAAAACAGGACACAGCCTCCCCAATCCAAAAACTCTATTGAATATGGCAAATCCATACAATCTGGCAAGTCTGTAGTTTGTATATATATTGATAGTATATTGATTTGATCTCATATAGTGATATTTTCATGTGACACAAATCAGGTTGTGATAACATTTGCTTATTTATATTATTATTATATTATTCCATACATCTTGTGTTATTTGGTAGATCTTGATGATGTATCATGGTAGACATTTATGTTTATATAGAGCCGATTTTAAAGTCGAAATGTGGTGGTGTAAAAACTGGTACAGTGTGTGTAAGGAAATCAGTCTTGGTGAAGACAACAGCAGCGGACATGGCATTCATTGAATGTCTTTCTCAATGTACATGCCTCTTGTATGAAAGATCTCCATAATGGCCATCCATTGCTGTGTTCTCCAGTTCATCACTTTTGGAACTGTTCATCTGGAGGTAGTGTTTGATGAACACTGTTGTTGTGATGTTTGTAAGGACAACCACACAGACCTGCCACATGTCTTAGTTGAAATCTGTATTTTTGACTTAAAATTCTGTATAAAGCCATATAAATCCATACTACTATTCCATCCATTACACTACAAAATATACACACATCAGAAAATCAGAAGTTTTTCTGGAAGTCTGCTTAGCATCACAAATAGTTGTGCTTCTTCTGCTATAAGTTTGTCATTCAAGTTTACACTTGTGTGATGAAAACAACAAAATATACTTCATCACAATTTTACCACTTAAACAAAATCCATACTGCAGACAGGAAATCTATACAGTATGGCAAGTCTGATCATGTTGACATTGTCTAGATGGAAAGAGATGAATTCCATACAAATCTCATGCCCAGTCCATTGAAGCTGGGCTTTTAGCATAATTGTTTCTAGAGGCTGGTTGATCATTTACTCCAAAGTGTGTGTGTTCATGATCTTGTCTTGCCCCTGTATGTTCATGATAGACCAGGGAGAGTGATCGTGAAACTGGCCAGAACTAGCAACTTACAATCTTGCCTTAAGTTCACAACTTTCTTGCCTTTGTGAGAAATCATTTCAGCGTTTTGCAGCATTGTGTACTTTGATTCTGAAAATGTTTCGCATGTGTGCACAAACATATTTACATACCCTGTGTGTGTATGCATGCATGTATGTAGTTTCTGCATGTACTGTGATCAGCTAAATGTGTTAGAGATCAGCCTATATGTTCTACTCCAGTGTATTCAAGTTGTAGTATTTAGAAGTTATGATTACTATATCCAAGAGAATACTAAAGTACTTGAATATCATGTTTACATGTAGAAGTAATTTGTTTATTTAATTTTGTTAATATTATACATCAACTTAATTCCAGTTGTACCTGAAATAAAGCTCAAGGTTGTTTATAAATCACTTCAGTAATGAATTAAAACTTTTAAAACAGATGAATAATTCCAAATCTCCAATTGGCTTACAGTCTGCAACATCTATGCCTACACATCAACATTGCAGACATCAGTCTATACTTTGGATACAGTTTGTACAATAGCATTCGACCATGCTGGCCTAGACAGGCTTTGTCAATGTCATTGCTGGCCCTGGTCACCATGTTGGTAGTGGCCATTGTTGTTGCTGGCCTTGGTTACCTTGATGGTAGTGGCCATTGTTGTTGCTGGCCTTTGTCACCCTGGTTGTGATGGCAGCCATAATGTTGTCCTTAAAAGTGTTTGATAAAATGCCTCTATAATCAGAAGCTAATTTACCGTTTGTGTGGCGTGTCACCTACAGGTAAATAACATGTAATTGTGTTCTTTGTATAAAGCATGAGCAAATCACATTCATACTTCTGTGCGTGCATCCGTGAGCACGTGCTTGCGTGCGGACTAGACAACATGTAGTACGGTGAACAAACGAAGCATAACGGTTTGAATAGACGCTGCAGCCACAACGGCAGAATCACGCGTGCGTGTCCTAATTGAGTCAGCCATGTTTTAAAATTTTCGTCTATATACCTTCCTTCATACATACGTAGAAGAAATTCCGACGGGTAGACCCTATATGCCTTCTAACACGCATGCGTCATTTGCGTCCGATCTATGAAGAAAGTTGACCTTGGCTTCGTAAGCTGATGGGTTTCAACGATTTCACGGCTCAAGTTGATTAGATTTATGCCATACACGTGTATGTGTACCGAGTCAAATAACTCAGGGTAGAACTATCACCATAGAGAGATGTCATTCTGTAGATTGGTTGTACAGTATCTCGCACATGTGCGTCGTTTCTTCTGAGGCACTTATTCTTATCTACCAAAGGCACAGAAGATCAACCTGGTCTACAATTTATAAACGGTGTTGGCGTAACGGTTGCCAGAACCTCTTACTGCCTTTGCCAAGCAAACGCCAGTCTAGCCTCTAAAATTATCACTTATTTGAACTCCTGCCGTGTACGGTTTGTGAGCCACTGTTAAAAGCCAGTCGTGCAAAAACGACTGGATGTGGTTTGCTGCTGAATAGGTTTCAAAGCGCGGACATGAAAATACCTGTCATTTGTGTGTATGTATATGTGTGTATGCGTGCGTGCGTTCTAGCCACTTAAATTCGATTGAAGTCATAGCTTAATTAAAAGACACATTCAACAAAATATATGCACGCCAACTTTATTTCAAGCAAAAAATACAGTAGATATCACCTTATTACCCGAACAATCAACAATATCAGATTAAGACATTTTTATAGCGAATACACAATGTTTAGCATGTTGCAGAAAAATATGTGTATATATGCACACACATGTATACACAAATGTGTGTGTTTGTGTGTGTGTCTACACGCACACCTGCTCACACGCACGCGCACACATTTCTGCAGCATACTAAACATTGTGTGTTCGCTATAAAAATGTGTGCATTATTACACGTGCATTTGACTGCACTGCATACAAAGTAGTGCTGGAAGTAGAATATGGTCAAACCATAAGCGTCAGCAAAAACTTGTGTTGCTTTGTCAGTGTCTTCTGAGATACCTCAGTAACATATCAGACAACGTTTTCGACATCACAGTAGTTGATAACACCTTATAACCCAAGCAATCAACAATATCAGATTAAGAAATGAAAGCTAAACAAATTGCTGCGAAATGTAAGATATATAACCCGCATTTTATATATTTCTGCAACATGCTAAACATTGTGTATTCGTTATAAAAATGTGTGCATTGTTACACTTGTATTTGACTGTATTCCTACACCATTCACATGTATTGCATACATGCATACAACACCTGTTGTAAAGTATTGCAAGACGTTGCATCAGCAAAAATCTTGTATTTCTTTGTCAGTGTCTTCTGAGATACCTTAGTAACATATCTGACCATGGGAGTCCGGAGGGGGGCAAGGGGCACATGCCCCCTGGATCTGGATGTTTGTAAAATTTAGGTCTTTTACGGTGAGTACATTGTTTAATATTTGGGCTAAGTAAATCATCTAGTATATTTATTAATTATTTATATACAATTATATAATTATCGTTCACTGAAACTAGACATTTTGGTAAGTGTAAAGATTTCTGGTCGAAATCAGACAGCAGAATTGTTTCCCCCCTCTGGAAAAAAGCCTGCGGATGCCCCTGTATCCGACACCTTTGTCGATGTCGCAGTAGTTGATTTTCAGATTTGTTTCCAAACGTTTCGACGACACTGTCAAATCAGTGCCAGCCATTATTCATTGAATGAGCAGTGAACTACGTAGGCGGCGCTAGTAGTAGCGCAGCTAACCTCGTTCTGGCATCAACATTGCTCTTCAGTGAATAAATTGATTTAGCACAAAACACACAGTTAACAATATACACATATTTCAACACGTTAGATGGAATATGACAAAACCTTGGACAAATGAGGAATACATTTTAGTTTGATAGAATATGGTCTAAACAAGCCCAGTTTTGCTTACTTATATCACCAATACCACATAATATCAAACTGAGAAACAATACGCTATGATATTCACATAAATATATGCCTTTACAAACAGGACATTTCTTAGCAAAACAAACTTGAGCATGATTAATTATTAACGTACCGGTAGACCCATATCCTGGCGGACCTTCAGGTGAAGGCATTTCTTGAGGTGATTCCATTTTACAACTTAGGAAATGACCTCTACGTCCTACACTTTTCCATTGTGCCCCATTTAAATTGGATATACTGGTTGGTTGCAGTGAGTGTGTGTGTCCACACATCATAACTACAGGTTACAGTCTTTGATTGGAGCAGTCAACTCCATATACGTGTAGACATCATAACTACAGGTTACATTCTCTCATTGGAGCAGTCAACTCCATCTGCGTGTACACATCAAAACTACAGGTTACAGTCTCTCATTGGAGCAGACAACTCCACCTACGTGTACACATCAAAACTACAGGTTAAAATCTCTCATTGGAGCAGTCAACTCCACCTAGGTGAACAAATCAAAACTACAGGTTACAGTCTCTAATTGGAGCAGACAACTCAATCTACGTGTACACATTAAAACTACAGGTTACAGTCTCTAATTGGAGCAGACAACTCCATCTACGTGTACACATCAAAACTACAGGTTACATTCTCTCATTGGAGCAGACAACTCCATGTACGTGTACACATCAAACCTACAGGTTACATTCTCTCATTAGAGCAGACAACTCCATCTACGTGTACACATCAAAACTACAGGTTACAGTCTGTAATTGGAGCATACAACTCCATCTACGTGTACACGTCAAAACTACAGGTTACAAACTCTGATCGGAGAAGACAACTCCATCTATATCTACACATCATAACTACAGGTTACAATCTCTCATTGGAACAGCCAACGCTATCTACGTGTACACATCATAACTACATGATACAAACTTTGGTTGGAGCAGTCAACTCTCTATGTGTGTACACATCATAACTCCAGGTCATAGTCTCTCATTGGAGCGGTCTGTGCAATCACCCCGTTGATGTGTCTGCCCCCAGTGTCCATTATGTCCACTTCCATTCGTTGACGTTGGTTGTCATGGTTGCCATTGTGGCTGCTGACCCTGGTGACCACTGCTGCACAATCGCTGGTGACAGCTGGTTTGTCGATCAACAGGGAAACCCCTGCATATAAATAAGTACATACAGTTTTATAAGTTATCTAGATCTGTCGTGTCACAATGCTAGTCTTAATGTGAATTGATAGGCATGATCAAAATTCACCACAATATAACAGTTATCTTCAATTGGATATCTTATATCCAATTGAAGTATAGTACCTTATACTTGGTTTGTGTATCAAATACTGAATTATAATTTACCGATGCAATGAAAATATTCTAAAAATGATATTCTAAAAATAACTCTAATATCATTGGCATAATTCTGCATTATTAAAATAGCAATATCATATTTAGTTGTACCCTTTGAGTAAGTTAGCTTGTAATAGAAGCCGCCACTGTTCGGATTGATATGAGCACGCTCTCACAGACATCCTGTGCAAGCTAAACGAACTCGCACAAGAATAAACTTCGTGTCAAATCTGCTTGCTAGGAACATTATTTAACTGGTTTATTTCATATTTACATGTATTCGCTGTACTGTAAACAACCCAACGAAGATAGATAATCAACAAAAAGGAAGATTTTCCTTCTAACCCAAACACAACCTCTTGGTCCACATATAATCTTCTAGCCCACACACAACCTCCTGGCCCACACATAACCTCCTAGCCCACACACAACCTCCTAGCCCACACACAACCTCCTAGCCCACACACAACCTCCTAGCCGATACACAACCGTAGCCACCTGGAAATATGTCCCAACACATTTTTTAGCGTAATTTTATGAATGATGCTTCCAGAGAGATATTTGTTTTCATATCGTGGAAACTCTAACTCGTTATTCAGCAAGACGATAATACAACACTGTACTGATAGGCGTGCTGGATTGGTATGAAATGGTGATAATTTTGTAAGATTACATGATGAAATATATTCATGTTATTTAACCATTCGTACCTCCATATATTATAGATATACGATTTAAGCTAGGATGAATGAGACTTGTAAAACAAAACCGTCATATCTATCATGGGTACTAAAAGGAAAAGAACAGTAATGGCTTCTGCTTCTGGCACTCCCAACCATTTCACTATTGCCGTCACCATCTCTCTTGGGACTGTGTCATAGGCCTTCTCCAGGTCCATATACATCCCACTGCAATTTTCCCTTGCATCTCCTACCTCTTCTCTATCAGCTCTCTTAATGCAAACATCCCATCAGTCGTTCCTCTGTCCTTTCTGAATCCCTGTTGTTCTTCACCCAATTCTTGCTCTACTCTATTTCGGATCCTCCCATCCAGGATCCTCTCTAGCAGCTTCATGATGTGACTTAGATGTGTATTTCCCTGAGTCTTGCACATCTCCCTTCCTCTTCCATATTTGGACAATTAGCCCTCCCCGCCACTCCTCTGGTACTTTACCTTGCCTCATACATGTATTCAGCAGCCTCTTTATCCAGCTGATTCCACTCTCCCACGCTGCTATTACCATCTCCACACGCATCTCATCGATACCAGGTGCTCTTCCCTTCTTCATCCCTTTCATCCCGGTTTGCATCTCTGTATCCGTAATATCAGTTAACTCCACTTTCCCCTCTACATACGATGGCAATTCCAGATGAGTGTGATCTACCCAGTACTATTTGCCCATAGTTGGGGGTTAGAATGGTGCAGCACCGGGACGTGTCTACACGCTGGTGGGCCCTGCACACTGCACCTTTAAGGCTCCAACCTGCTCCGAGATCCCTAGCACATTCGCCTGGAGTCGCAAGGTGCCCAGTACCCGCAGTGTACCACGAGGAGGTTGTGCTAGTCTTGTCCATGAAGAGGCTATGTACCAGCAGGGGAGACTTATGCACTCAGCTCCCTTTTCACTACACAGAGCTATCTGGCGGCTGTAGCTTTTGTATGAATCGTCTTTGGTACTTTGGTATTTATTGACACAGGGTGCTCCCCTAATATCTTATTTCCCCAGAAATGATACTACATAATGCATCTATCCCATGCACTGGCGTACCTGAATCTTCTACGATTGGGGAAAGAACCGTTGAAGACTTAGTCTTTGTGTCCAGTCCTGTTGATTCTTTATGACGTTGTAAATTTCAACCATCAGGTTTGGGAAGTTGGTATTGAAATATTTGTATGGACTTGGTGTGTTGCCTAATTCTGCCTGTGCCTCAGCAGTTCTGCAAAAAACAGTTTCTAGATAAAACATAATGACATTGGTAAAACTATGCACGGTTTGTACATTTTATCAGCTCAAAAATTCCCTTCCTAATTCCAGATTCTTGAGCTACATGTAATTCTTGAATTTGATATACATAATTCCACGCTAAACATTGTACCACAAATAACAGCTTTCATATTATTACTAGCCAGTTGGGAGCGTAAACAATCATGTGTTGTGTGCCAAACTCTTCCTACTTTGTGTCATAAATTGATAGAGGATAACATTTTGATACGTTTTTTGTAGTGGGAATTTGATCCAAACTCATATTTATTGCAAGAAAAGGCAACATTGTTCTAAAATATAATCTAAAATCACAATGCATATTAAAAATATGTTTTTAGATGTCATATTTTTATTCTGAAGATGACTGATGAGATCAGTTGCACCGATTGGTTATTGTGGTGATTATAAGTATTACTTATGTTATCCACACCACGGCACAGTCACAAATTTTTTCGTCACTATGGACATGTCTTACTGTAGGAGTCTCGTGACGGAAACCCGGATAACATAATTTATTATACTTACTGGTCACTGTAGTGGTGATGAATATTCCTCATCATGCGCAGGAGTTTGCATACAGACGCTGTGTAGTTGGCTGGGTAGCGCCCTTTCAACATGGGCAAAACACTCAGTCCTTTCTGAAGTAAACATGAAGCCATTATTCAGAGTTATCCAATCTTTTTGTAAAATGGCTAAAATAGTCGATAGCTCTTGGAGAGCAATTGAGACTATGCTTGAAGCCAGTTTCAGTCGTTAAATGTGACATGATTACCCGGAACTATCCAGCAGTAGTATTTGTCATTCGCAAAATATAACATGTAATGATTATGTGAACATACACGGACAAACTTGTGAACTTACCCAGTTTTGTCCATTTGGAAGAACACGTGGTTTGGTATTTTCAATTGCCACAGCCAATGGTGTTTGGGTCGCCTCGTGACTAGAGTAAAATAAGACTCAACGACATTAAATGGTCAAGATGTACATACAAAACATTGATGGTCAACACGACAAAACGTCTAAACTCTCCATTCATGTTTAACCATTTCAAAGGCTTTCAAGCTATGCATTCCTTGAAACCTGGTGCCCAGGTTTCAAGCTGTCACTCTCTTGAGCAGTGAAATTCAATGGAATATGTATAACAGTGTGTTGTGACTGTTGTCCAGATGCTGTTGTTTTCGTATTGTAAGTGTTACTTATCATAAAAAATAAGTTAGTTATAAAACATGTGAATTTTCAAACGAGGTGTTTTGTCCAACTTAAATGGGCGTTTTTGAACACTCTTAGTATGCGGGTTTACTTTAATAGTTAATCTGATGATTTCAACAACACTATACAACACATAAACTGGCTGGACAACGCAAAGGAATGGACAAAGCTAAGCCTACCGACCCTGCTACGCACAGCAGAAGACAGACCAAGCTGACTGTCCGTGGAAATGGCACCCCTACGAACGCCCCGGTCAAGGGATTACGTGAAGTGAAACAACACATTTTAGATTATCGTAGTCGACTTAAGAAGCTGCGTTAACTTAAGAATTTTTAATTAAAATGAGATGAAGCTTGCCTTCTGACATATTGATAGCAGATACAGGATTGAGTGAACACACCCAGCCAGGTGTTGTTTATATCATTGCAAAACGTAGCAGAAAATGGTTTACCTGCGCTCAACATCCTCTTCATTTCCAACGACAACAAGGAACCTATATTGTTCATCGTCATTCCACAGGTATGGATGACTGGAACCAGAATAATGGCGTTTGGTATTTGCCTCATGGCCACGATTCATATTATCTCATACCCTTTTATTTTTTTTTAAATTGGAAAATGCAACCTGATTTGATAAATTATGTTAACACGATTTTCTTCAACCACAACTATTAAGATGACTTACTCAACAGTTTGACTGCTATCAGCAGCCTTCATCAGGAATTCCGGGATGGCAAGTTCTTCCCCTGTTCTCGAGTTGTCTTGGCAAGCAGTCCATCCCATACGTGACTCAGCCTATATACCCCTCGTCTCGATTCATGACTGCAGTTGACTCATCATCACAACTACATATTTTAGCTTCAGGGACACTATTTATCAGCAGAAATTTGGCACAGCAATGGGAAGTTCAGTGTCACCTGTAATTGCAAATCTCTTCATGGAATGGCTGGAACAGCAAGCTATTCTCACAGCACCAATAACTTGCTAATTGAAACTATGAAAGACATATGTGGATGATGTGATGGAAGTAGTGAGGAAGGGATGTGAGCAAGAACAGACAGATCATCTCACTAACGACAACTCCCTGCCTTTCCTGGACACACTTATGATACGAAAGGAAGGTGAAACAGTGAAACTCACAGTGTATCGGAAGACGACGCACACAGACCAATGTCTGAACTTCACGTCTCACCATCCGTTACACCAGAAACTAGGGGTCATCAAAACATTACTGGATTGATGCAACAACATTGTATCAGAGCCAGAGGACAGAGATAAAGAGGTGGAGCACATCAACAAGGCATTAGAAACATGAAAGAACAGCAAATTCAAAAGGAAAACACCAAAGAAAAGAAGGATAAGAACACATAGAAATCCAAAAGTATGGTCACTCTTCCGTATGTCAAAGGAGTAACAGAACCTAAACAGCGGATTTTAAAACAACATGAGATCGCTACATCTGTGAGACCTCATCAAAGCATCACTAGTGCAAAGTGGAAGATAGTAAAAGACAGACTGCGTATGCCAAATCCTTTGTAAGAGCTGTAACCACATGTATATCAGCGAAACAGGGAGAACATTTGGAACAAGACTCAAAGAATACAAGAAGAAGGTCAAAAACATCACAATCAGATGATTTACCAGGGAATAGAAGAGACTCAGCAGCGGTAGAGCATAAGTCTGCAATAACAGACCATGCAGACAGGAACAATTGCACCATAGACTGGGAGGGGGCAAAAAAGATTGACAGAGAACGTAAAAGAAACGCAAGATGGATCATAGAGGCAACTCCAGTCATGAATCGAGACGAGGGGGGATATAGACCGAGTCTTCAATGGGACGGTATGCTTGTCAAGACAACTGGTGAGCAGAGGAAGAACTTGCCGTCCCTGAATTCCTGACGAAGGCTGCCGATGGCAGTCGAAACGTTGAGAAAGTAATCTAAATAGTTGTGGTTGAAGAAAATCGTAATTCATATACATATATATTAACACAGTTCACACATTTTATTTACAACTACCGGGGTATCCGAGAGATGAAGATGATAATATACGTCGAGTGTGTTTCTTCGAATTACAAAAACCCTCCATTTTTGGTTGGCCATCAAGATTGTTCTGTTGCTATAATTAATGTTGTAGCAACTAATACAGCATGTGTTGTTAGACTATCTGAGTAACTATTGTCAGGCAGACAATGCAAAACAACTTAACCGTGTCTCTGTTTTGTATTATGCCACGCTCACTGCACAGCAGAGCTGCCTCAAGGTAGCTCTCATGTTTTATATATTATATATATACATATATATATATATATATACAGTATATATTTGCATACACACATATATATATATATATACATATATATATATATTCAGATAATAATTTAAGTTTTCGACAAAAGTAATGAATACCTCATTTGATAAAAAAAAACTTCCAGGATTTTGATGTTGTGTATGTAAATGTGTTCTTACTGTACGAGTTCCTTAGCTTGTGGTCGCTCTTTTCGATCGAAGGCCAGCATGCTGTTTACCATATCAAGGGCGAGAGGGTCTTGAACATCGGACAGATTTGGATTGCCATCCATAATCTTTTTATCTGTGTCATGCTGATTGTCAGTTCCAAAAGGATGTTTCCCTTTTGACATCACGTAGAAAGCGATCATACCGGCGACCTGTATAACACGGTGCATGCAAATTTAATACAACAGCTTTACCCAACCAGTTTTCGTGCAATGGTTAAAAAAATTACATCCATACAAAACATTAATGCTATGTCATTGACTCGTACCAACGAAATTGTGGAGAAAGTTGTTTTCAGGTAATTAACGCTATATTAACTAAATCAGCTGCTAAATTTCACAGGTTTGACCGTGCACCGACTCGCGTTCAACTATGCTACCAACTATCACTGACACTGGCCCGTTGCTACCAATTACAAATGGGGAAGTACATTACCAGTACTGTGGAAATAAAACAACGTGTCCAGGGCACTAGTTTTAGTCCCACAGGTCACTGTAAATAGTTGCACAAAGAGTTCTCAGCTGAAAGTCTATACACAAACTCTGATTCAATACTAAATAAACTTGAGGAGTTCAAAGTATATGTTGCTGAATACAGTCCAAACATCATCGCATCTCTGAATGTATTCCAACAAAATATTAAGCACTGTGACGAGAAGAAGTAGCTATAACTATGTCTCTAGAAATTAGGTCACAGATACAACTGTGCAGCTTCCCGGTTGTCTGAAAGATTGTTTTCTTGTTTAACACCAAATAATTGCCACTGGACACAGGAGGGGAGATGTTTTCAGCTAACTGGATCTCATCCTCTCACCATGTGAACCGTGAACTTGTTTGAGCGATGAAATGGCCTCATATGCCAAAAACACCATAGATAATATAATGTGATATGATACGACACCACTGGAAAGATGGCGACAATCAAACCTATCGACGTAGGCAAAGATAAGACATATATTATTTATTTAAGAGCCACATATGTTTATTACATTAATTATTTTAGTAGTAAAACGTAGCGTTGTCTATATCATGCAATGTGCTGTTAAAGATACAACACACTGATATTACTGTGTTATAATTTAAAAACTTCAAAAGTAAGCCGCCCGAATTATATGTTTAAGTACTTGATCTAAACAATAGTATTCATAACTTTAGCACATGTTTAACAAGATTGCCATCCCAAACAACAAGTTCCAGATGGCAAGTGGACAAGGAAGCCATTGGCTTATCGAGAGTCCAACAATTTTATCATCTATGTGTAGCCCGCTCTTATCATATATCTGTAAATTCTATTTTTAAACATATTCACACTACTAGCATTAACACAATCATTTGGCAGTTTGTTCCATTCATTTATCACCCTCTGTGAGAAAGAGTACTTTCTCATATCCAACTTACACTGTTCCTTAAGTAATGCTGCTTTGTTTCCTCTGGTTCTACTGCCTTCTTTAAGTTTGAAGAACATATTCCTATCAACATCCTCATAACCGTTCACTATTTTAAACACTTCTATTTGGTCTCCTGGTCTCTAGTATTGTCAAACCACATTGTAATAAGCGGCTTTCATAACTAAGGTCTCTCAGTTCTGGAATAATTTTAGTTGCTCTTCGTTGTATTCTTTCTAGCTTGTCTATGTCCTTCTTACGATACGGCCTCCATGCTTGTATACAATATTCCAAATGTGGTCTAACTATTGCTTTGTACAGGGGTACAATTAGCTGTTTCTCCTTATACGTGATAGTTCTCCTAATTAGCCCTAGAATTTGATTTCCTTTCGAAGCAGCAATCCCACATTGCTCTGAAACTTTCATGTCAGCACTAAATGTTACTCCTAAGTCCTTTTCTTGTGTGGTTCTACCTAGTACAGCATCCCCCATTTTATATTCTTCGTCCATGTTTCCATGTCCTATGTGTATGCATTTACACTTCCCAAAATTGAATAACATTTGCCATTTTTCTGACCATTTAACTAATTTATCTAGATCATCCTGTAAACTTTGTTTATCTGTCTCATTAGTAACCTTTCTGAATACTTTTGTGTCATCTGCAAATTTGAGTACTTTGCTAGATATGTCATCTTCCAAATCATTTATATATATTAAAAACAGTATAGGGCTTAATAATGATCGTTGTGGTAACCCACTCTGAACAGATTTCCAGTTTGAAATCTCACCGTCAACTATTACTCTCTGTCTTCTGTTTGTAAGCCACTTTTCTATCCAGTTTATTACATCATTACCTATACCATGGGCTTTTAGTTTAAGCAACAATCTTTGATGTGGCACTTTATCGAAAACTTTCTGAAAATCTAAATATACAACATCCACAGGTGACCCGTCATCTACCCACTTTGTAATTTCTTCCAAAAAACAGAAGAAATTGGTTAGACATGACCTTGCTTTTAGGAACCCATGTTGAGATGTATTTATTAATTTATGTTTTACAAGGAATTCCACCATGTGGTCTCTAATTAATGTTTCGAGTAATTTACATACAACTGATGTTAAACTCACTGGTCTGTCATTTTCTGGTTTGTTTCTCAATCCTTTCTTAAATAGCGATGTAATGTTTGCTTCTTTCCATTCTGAAGGAACTATTCCTTCTTCTAGTGACAAGTTAAACACTTGCTAGTGGTGTACTAATTTGCTCAACAATTTCCTTTAGCAGTTTTGGTGGTATCCCATCAACTCCAGGTGATTCATTATCTTTCATCTTCTTAATTTTCTTTGCTATCATTTCAGGAGTTACAAATAACTGCCCCAAATGTTCTGATTTATTGCACTCAAATTTAGTAAATGGAACTGGAAGTGAGCTGATATCTTCTGTGGTAAAAACTGAGCTGAAATACTCATTCAGGACCTCTGCCATTTGAAACCCGTCTGAAATTATGTTTTCACTGTTGTTTTCCAGTGGTCCAACCTTATCTCAAACTTTCTGTTTACTCCTTACATAAGCATAGAAGCTCTTGCTGTAATTTTTTATATTACCTGCCAATTTTTTTTCAAAGGTTCTTTTAGATTTTCTAATTTCAGTTGTAGCTAGGTTAAGTATCTCTTTGTAGTTTGTGTAGTCTTCTACATTTCCAATGTGTTTATAGACCCTCCACAGCATCTGTTTGTGAGCAATTTTTCCTATAGCCTCTTCTGACAGGTGTTTCTTCCTGGACCTTTTCCCTTGTTTTCTTAATGGAACAAATTTCTCAATAATGCCCTCAATCTCATATTTTAAACAAGTCCATCATTCTGTTGCTGTCTTGTTCTTCAGCAAGTTATTCCAATCCATATTTGCCAGATATGTTCTCATCTCTTTATATTTGCCTTTGTTGAAGTTCCTCCTCCATTGTTTTTTATATGTATTCCCTGTTTTTACTTTTATATTAAAATAAAATAATTCCCATTGTATATGGCCATGGTTAAAATCACCCATTATAACACATTCCCCCTTGCTCACCTCCCTTATCGCCTTTTGTAATTTTACATCTGTCCTATGTTAGGACTACGATAAACTATTCCTATTGTTAATGTTGAGTTCCTGGTAACTATATTACACTAAATTGCTTCCTCACAATCTGTTTCACTTTTCAGTGTTATTTCATATGCTTGGATAGATTCAATATATAAAATTACTCCACCTCCCCTTCTTTCTCGTCTATCCTTCCTAAACATTACATAGCCTGTCAGTGCTAACTCAGCATCTACTATATCTTTATTTGCCCATGATTCTGTGATGCTTATTACATGAGGATCAATATCTGCTACCATAATGTCTAACTCACTTTTTTATTTACTATGCTCCTGCCATTTAAGCATACACATTTAAGTTCATTGTCTGACATTATTGGTGAACATTTCTTTGGATGTGTATTTGTAGTAGTACTCCTTTGAGTTTTCTCTGTCAGTTCCCCCTGCGCTTCTAGTTTAAATAATCTATGGTACCTGTGCCCTCGTCGACAACTCTGACAAACTCAGAGTTGGACAATATAGCATACATACAATCAGGGTTCAAAACGAATTTGCTACACGAAGTCTCCGGTACAGTTTGCCACATACCACTAATACACCTGTTTTACTTACAAAGGTTCCATGAATGGCTATGTCAGTGTACCTCTTTGGTTATAAATTACTCAGTGTTAAATCGATTGCATGTATTTCTTTTGTAGTAATGGTGCATTAATATTACTAAGGAGTATTTGTTGCATAAAATTGAAATGTTGAAATTAATAAACAGGGTGGCCCTATGACAGCGGTAGAATTTAGTCTTAGTAGGAGTCTCCCGTTCCTTATGTGACATTAACTTTAATTTTCATACATTTATTGTTATCATTTAATTTTTTCTTGTTTACTTAAAATTTATATAACTTATTGTATGGTTTGTATTGAACATTTTTGTTTTGTTCTGTCTTTGGGATGAATAAACATTTCCTGTTCCTGTTAAGTTTTGCATTCTCTGGATGTTAGTCACTGCAGCCCACTCAAGTGATGTGAGGAACTGGTGCATTTTGTGGTACAGCATTAGAGTACACAGGTACAGTAACACTCACCTGGATATCGCTGGACGGCCTATATTGAACACTGCTTTGATTACCATTGAAGCCGATGAGCACTTCACTGGCCATCCAGCATGCAGTTCCTATGCATAAACACAATGTAGGCCTTAACTGTATGTATGCAAAAGATAAAGCGTAAAGTCACCATTCTGATGGAACATGAAGAAACGTTTCCAATACATTGTGTTCTCTATATAAGTAAAACAATCTCTATGGCATATATGGTTATGAATTTGCCTGAAAAAAAGTACAATTATTTATTCCTATTAAATCACAGCACCTAGATTTTATTATTTAAATATAAGATTCCCCAAACAACGTACTACATAAATAAAACTATGTTTGTGCTAGGTTAAATAAATTTGTTAATGTTATGTTAAATGTTCATATTTAGATGGTCACAGTCAAAACGAATACATTTTCATAATTAACATAAATTAAGGTAATACACATATTTTGTATTTGTGAACAGGGAATGTAATAACACTATAACTTACTGCAACTGTAATTGTCATACCACTATATGTCAAACAATCTTGACATAATTATGTCAAACTATACATTTCTACCAATATTTATATAATTTAATAATCATTATGCACATAATAAATGTATGCATTTATATATATGTATGTATGTATGTATATATATATATACATATATATATATAAATATATATATATATATATATAATGATACATGTGTAGTGATATTTAGTCCATCTGTCAAGAAATACAATTGTGTCCTACTATCATTAGACAATGGGTCATCTTTCGACAAAGTGCCATATCAAAGACTACTACATAAATCAAAAGAAAAATGGCTGGCTGACAGAAGAAGACGTGTTGATGGGGAGGTTTCAAACTGAAAATCAGTTTTCAGTGGGGTACCACAAGGATCACTATTAGGACCTTTATTATTCGTAATATATACCAGTGACTTGGACGATAATATAACAAGCAACGTATTGAAATTTGCGGATGACACAACAGTCTTTAGGAAGGTTAAACATGATAGAGATAATCATCATTTACAAAAAAATAGATTTAAAGTATAAATTCGGAGATACTGTACTCCCATTAAAGAAAAGGAATTATGTGTAACAACTAGTGTTGGCATGGGAATGCACTTCTCAAAGATGGCATTTAATATTAATTTCATACTCCTTAAATTTAGTTAAGTGATATAAGTAATGTAGTTAATTAATGTGCAATTGAATTAAAAACAACATAATAATTACCTGCAGGCTTAGTTGTGTAAGCAGTCTTATCACTTTCCATGTTACGACTGAGTCCAAAGTCAGCCACCTTCATGTGATGCTCTCCTTGGTTCGAAACCACAAACAAGTTCCGCGGCTACAACATGACAATTATCTGCAGTAGTGATAGAGGATGAAAATTCCTATATATTTGTCACGGGAATTGTTTCACTTCGGATAATATTCACTCATATTTTGATATCTTTAAAACATCCAGTGAAACTCCAAAATATGATGGCGATAGTATTGCTGATATCCTATTATCAATCTGTAGTGTGACTTGTTTTCACCAGAAATGGAGTCCTCAGTGGGAATATTTAAGCTAGAACAATTTGATGTTCTCTGCCCTGTAGTTATTATGGACACATAAAGGCATAGCTTCTCGAAAAATGGTTTACATCGCCTATTTAATAAGCAAACGTATATCAGTCTAATGCCAAACATAATTAGATGTAATCAATACACATGAGAAAAAAATTTATGTAAATGCAATCAATACACAACTGAACAAAATGCTTTCCCAAAATAATAGATTTATTCATATAATCCAGAACATTATGCGTGTGCTCGACATCAACCTTTAAGTCACGATGCAGTATCGGCTCATCCCTGTTGTGAAGATACTCGAGAGCTTGAAGGAGGTCCTTGATGAGAACAGCAGCAGTTTTCGGCCATTCTTCTTTGGATAGATGTGTTGCTTCATTTTTGTCTAACCATTCATCGAGTGTATAGTCATACATATCAGTGGCTATGTATATGAAGTCTTCATTATCGTCAGTCATCTGAAATAAGATGACAAAAGAAACACATATTAGCATTACATATATCAAGATTTCACAAGTATTAGCAAGATTACAATCCAAACCAATTAGCTCCTGATGACAAATAGAAAAACAACCATTATTGGTACTACTACTAAACTGTGTAAAGCGCCATGTAAACACACCCCGTTAATAGGTGCGTACAGTCACTGTAAAACATACATGCACTCATAGTATATATATATATATATATATATATAAATTATTGACTTGAGATAGTGACATTATTTTATGTTATGCAACAGTGCTGATGTCCACTCGACCCCACAAACTTATGCTTAACAAACATATACTATCTGGTTACAAAGGATTGTTCGTGGACAGCTATATAGTCATACTGAGGCGCTTGTCTTAAAACAGTGTTAAATTACCCTGTAAACAACAATGGCAGGATGTTCCAATTTCACGAGTGTACGAAGTTCTTGGTCAGTTATTGCGGTTTTGTTCTTCAGTACTCTTTTCACCGCTACCTCACGCCCATCGTTACGAAGGAGTCCAGCGTATACGGTTGTACCGTTGCTCCTACAATCAAAATGAGGTAAATACTAAATATTGGTGAACATCAAGTTGAGAGAATCAATTAAATTATAATCTCTTCTGAATACAACTATTAAAGTTTATTCAAATCTATGTTTTGACAATCATCAGCTGCCTCCTTCGAGAATTGGGATCTGAGAACTTAGTTCTTCTTCTGCAGCACGACAGATCCCACGTGGCTGAGTCGATCCCCGTGTCTCGATACATGGCCGGTGTGGCCTGATCCAAAACTGCATTATTGACTGTGGGGAAACCAAGGTGACTGAGAGTGAAAACAACTGAAGTGTGAGGTAGATAAAGGAGGTCCTCTGGCCAAGAAAACAATACCAGTCATCAATCAAAACGATGGTGATATCGACCCAGCTATGTGTGGGACAGTCTGTTGGTCACTCCATCTGGTGAGCAGAAGAGCGGCACTGGTTGAAATGGACTCATCATCACGTGGTGCCATCTCCTGGCAGGCGGTCGACTGTCGTGGATCCCGGCTGATGCCTGCTCTAGGCCATTCTTATCAGATCTTCACATTTTGTTGTTCCCATCCAAACCTTGATGTTGTCTGTCCACCTGGCTCTTTGTCTTCCCCTGGCTGTTTCACTTCCTGTCTTATGATGTGCACACAAAATGTTATTTTGTGTGTCTGTATCTTATGTATATTCAGTTCAGTTTATCTGTTGTATTCTTCTTAGGCCCCACATCTCGAATGTTTCTGGTCTGTGTTGGCATCGTTTGGATATCAGAAGGATTAGCTGAACGCTACGTTCAAACTCTCAGGTTCATTGAAGAAGTTTGATGGTGGATTGATAAAATGGGATCTTTAAGCCTTTGGGCCCTTCTATTTGGTGTCTATGCATGGAGGAGTAAAATATCCCGAAGAGGGAAAAAAGTTGTCGTCGATTCAGTGCGTCAAACAGAGTTGATGACCTCGATTAAATAAGAAACATAGACATACTGTTCTCAACCAATCTACCAGATCCACACATGGATATATGATATGCCATGTAGTGTTGTTGTGCAGTATGACACGAACAATCAAAAAGGTTGACAAAATTATTGACTTGATTTTGAGATAATACTCACCCGTTGCCAATCTCGTAATCAGAAACGCAGGTGCACACTCTAATGTGACTAAGTTTGGCCAATTCGACTGACGTCCGTTGCTGATACAGTTGTTGAAGCTTGTCGTTGTGCGGATACTACCTTTCGCCCATTTCCATTCAGCTGCCTATGAAAACGAAATACAGTACAACTTTGTTAATTCGAACTTGGAGTTTGGAGGGACCGTGTTATCATAGTGTTCCAGTTAAGCCGTGTTTACAAATATGTAGCTGTGCACGTTAATATAGCGTCCAAGTAAATCACAGAAAATAAACGAAATACATTCATACGTTACATTAATGTAAAAAAAATAGCTTGCGTTATGTGGGGCTTCTCATTTCGCAACATGCGACTGCAAGACCCGGTTCATCGCAGGGAGGGAGGGAGAGGAGGGAGGGAGGGAGGGAGGGAGGGAGGGAGGGAGGGAGGGAGGGAGGGAGGGAGGGAGGGAGGGAGGGAGGGAGGGAGGGAGGGAGGGAGGGAGGGAGGGAGGGAGGGAGGGAGGGAGGGAGGGAGGGAGGGAGGGAGGGAGGGAGGGAGGGAGGGAGGGAGGGAGGGAGGGGGAGGGAGGGAGGGAGGGAGGGAGGGAGGGAGGGAGGGAGGGGAGGGAGGGAGGGAGGGAGGGAGGGAGGGAGGGAGGGAGGGAGGGAGGGAGGGAGGGAGGGAGGGAGGGAGGGAGGGAGGGAGGGAGGGAGGGAGGGAGGGAGGGAGGGAGGGAGGGAGGGAGGGAGGGAGGGAGGGAGGGAGGGAGGGAGGGAGGGAGCATAAGCATTGTTCATGACATAAATAGTGCTATAAAACATTCATATGTGAGATTTGAAAGTGGAATGGACCTTTTTATAATTGAGCAAAACAAAAAAGTCAAATATTTAAATAAGTATACAAATATTTTTATTATTTTCAAATGCAATCTCTAATTACATGTACTGGTGTTGGTCGAACATAATCATTAACAAATTAATACAAAACTTACCGAACTTTCTTCTAAATCTGGTGATTGTGAAGACGAAGCACAATCTTCACCACTCGGTTGGTCGACATTGCTTCTCTGATCTGGAGAAATACCACCAAAGGCAAGGTTATTATTTGTAAAACTTAATATTTATTATTCTCATTCATTATTTGGCATTTACAGAACCAATGCTGCCATTCTTACAACAAACACACACATTCCATTTATAATTAAGTGTTTAATTGCGTCATAGGATGATACGAAGTGTTTTTCTTTGAAAGTGTCAAACCTTATTGCTTGGACGAGCGGAATATTGACCCTCGAATATTAGGTTGGAACAATAAATTGGATAATGTCCTTTGGGAAGAAGGTGGTGGGAAACAACAAGCACCACGCTGTAGCCGAAGTATGTTACCCTACAAACTACGAGGCATTGCTCCTAGTCCGTTCATTTGTCCCCAGTCCTGCCGATTTGCCTCCGTCTGTTGCAACTGTAAATGTAATCCTCAGTGTGTTGCACATTTATTACAATGTGCACAACGATTATAATACGTTGAATGTCCTAAATTGCTCAATCTGCTACAATTTTCCCATGAAACAACCTGCTACCATTGTCAACAACCTGATAGCACTAACCTGAACTGTTGGAAGTTATCTAAATTTAAAAGTGCGTTGCTTCTACAATTAAGCAGTCTTTCTGTGTGATTGCGGAACCAGATTGAAAGGTAGCAGGTTACTTTTGACTATTTCTCTCTCTCTCGGCTTGACGTCTTCGAAGACAGCAGCACTAATGGCGTCGAGTCGAGATGATGATTGTAGATCCTTGATTTCACGCTCGAGATGGCAGATTTGCTCTGAAAAGGTACAGCATTATTAGGTCATGATTGTCTCTACCAGTTTTCTATGAAATCAACTCACAATATTGCTTTGAATTTCACTGTAATATTCAGTGTAAACAAGTGTTTCGAGAAACATGCAATAATAATGCGGAAATGGAAACTGTTCAAACGAATCACTCTTGCCACATGTCGAACATTGATACAAATTAATAGTGCTGCCCAAATATACACAGTGGCACATACCGCGATATCTTAATACTCATTGTGGATTTCTATTTTCTCTCTGCAGTCTATGAAAGTGTATTACAGAGGGTTGTTATGAGAAAATATTAATATTACACAATTCACATACTCACCTCGTCTCACTAAATCCACCACGTCCATCGATTTTAGGGTTTTCAATGCAGAAATTAACTCTTCTACCAACATCTTGCTTGCCCGATTGAGTGATATTTTGCGCCACTCGACAAGCACCTTAAAGATCTTGCGCCATGATTTTGTCTCAGGGTTCTTTTCCAAATGCTGGATGTGTTCAGCGGGAATACTTAATAGTAATCCGAAGTGATCTAAATCAACGTCGAGGTTGCTGGCCACTTTGACGAGGAATGTGTCGGTTAGCATCACTACAAAAACAGGAACATACATCATTTTAACTGTGTAGGTTCTGTAATGTACATGGCAATGTTATGAAAATAAATGCGCATATAAAAATTTATATTAAAACACTAAAGTCAAACATAACTCATGAAGCATAATTTACATCTAAATAAATTCAACAATATGTTTACACATGACACATTTCAAATGGGCATGCATTGCAGCAAACGACATAATCATCCAAGTATAACACAGGCATAGAAAAACTAGAAGTAGGTAGTCAGACAGCCGAATTATTGCAGACATTTAAGCATGAGTCATCGATGTTGTCGCACAACACAAATTATGATTATTGTCGCTAAGTCATTAAAATGTGTGTGTGGGGGGGGGCTATTATCATAGATGTCAAATTTCGATGTTTCATTATGTGAAGTAGATTCAGAAACTACCTGGGAAAACAAAAACTAGTTATGGTCACTCATCAATCCAGTTATTTGATAAATAAAAATCCTGTTATGTAAAAACAAAAAGTCCGCTATTTGAAAAACAAACCACTATGATTTAAAAAAACAACAACATTGCAATAATGGGACATTGGGTCCATGGCTAAGGGCCTATCTCTGCCATTCATACAATACATAATAATAATAATGTTTTATTTCAGGCAAGAGCCCATAATATTATATATACATACAAGTAAAAAAAAACATACATATACACACATGATGAAAAATAGAGGCACATGTAGTGAGAAAAATATATATATAAATATACATACATGACGTGTAGTAAATATATATATATGAGATAAGTCAAGATAAAAAAATATATTTGTATAAAAGTACAAACATCATGAATTAAAAGCATACAATTGATCAATCCAATGTTTAATCAATGGACTTCGATAATAAATGAAATTGTGAAGATGATTCACAAAAAGTATATTGTCGGATTTTTCCAACCGGCATAAAAGGCTAAAAATTGATGAGCGAATACGTTCATTAAAGGATTTAACATAATTAGTAGCGAACATAATTACAGCGGGGTGACAGGTTGTGTATAATTCTAAAACTGTTGTTATAAGCGACAGTAATACCTTTCAGACTCTGTTTTTTAAAATGACACCAAAGACTTGAGGTGTACATTGAACCACAGTATGAATTAAATAAAGTTGTTTTAATGGAATTGTTGCATAAGTAAAATTTTCTGGCTAAAGCATTTGCCTGAGCATAGATACATCTTTTCTGCCTGGCAATATCATCATCATCAGTAAGTCTAAGATTATTGTTTATAATATGGCCAAGGTATTTACATTTCTCAGTGTAAGGTAGTGTATGGTTATTGATAACAACAGGATGAATATTTTTCTTGTCCCTAGGTTTGTTATCGATAACCATACAGAAAGATTTGTTGGTGTTGTATGTTATATCAAACATATTGCCGTACTCGGCACAACAATCTGTGAGTTTTCTCAACCCAGCAACACTAGGTGAAAAAACACAAAGGTCATCAGCATACATCATATGATTCATTATGGTTCCTGCATAAAGACAGCCAATTTGTAATTTATTCAAATTTACACTTAAGTCATCCATGTAAACGTTAAAAAGATGTGGAGAAAGGATTCCACCCTGCTTAACCCCGTTTGAAACTGTAAAAAATTCTGAGAAGCTACAACACCATCTGACAGTGAATTTCTGGGTTTTGTACCAGTAATAAAGAATGCGAACAATAAAAGAAGGACATCCCCGGTCAATTAGTTTGGTGAATAGCTTACTATGATTGACTTTGTCAAAGGCCTTAGAGGCGTCCAGCATAGTAACATACATAGATGAGCCATTCGCTATGTAGTGTCGAAAGAGTTCTTTTAATAAAAATATGAGCATTTCAGTTGAGTGATGCTTTTTAAATCCAAATTGGTTTACACATGTAGATAAAAAAGTAGAGACCCTGGATAATATCAAGGATTCAAATCATTTACTAGCAATTGTGGCTAGCGCAATGGGTCGGTAGTTGTTGTTATCAGACGTGTCACCCGCCTTATTTTTAATTATGGGGGCTATGATTGTAATCATCATAGCATCCGGTAAAAAACCGTGAATTAACATGCTGCTATATAAAAGTGAAAACACACACATTATGTTAATGTCATACAAAGCAGTTATTTCATTCCTCTTGTCAAAACATAATACTGTCTTCTTCGACTGGAAAAACAAACAAATTATATAGACTAAACTTTGAATTAATACTTGAGTCAAATATAGTGTTCATCATAAACATAAAATTAACCAATAGTCAAATGAAATGTTAACAGGGCCTAATGTTCATAGTCTTCTGTCAATAGTTCCGGAATAGGCTAGCGGAAATGATCTTCATTCTTTAGAGCTCATCACAACATGTTCTGTCTTGCAATTGCATGCACTGGCACCATAGAGTCTTTCATTACATATATTACTCGCCACACTATGCCAGCATAGTGTCAACTGCAATTCATATATCTGCTGTGTCATCCTTCAGAGGCCATCGGAACCTGTTCTGTCCCACAATTTACACGCATGCACCACCACAGTTTCTTTCATCGCATCCATTACTCATCGCATTATGCCTGGGTAGATTTTACCATCATACAAAATGGAGCACCATTGGCCTGTTCTGCAGCCTTCGATGTCCTTGATGAGCTGCAATCGACTAGGTTTGGGTGGATCAGAACTGTTGTGTGCTCCCGATTGAGTTACAGTGATCTTAGAAGTACTAGGCTCTTGGGTGGGTGTAGGCCTAGTAGGAGTAGCTATCTCCGGTCCGACTCTGCTTTGTTTAACTAGTTTGTTTCCTCGGTAGGCATAACTCTGGTACAGCTTCCATGGCAACAGCTTTGAGGTCATATTGTTTGAGCTGCAACCACTGGTGTCAGAGATGGCGTAGGGTTGTGCTCTTGTGCAGTCACCATGGCAACAGCTGTCAGTGTTGGAGCTGCAATAGCTGGGATCAGAGGTGGCATAGGGTTGTGCTCTTGTGCAGTCACCATGGCAACAACTGTCAGTGCTGGAGCTGCAACAGCTGGGGTCAGAGGTAGCATAGAGTTGTGCTGTTGTGCAGCTT
>BSQZ01000012.1:682500-867500 GCA_033239005.1 Lamellibrachia satsuma | reverse complement strand
TTCTGAATGTAGTGAAGCCAAGCAAACTTGTCTTCAAGAGGTAGTATCTTTTCAAGTCAGAAGCTCTAAGTTAAAGTCCACTTAGAGCTTGTGCTAGTTGTTACCAATTCAGTATGTTGACTCAAATGAGACAGTCTTGGTGACAATTGTTTAATACTGTACCAGTTTGCAGTCTGGTTGGAGACCCATAGAGTACACAGAGCCCTGGACATGTGCTAATCTACCCTCCCAGCAAACAATAATTAGCACTGCTACAGCCACAGACACACAGAGTGCTTTCCTTTCCAAGACAGATTATGCAACTACAGGGGGTGAGGCCTTGTGGACATTGTCTAATGTCTTTATATAAGCAAAAATCATGTACCCTCTGTTAAGACAAGTACCCAATGTCCCAAATCGATTTGAATAGAACATGTTTGAAAGAGTTTATAAATATAAACATATATATCAATGTCTATATTCCAGATTAAAAAAAATCATATAAATAAAAATAAAATAAATCCGATTTAAATAAAAAATATCCGATTTTTAAAAAAATCATGATTTTTTTCAACCCTGGCCCTATTATCACTCACCTACAGCTTAGACAGTCAATTGTGCTTCATTAGTTCATTAATAGAAGATAACACAGTGATGTACACAATGCCTACCTTGATCTTTGGATGGCAATCTTCTGTGATCTTAAGAAATGAAGCAAAAACGGCAAACATTTACAAAAACAACGTTCAAAGTGAAACACATGTAGCAACCAATAGCAGGCGAATCCACTAGGTGGCAGCACACGATGAGCCATGTTAATTATAATACTGCCACTTAGCTTTACATTATAGAACCAACAATACAATCCAATGGTCCAATGACTTTTTTTACCGGTACTGTGTGTATATATATATATATATATATATATATATATATATATATATATATATATATATATATATATATATATATATATATATATATATATATATATATATATATATATATATATATATATATATTATGATAATAAGGAGAGTACATTACCTGCCATATTTAGCCACTCTAGATCTAGAGCAGTATGTATATAACACAAAACTTCACAATTCCAGCTGGTACAAGGTAGAACCCAGCGATATGATGCTATTTCAATTCAGCCTAATGTCTTCCGTGCTGTCAACGTTTAAGCAACATGACCTGAAACATGTAACAACATGGTTGAATCTACTACACAGATTCTTTCATCTATCTTACATTTACCTTTTTATCTACTTTTACATTTCTTTTCAGAACATTGGCATGTACGTTTGAGATAGAGTCTATCATACAGATGAAACAATATATATTTGGGTTTCTTAATTTGTTGTAGTAATGATAACCGACGCATTCGTTTCCAACGTGACCAACAGTTCGGATAACAATTATTTTCATTTGGGATGCTTTTACATTTTGATATTCTTTATATAGCGAGTTTACAAAATGCCTTCCAGGAGAGATAGATGACGCGTCAAATTTCAGGCACTTTACTGTGACACAAAGAAAAGTTTACGGAATCTGGAAAACATCAAAAAGATAACAAAGTGTAAGTTTAAGTACTGGCAGCCTTGCAAATGGTAGATACAATGGAATATAACGGTATAACAGAGGAAGGAAGTTCCATTAAATGCATGGGGTTTATGTTTCTTTTGATGATTTAAAAATTATGACATATTAATTATAAAGGACTGAACAAGGTTTTTCTGTTGACATTACATGTCGTCGTGTATTTAAATCCACCAGTACTGCAATAATTTTAATCGAAACAATCGCATATCTATGCGCATGCTCAGTCGCGTTCGAAATTATTCAAACGTCAGATCAGCAGATTGTTGTGTTTTTATGCTACCGTTGTGATGTATGTTTAATGTCAGTAAGCATTATTGTTGGTACGACGTATTGTTTGCTGATACAATCATTCGTAAAATATTTGCGGTTTTGTCAGTATCGTGGATACATCATTGTTCCAACTTTCTAATTTAAAGTAAAGAAATGCGTAACTTATATCCGTCTGCAACAATTGTTCGTGAATTCATCGTTATAGTAGTGTTACATTATGCACCAGAGGCGCCACATGTTAGATCTGGTAGCCTCTATTCTGCCGCACGCGTCAATCAGCAGCTTGACGGACGTGGGTGGCCCAGACTTGAAACCAGTGAAGCACAACAGCCTAGGTTAGAAAAAATGTATTCATGGGCGATTTAGTTGGCTACATACTTTGTATGCGATTCATCCGCTATTAATCCTACACCAAAAGTCCCTATATCATAATGTGAATTGTGTGTTAAACATCAATGCATTTGTGTGCTGATCAAGTGAGTTGAGTTACTACGACATTAGAGCTTCCAAATGTTGGGAATGGTTGCTAACCACTGGCGTATCAACAAAATGGTTAATAAACTGAAAGCATCACCATTTCCAAATCTGTCAGCGGTCTGGTTTGAAATTGGTGGGTAGCAGGTTGGGTGCGACATTTCCACGAATTTCACTTATGTAAGTTGATTCCTCTTACGTGACGGGTTTAAACAATAGCGTGGATTTTCACACAAGCTAAACAAACGCTATAATGGCTACCAATGGCAACAGAAGGCGCCTAGTTATGGTAGCACGCGAGTTTAGTGAGTTTTACTGCGTCACATCTTCAAAAATAAAAAATCGTATATCGCTAATGAGCTTGGCGTATTTGTCCAATAAGTGTTTTTCGACTATCTTGAAAAACTACAATGTTTGTACATATCGTATATAGCTAATGAGCTTGGCTTAGATGTCCAATAAGTGTTTTTCGACGAGTCAGACTATTTCAGTTGGGTGGCGTCACGGAGCCATATTGAGCAGCCGTCTTTGAAAGCTGGTCGGACAGACACTGCGACGACCTCAAACGATACGATGATTATTTTACGTCGATATACATGTTAACAAGTAACATACCCTGGAACATCACTTTAGAGAGAATCTGACGTCATTCTACAGATTGGTTGTACCGTAACTCATGTGTGTCCTTCCTTCGGAGACGTTCATGTATGGCCGACTATACGAAACGTCGCTCGTATACTATTCATAATCGTTGTTGAGGCGGTATTTTTTATCTCCTCTGTCAATCAAGCTAAGCCATTATTATGTTTCAATCGACCGTCGTATGGACGATTGTTAAAAACTAGTGATGTATGTCTGCCCACAAAGCGGTGGTATGTTTCATAACTCAGCGAGTCTGAACGCATCGACAGTTGAATACATACAGCTAGACCGTTTGGTATATTGCAAAAGTATGGATGTTTAATGGCCATTGTGTTATTTTCTGTAATGTCTTATAATTATCACTAGGTCACGAGCTTCTTATGGAAAGCCTCCCACCATCTACATGAATTGTAAATGCTAAGCACATATCCCAAATACAACGCTTTTTCGGTTCAAGCAGGAATCAGTCGAATCTTCTGCGCATATAGAATAAACAAAGTTCAAAATCCGAATCCATCCTCAAAGTATTGTGTGTATGTGTGTGTGTGTGTGTGTGTGTGTGTGTGTGTGTGTGTGTGTGTGTGTGTGTGGCGTGTGGCGTGTGGCGTGTGGCGTGTGGCGTGTGGCGTGTGGCGTGTGGCGTGTGGCGTGGGGCGGTGTGGTGTGGTGTGGTGTGTGTGTGTGTGTGTGTGTGTGTGTGTGTGTGTGTGTGTGTGTGTGTGTGTGTGTGTGTGTGTGTGTGTGTGTGTGTGTGTGTGTGTGTGTGTGTGTGCTGATCAAGTGAGTTGAGTTACTACGACATTAGAGCTTCCAAATGTTGTCAATGGTTGCTAACTACTGGCGTATCAACAAAATGGTTGATAAACTGAAAGCATCACCATTTCTAAATCTGTCAGCGGTATGGTTTGTCATTGATGGGTAGCAGGTTGGACGCGACATTTCCACGAATTTCACTCATGTTAGTTGATTCCTCTTACGTGGCGAGTTTAAACAATATCGTGGATTTTCACACAAGCTAAACAAAAACTACAATAGCCACCAATGGCAACAGTAGGCGCCTAGTTATGGTATCACGCGAGTTTAGTTAGTTTTACTGCATCACATCTTGAAAAACTACAATGTATGTACATATCGTATATGGCTAATGAGCTGGTCTTGGCTTAGATGTCCAATAAGTGTTTTTCGACGAGTCAGACTATTTCAGTTGGGTGGCGTCACCGAGCCATATTGAGCAGCCGTCTTTGAAAGCTGGTCGGACAGACACTGCGACGACCTCAAGCTATACGATGATTATTTTACGTCGATATACACGTTAACAAGTAACATACCTTGGAACATCACTTTAGAGAGAATCTGACGTCATTCTACAGATTGGTTGTACCGTAACTCATGTGTGTCCTTCCTTCGTAGACGTTCATGTGTGGCCGACTATACGAAACGTCGTTCATATACTATTCATAATCGTTGTGGAAGCGGCGTTTTTTTATGTCTCCTCTGTCAATCAAGCTAAGCCATTATTATGTTTCAATCGACTGTCGTGTGGACGATTGTTAAACACTAGTGATGCATGTCTGCCCACCAAGCGGTGGCATGTTTCATACCTCAGCGAGTCTGAACGCATCGACAGTTGAATACATACAGCTAGACCGTTTGGTATATTGCAAAAGTATGGATGTTTAATGGCCATTGTGTTATTTTCTGTAATGTCTTATAATTATCACTAGGTCACGAGCTTCTTCCGGAAAGCCTCCCACCATCTACATGAATTGTAAATGCTAAGCGCAGATCCCAAATACAACGCTTTTTCGGTTCAAGCAGGAATCACTCGAATATTCTGCGTGTGTTTCAATTGTCTATGGTTATGGGTTACACCTGAAGTTCTAAAGCTAGGCGCGTGCATTTTCCTGTTGATGTAATGCTTCCTTGTTTTATGCACCGTATACAAAATGTCCTGTATTTTTAACTATAGGAATGCATCAGTTTCAGACAGCTTTTACAATTACACCTTGTCTTTATTACATCCGCTGCATTGGGCCAGAACCCGGATGACAGCGTAGGAATATCAATTCTCATTGAACATCATAATAACATGTAAATCATCACAATAACATGTCCTAGGTATTATGACAAGTCACTGTTACAAATCAAGTCGCACAGGAGCCTTCCGGACTCGCTCAGAGCGTCGTCGCACGGGTGAAGACGACACAGACGAGGTGTGCTCCGACAGCTCCGTGACCTCGTCGATCTCTTCCGACTCTGTATCGGGATGCGTCTCAATCACTGTTGCTGGTGTTGATACAGTAGACTGTTGGGTCGCGTTGTCTGGCAGAGTTACAAATTCTGTGTGAGATGGCTTAAACGTTTCTCGCGTTGCCAGCAAATGTTGTCGGTTGCGTCGCATGCGGCGTCCATCCTCACACTGAACGTCATAAGAGCGAGGTCCACTGAGGCCTACTACTCTTGCGCGCTCCGACCATCTTCGTCGTCTTGGATCCTTTACACGCACCGTGTCGTTTGGGTGTAATACCTTCAGTAGTTTCCCTCGATCGTGTGGTGCATATTTCCTGGTGTATATCTCACATCGATATGGCAGACGCGTTCTGATCTTTCTGCCAAACAGTAGCTCGGCCGGAGACTTTCCACAGTCGAGGGGTGAAGAGCGATACGCAAGCAAGGCGAGGTAAGCATCCTCTCCTCTGTCGGCTGCCTTCCTGAGTAAGCGCTTCACAATCTTCACACCATTTTCTGCAAGTCCGTTTGACTGTGGATAATAAGGGCTCGACATCTTGTGTTCGATGCCCCACTCACTGGTGAATGGTCTGAACTCCTCACAGGCAAACTGCGGGCCCCCATCCGAAATACACTCCGATGGAATTCCATATCGTGAGTAGAGTGACTTCAAATGGATGATCACCTGTCGGCTCGATTCGTTCGACAAGAGTGCTATCTCAGGATAGTGTGAGTAGTAGTCGACCGTCAGTAGGTATGGAACTTGCTTCAGGTAGAAGATGTCGCAAGCTACCTTCGCCCATGGTCGATCTGGCCTCTCATGCATCTGCAGTGGTTGCTGTTGTGCATATCTGTACTCCTGGCACACGTCACATCGCGAGACCGTGTCATAAACATCTTTGTTCATGTTGGGCCAGTACAGCATGTCTCGGGCTCGTCTCATGCATTTCTCGATGCCCAAGTGACCCTCGTGTATTAGCTGAAGCATCTCTGCTCTCATGTTCTCAGGCACAATAAGTCGTTGTCCCTTCAGCATGACACCATCGACAATGGTCAGTTCGTCTATGAATGTCGCATAAGGCTTCGGGCAAATGTCACTACCATCTGCCATGCTGCGAATAACTCGTTGTAGTTCACAATCCTTTTCGGTCTCTTCCGCTAGCTCAGCCCATTTGCGCTCAGACACAGGTAACCTTGATTTTACCGCGCAGACGTGTATGTGCACTTCACTCTCTGTCCTGCTCGCCACCTCCTTTGATGAGAACGATCTCGACAACGTATCCGCGACCACGAGGAGTTTTCCCTGAGTGTACTCCAGCATCAGGTCGTACTTCTGAATGCGTAATAGAAGCCGCTGCAGAGCTGTTTCTTTGAAATCGCTATCAATGGCTGGTGGTCAGTCTAAACTATGACTTTGCGGCCATAGATGTAGGCGTGGAAACGTTCACATGCAAACACGACACCGAGCTGTTCTTTTTCAATCTGTGCGTAGTTTTTCTCCGCTGTCGTCATGAACCTCGAAGCGTATGCCATCTTGAACGAGATCGTACAATTGTCAACACGCAGCTTCTGAGTCCATTTGTTGTCGGTCGCCGTGTCCGCATTTTTTACCATGCCGACAAACATCTCAGCTGTACCATCTGTGGGATCGTAACGCGATACATAGCGGTCTGTGGGATCGTAGTGCGATACATAGCGGTCTGTGGGATCGTAGTGCGATACATAGCGGTCTGTGGGATCGTAGTGCGATACATAGCGGTCTGTGGGATCGTAATGCGATACAAAGCGCACTTTTCCATCCTTCGGTTTTGATCGACAAACGCGCGCAAAGTGTCCACTCTTCCCGCACTTGTTACAAGCCTTGCCGTATGCAGGACATGCACGAGGTGCGTGTGTTGTGTCGCAACAACTACATATGGTGGCAGGCTTTTGCTTCGTCGATGGCTGAAATGGCTTTCGTTGTTGTTGGCGACGCCCCCTAGTATTGCAGTAATTGATGCTAGTGTCACTGCTCGATGCACCTTTCTGTGCTAGCGTCAGGATTTGTTTCTCTGTGGACTCTGCAGCCTGACATATTTTAACTGCCTTGTCAAGGTCAAGGTCGTCTTCTCGCAACAAGCGCTCACGCACCCGTTGGCTCGATACCCCTAAGACTAGGCGGTCTCGAATCATGCTATCTCTGAGATTGTCAAACTGACAGGTTTGGGCCTTTAGCTTAAGGTCAGTGACAAACTGTTCAATTGGCTCTCACTGTAATTGTTTTCTACTATGAAACACGTAGCGTTCGTAAGTTTCGTTCTTCTTGGGATTAAAGTAGGCATTGAACTTCTCAATAACACTCTCATATTTCCCTTCCTCATCTGCAGTGAAAGAAAATGTGTTATAGACCTCTATTGCCTGCTTTCGAGCAACATGCAGCAACAAAGCTATTTTCTGCTTTGGCGGTTTTGTATCGTGCCCAGCAGCAAGCATATACAACTCAAATTCCTGTTTGAATTTCCGCCAATTCTCAGCGATGTTTCCTGCAATCACAAGTTCGTCTGGCTGTCTGATAGATTCAGCCATAGTTAAGTTGACTGATAAAGTCACACTTATTTTCCGACAGTTCTTGTAACGCTAGCGCTAAATGTCAACAAAGTTCGATTTTTGACATTATTTATGGTGTGTTACCCCTCTCTTGACTCTACGCCGGGACGGTGTTTTTACGGTGCAATGTTCGTGCGTGTGTGTGCGGTGTGTGTGCGGTGTGTGCGGTGTGTGCGGTGTGTGTGCGGTGTGTGCGGTGTGTGCGGTGTGTGCGGTGTGTGCGGTGTGTGTGCGGTGTGTGTGCGGTGTGTGTGGTGTGTGCGGTGTGTGTGCGGTGTGTGCGGTGTGTGTGCGGTGTGTGCGGTGTGTGCGGTGTGTGTGCGGTATGTGAGATGTGTGTGCGGTGTGTGCGGTGTGTGCGGTGTGTGCGGTGTGTGCGGTGTGTGTGCGGTGTGTGCGGTGTGTGCGGTGTGTGCGGTGTGTGCGGTGTGTGTGCGGTGTGTGCGGTGTGTGCGGTGTGTGTGCGGTGTGTGCGGTGTGTGCGGTGTGTGCGGTGTGTGCGGTGTGTGTGCGGTGTGTGCGGTGTGTGCGGTGTGTGTGCGGTGTGTGCGGTGTGTGCGGTGTGTGCGGTGTGTGCGGTGTGTGTGCGGTGTGTGCGGTGTGTGCGGTGTGTGCGGTGTGTGTGTGGTGTGTGCGGTGTGGGCGGTGTGTGCGATGGGTGCGTAGTGTGCGGTGTGTATGCGGTGTGTGTGTGCGGTGTGTGCGGTGTGTGTGTGCGGTGTGTGCGGTGTGTGTGCGGTGTGTGTGCGGTGTGTGTGCGGTGTGTGTGTGTGTGCGGTATGTGAGATGTGTGTGCGGTGTGTGCGGTGTGTGCGGTGTGTGCGGTGTGTGCGGTGTGTGCGGTGTGTGTGCGGTGTGTGCGGTGTGTGCGGTGTGTGCGGTGTGTGCGGTGTGTGCGGTGTGTGTGTGCGGTGTGTGCGGTGTGTGTGCGTTGTGTGCGGTGTGTGTGTGCGGGGTGTGCGGTGTGTGTGCGGTGTGTGCGGTGTGTGTGCGGTGTGTGCGGTGTGTGCGGTGTGTGCGGTGTGTTCGGTGTGTCGGTGTGTGCGCTGTGTGTGCTGTGTGTGCGGTGTGTGCGGTGTGTGTGCGGTGTGTGTGCGGTGTGTGTGTGCGGTGTGTGCGTTGTGTGCGGTGTGTGCGGTGCGTGCGGTGTGTGTGCGGTGTGTGCGGTGTGTGCGGTGTGTGCGATGGGTGCGGTGTGTGTGTGTGCGGTGTGTGCGGTGTGTGCGGTGTGTGCGGTGTGCGGTGTGGCGGTGTGTGCGGTGTGTGCGGTGTGCGGTGCGGTGTGTGCGGTGTGTGCGGTGTGTGCGGTGTGTGCGGTGTGTGTGCGGTGTGTGCGGTGTGTGCGGTGTGTGCGGTGTGTGCGGTGTGTGCGGTGTGTGCGGTGTGTGCGGTGTGTGCGGTGTGTGCGGTGTGTGCGGTGTGTGCGGTGTGTGCGGTGTGTGCGGTGTGTGCGGTGTGTGCGGTGTGTGTGCGGTGTGTGCGGTGTGTGCGGTGTGTGCGGTGTGTGCGGTGTGTGCGGTGTGTGTGCGGTGTGTGTGCGGTGTGTGAGTGTGTGGTGTGCGGTGTGGGCGGTGTGTGCGGTGTGTGTGCGGTGTGTGCGGTGTGTGCGGTGTGTGTGCGGTGTGTGCGGTGTGTGCGGGGTGTGCGGTGTGTGCGCGGTGTGTGCGGTGTGTGTGCGGTGTGTGCGGTGTGTGCGGTGTGTGTGCGGTGTGTGCGGTGTGTGTGCGGTGTGTGTGCGGTGTGTGTGCGGTGTGTGCGCGGTGTGTGCGGTGTGTGTGCGGTGTGGGCGGTGTGTGCGGTGTGTGTGCGCTGTGTGCGGTGTGTGTGCGGTGTGTGCGGTGTGTGCGGTGTGTGCGCTGTGTGTGCGGTGTGTGCGGTGTGTGTGCGCTGTGTGTGCGGTGTGTGCGGTGTGTGCGGTGTGTGTGCGGTGTGTGCGGTGTGTGCGGTGTGTGCGGTGTGTGCGCGGTGTGCGGTGTGTGTGCGGTGTGTGTGCGGTGTGTGCGGTGTGTGCGGTGTGTGCGGTGTGGGCGGTGTGTGCGGTGTGTGCGGTGTGTGCGGTGTGTGCGGTGTGTGTGGTGTGTGCGGTGTGTGTGCGGTGTGTGCGGTGTGTGCGGTGTGTGTGCGGTGTGTGTGCGGTGTGTGTGCGGTGTGTGTGCGGTGTGTGTGTGTGCGGTGTGTGTGCGGTGTGTGTGCGGTGTGTGTGTGTGCGGTGTGTGTGCGGTGTGTGTGCGGTGTGTGTGCGGTGTGTGTGCGGTGCGGTGTGCGGTGCGGTGTGTGCGGTGTGTGCGGTGTGTGTGCGGTGTGTGCGGTGTGTGCGGTGTGTGCGGTGTGTGCGCGGTGTGTGCGGTGTGTGTGCGGTGTGTGCGCGGTGTGTGCGGTGTGTGCGCGGTGTGTGCGGTGTGTGCGGTGTGTGCGCGGTGTGTGCGGTGTGTGCGGTGTGTGTGCGGTGTGTGCGGTGTGTGCGGTGTGTGTGCGGTGTGTGTGCGGTGTGTGCGGTGTGTGCGGGTGTGCGTGCGTGTGCGGTGTGCGGTGTGCGGTGTGCGGTGTGCGGTGTGCGGTGTGCGGTGTGTGCGGTGTGTGCGGTGTGTGCGGTGTGTGCGGTGTGTGCGGTGTGTGTGCGGTGTGCGCGGTGTGTGCGGTGTGTGTGCGGTGTGTGCGGTGTGTGTGCGGTGTGTGTGCGGTGTGTGCGGTGTGGGCGGTGTGTGCGGTGTGTGTGCGGTGTGTGTGCTGTGTGTGCGGTGTGTGCGGTGTGGGCGATGTGTGCGGTGTGTGCGGTGTGTGTGCGGTGTGTGCGGTGTGTGTGCGGTGTGTGCGGGTGTGCGGGGTGTGCGGTGTGTGCGGTGTGTGCGGTGTGTGCGGTGTGTGCGGTGTGTGTGCGTGTGTGTGCGGTGTGCGGTGTGTGCGGTGTGTGTGCGGTGTGTGCGGTGTGTGCGGTGTGTGTGCGGTGTGTGCGGGTGTGCGGTGTGTGCGGGTGTGCGGTGTGTGCGGTGTGTGCGGTGTGTGTGCGGTGTGTGCGGTGTGTGTGCGGTGTGTGCGGGTGTGCGGTGTGTGTGCGGTGTGTGTGAGGGGTGTGCGGTGGATGCGGTGCGTGCGTGCGTCCGTGTGCATATGGGTCTACGGTGCTGCCAACCTGTCTGAGGTAGAGAATGTCGCCACAGCGGCATAGTGTTGGGCGCCAGCGCCAAATATAACATTTCGCTGCCCTCTCGCAAAACACTTTTCACGCTGACGTTCTCCGAGCACACCCAACCTGTCATCATGCACGCTGTATCATACTCGACTCGTTGAAGCAATCTAAAACAATAGGTTAGTACCACGTGTAATATCTTTTTATTCGATGTGGAGTTTCCAGAAAAAAATCCATGTTGAAACTAAGCTGAGAACACATAGTTATTTATAGTCACTAAATGCACGCACGCACGCACGCACGCACGCACGCACGCACGCACGCACGCACGCACGCACGCACGCACGCACGCACGCACGAACGCACGCACGCACGCACGCACGCACTTGCAATAGACAAGCTTGTGTCGCCGTGGAGGCAGCAAACTACTCTAACTAATAACCCGAAGGTAAAGGTAAAGTCATCCCCAGGCATTACGCCTTAGGCTTATATGGGCAGTGCTTAAACCTGGTTTCTATAGTGTGAAGCAACTTAGAGTGCAGTTATACTGACTCTCCTGGACGGGACACTAGTCCATCGCAGGTACCTTCCAAACAGTGTTTGTACTCATTTACAGGTAAACGAAATTGCCTAAGCTTCGAAAACGAACCATGACCAGTGTGGGTCTAGAACTCCCAACCCTTTAATTTAGAGTCCAAGACCTTAACCACTATGCCACGGCTGCCCCCTTAATAACCTGAAGATCATATACCTTTTAGCGGATCGGTTGAAGTGAGTGTTACGCTTTGTATTCTGGGGGTTTGTGAGGTCAGTCTCGAAATTGGTGGCCTTTATAACATGACGTTAATGGCCATTTACAAGAAATGACATTTTGACTACGTGTAAATAACAAAATCTGGAATTTAAAATGATATGGTTATCTATTGTGTCTACCTGCATATTCTTAAAAAAAATTCTAAAACAAATCTTGTTTTTATGCAACATCTTGAGGGTAGTGAATAAAAATGTGTCGACATATCTTATATTTAGAATATCGTAACTTTGAAAATTCAGAAGAAGAAAAATATTCATAATGTTGGAAATTGTTTTTACAGGAGTTCTAGAGTTAACTAAGCCAATGATGATCGTAAAAGTATTATGATAAAATATCCATTACTTTTAAAGTGTTTTTAGAGGCCATTTTGTTTGTTGCCATGAAAACGGGTGATCTGGCATACAAATCTTCAATATGTTTTACTCAAAAAAACCTACTCTGCAGTCTGGGCATGACAAATTGCACTAACTGTGCAAATAAAAAGCATCCTACCTAGCTGTCATATCTCCCCACTAAGAGGAAGACATACACTTTGGCTATGCATAAAGAAGTGGTAGACAGAGGAAGATTTCATCAACGCTACGAAACAAGCATATAGGCATCATTCATTAGACGTAGATAGTACACGTCATAGGCCTAGTGTATTCGTTTAGAGAAAGTTGTTTTTATAATATCATTGTATAATATGATATTGTTCTCGTTACAATAATTGTATGTAGCCTACATGCCTCTAATATACACTGTCGACCCGTTTGTTCTTATGCAACATGTCAACACATACGACTGAGTTACCTACAATCATCAAGATGAATAGTGACTATAACTCAATTATTATTAGCGTAACTAAAATTCCAATATAATTGAAGTTAAAAACGTAATGTGTTTCAAAACGTTTATCCTGAATTGTGTTGTAACGATTTCGATGTTTACCCCAAATAACGACGGATCCATTAAGGCGGGAACAGGAAACCAATGAGCAAACTTTAAATATTTCACACAACTTCCGCGGCCCGGTGGGGGCACTCTGGATGACGAGAAACACGCGCTGACACGGCATGGCGCTGCAGTCGCACTCGAAGACGCATTCCCCCGGCTCGTTGTCGCAGAACGAAGGGTTGTTGTGATAGGGGAGCATGGCTGACTGATCACTCTTCGTGTATACCATTGTCGCCGGGAAATCGAGGCACTCTCCTCCGTCCAGTCGGCAACTCGACCTCTAGGCGGAACCAATTTGTGTCAAAGTCTACAAATAGTTAGATAATTTTTTTTAGTTAAATTGGCTCTCCTATATGTTACCCATAGCTATGAACATTTTCTTATGAAAGCAAATCACTATTGAACTTACAAATGTCTAGGATAATTAATAATTTTTATAAACCAAAACAATTGGTTGGTGCGTGTGAGTCGTGCGTGCGTGCGTGCGTGCGTGCGTACGTGCGTATGTGTGCCTGTGTAGGTCGTGCGTGTGCGAGTGTTCGTGCGTGTGCTTGTGCGTGTGCGTGTGTGTGTGGGTAGAGAGGCGCAAGTGGGGACATCGATGTGACACGCGCAAGCCTTGCAATGGGGACCAACAATGAACTGGGGACCTGATTTGAGTCCCCAGTTTCTTTTCGACGGCAAACATCTCAGATGACCATAATCTATTATCTAGTGACGTTTTAGAAAATGTCCCCAGTCAAATTTTAGCTGATGTGTTCGCAAGCACATTGAGCGCACACATTCGGGGTTTTTACAAGCAAGTGGAATTTAGCGCCCTCTATCAGTCACTTGGCATAGTACTCTCCCGTCGTTTCTCGCAAGATCTCGTTTCAAGCGGCGTGCTTGGTTGTACTGTCTGCTGGAAACGTACGAGTTATCTCTTCTTGATTATACGGTGAGTTAACTTTTATAGCTTGTTCACAAGATCAACATATCTATTGTGCCGATTTGTCCGTGATAATGTGAATTCGTGTCGTAGGTAAACTCGGCGTTATTGATATAATGTGACCCCTGTTGTCCGCAATGTATACTGATCGGTGTAGTTTTCGACCTACTTAATAGAATATGCCGTTTAAAAAAAATCTGAAGAACCATTTTGTGTAAGAGATCGATATACCAAATCAGCAAAAGCTACTTCATTTATTCAATGCAAACAAATTATTAAAACCGTTGTTTTGAGTGAAAAACGTACGAATATTGAACGTCTTCAATACGACTTCCGGCTACTTGGACTTGGTGCAGCGACTTGAATTTGGTGTAGATCATTTACAGAAGAACGCGGTATATCAAATAGAATAAGTATTACTATTGAATATATATTATACACAAACGTATTGTAGACATATATTAGGAAACAGGTATTGTTAATTATTAGTCAGAGGGAGTATTTTAGAGTAAGTTAGTTTCGGATTCTGTCGGGGAATTCAGCGAGCGATAATAGGGTTGTTTACTATTCGAAAATTGAGATAGCATAGTGAATAGTTTACATTGGCTAATATATATATAAGATAAAGTGATCTATTTACTTAAATTACATACATAAGGTAATATCTGACATAGTGGTAGTAAACGTTTTCGGTAAAAAGGAATTAACAGCAGGATTTTAACGTAAATTAGTACACACTGACTTCGTTGTTTTGTTACACAGTGTTCTCCGTATTCGCTAGATGGCAGGTTTTTTTTTTCTCATGCGAGGTTAATAGAAGACACAGTTAGCAAGTATATTAGACTAAAGTGTTCTTTTGATCACAAAAACAGCCTTATTCAAGGCTAACGTTGCAAACTAATTAAAACTAAATTGTATGATGGCGCCGTGCAAACGGCAGTTAAAGGCCACAAGGCACTTAATTTGTGGCAGTTGCAGTAACTGGGTGGACTTCGAGAAGTCCTGGGCTGAGGTCCAGGCAGATAGTTTTAGTTTTGAGTGTAGGGGATGTACGAAGATGAAGGAACTAGAGGTGGAGTTGGAAGAGCTGAGGCTGCTCGTTGTGGCAATGGTGGGAAGGGAACAGGGGGGTTGTGCCAGTAGTTCCGGTGGGGGAACAGTAGATGATAAAGTGGGGAAAGACACAAGAGATGCTAGGGAGAGCTCACCGCAGCCTGGGAGGAAGCTGAGAGGAGGGAAGGTGACAGGTCGTAGGGAGACAGGACGTAAGGAGACGGGAAGGAAAGGAACGGGAGGGAAGACAACCGGAGCGAAGGAGAGGGGAGTAGGGGAGACAGGAGGGAAGGAGAAGGGAGTGGGGGAGAAGGGAGTGGGGGAGACGGGAGGGAAAATAACCGGAGTGAAGGAGAGGGAAGTGGGGGAGACAAGAGCAAAGGAGTGGGTAGTGGGGGAGACAGGAGCGAAGGGGTCAGGACAGAATGTGATGGAGGGGATCGAACGGAAGAGTTATTCTGCAGCAGTGATAGAGGGGGTGAGGAAGAGAGCGAGGGTGTTTGTGGGGGATTCGATAGTTAGGAAGACCGACAGAGTCTTAAACAAGGGAGATGATGTGGTGGTCTGCTTGCCTGGAGCCAAAATAGAGGCGATAACTGAGAGGGTAAAAAACATCGTAGGCTCGGGTAAGGGTGGATCTGTTTTAGTACACGTAGGGACAAATAACGTAGAGAGGGAGGGTACAACTGCCATAGTTAGGAAATATAGGCAGTTGGTCAGAACACTAAAACAGACGCGGGTTGAGCAGGTAATACTGTCAGGGATTTTACCTGTAATGGGCAGGAGGGGTCACAAATATCGAAATTGTCGGGGGATGGCAATTAACATGTTACTCCAGAAGTTATGTAGGGAAGAGGAAGTTGGATTTGTGGATTTATGGGGAAGTTTTGTTGGGAGGGCTGATATGTACATGAAGGATGGGCTTCATTTAAGTGGAAAGGGGGCGGCAGTATTCGCGGACAAACTTTCAGCAGCAGTAGATAGTGACTTGGGTACAATGACAAATATTTTTTGGAAGTAAACATTCTTTAAACTAGAAGTGCAGGGGGGTTACCTAGAGGTGTCTCAAGCAGAACAAGAGGCCACTAGCACAGATAAACCAATATCAAATCATCCGAAAAACATCTCTGAAAAAGGTTATAGATGCGTATGTTTAAATGCAAGGAGCATAGTAAATAAGAAAAACGAATTAAACATTATGGTAGAAGATATTGACCCTCACATAATTGGTATAACTGAATCATGGGCCAACATAGATATAACAGATGCTGAATTAGGACTGACAGGATATGTAATGTTTAGGAAAGATCGAATAGGAAGAAGGAGCGGGGGAGTTATTTTATATGTTAACGATTCTATTCAGGCTTATGAAATAAAACTAGAAAGGGAAGTAGATTGCGATAAAGCTGTTTGGTGCAAAATTGTTTCAGGAAATTCAAAATTAACTATTGGATTAGTTTACCGAAGTCCAAACATAAACGAAGAGGACAACACAAAAATAAAAAACGCTATAAAGGAAGTTAGTAAAGGGGAATGTATCATAATGGGAGATTTTAACCATGGACACATACAATGGAATTCTCTAGAGAGCACAGTGATTGAGGACCAGCAATTTCTATTTTTAATCCAGGATAGCTTTCTTACTCAGCACGTACTAGAACTAACCAGGGGAGAAAATGTATTAGATATAGTTTTGTCATCACAAAAAGAATTAGTGGACAATGTAAAAATATTTGAACCATTGGGTAATAGTGACCATAATCAAATACATTTTGACATCAATGTAAAATCAGAAAGTAAAAATAAGAAAACGTACAAGAGAAACTTCCACAAAGGTAACTACAAAGATATGAGAAAATACTTAGCAAAGCTAGATTGGAATAACATGCTGATGAATAAGACCGCAATTGAATGTTGGAATATTCTAAAATATGAAATTGAGAGTATCATCGATAAATTTGTTCCCTTCCAAAAACAAGGAAAACGGTGTAGAAAGAAACACTTGTCAAAAGAGGCTATTAGAAAAATAATGCTAAAACAAACTATGTGGAGGGTTTATAGGCGTACCAGAAAGGACGAAGACTATGCAAAATACAAAGAGGCACTTAATGCAGCTACAACTGAAATCAGACAATCTAAAAGAAGCTATGAGCAAAAACTAGCATGTAACATAAAAACGACAGCAAGAGTTTTTATGCATATGTCAGGAGTAAACAAAACGTACAAGACAAGGTTGGACCTCTAGAAGACAGTGCTGGAAATATAATATCACAGGGGTTTTTAATGGCGGAAGACCTAAATGGTTACTTCAGTTCAGTGTTTACCAAAGAAGATATTAGTTCATTACCAGTTGCTGATGCTAAATTTCAGGGTGCTAAATCTGACTATTTAGGTCCGTTAGTTGTAACTCCAGAATTGGTAGCTAAGAAAATAAAGGCAATGAAGGATAACAAATCACCGGGAGTGGATGGGATTCCTCCAAAATTACTAATGGAAACAGTAGAACAAATCAGTATACCACTTGCAAGAGTATTCAACTTGTCATTAAAAGAGGGAGTTGTTCCGATTGAATGGAAAGAAGCAAACATCATACCATTATTTAAAAAGGGTTCGAGAAATAAGTCAGAGAATTACAGACCAGTGAGTTTAACGTCAGTGATTTGTAAATTATTAGAAAGGTTAATTAAAGACCATATGGTGGAATTCCTCGTTAAGCATAAATTATTAAATTCATCTCAACATGGATTCCTTAAAGCGAGGTCATGCTTAACAAATATGTTATGTTTTTTGGAAGAAATCACTAAGTGGATAGACGTGGGATCGCCAGTAGATATTATCTACTTAGATTTTCAGAAAGCTTTTGACAAAGTGCCACATCAAAGATTACTACTTAAATTAAAAGCCCATGGTATCGGGGATAGCATAACTGACTGGATAGAACAATGGCTGACTGACAGAAGACAACGAGTTGTAGTAGATGGAGAAGTTTCAAATTGGAAATCGGTTTTGAGTGGGGTACCTCAAGGATCAGTATTAGGACCTATATTATTCTTAATTTATATCAATGACTTGGATTTTGGGTTTAATGTAAATGCCTACATACAGGACATAGGAACTTGAATGTAAACTATAAAATGGGAGATACTGTTCTGGGTACTACTGTAAAAGAAAAGGACTTAGGAGTTACAATAAGCGCTGATATGAAAGTTTCAGAGCAGTGTGGTATTGCAGCTTCAAAGGGTAATCAAATTCTTGGATTGATTAGAAGAAACATAACATACAAGGGAAAAAAGTTAATTATACCTCTTTATAAAGCAATAGTTAGACCTCATTTAGAATACTGTATACAAGCATGGAGACCATATCGTAAGAAGGATATAGATACGCTTGAACGCATACAAAGGAGAGCAACTAAAATGATTCCAGAACTGAGAGACCTTAGTTATGAAGAACGCCTGAAAGAATGTGGTTTAACAACTCTAGAGACAAGGAGGTTAAGAGGAGATCAGATTGAAGTTTTTAAGATATTGAATGGGTATGAAAATATTGATAGAAATATGTTTTTCTCACTCAAGAAGGATAGCAGAACTAGAGGACATGAGGTAAAATTAGTAAAGGATCAATGTAGATTGGACATCAGGAAGCACTCGTTCTCACAGAGGACAATAAATGAATGGAACAAATTGTCTACAGATTGTGTAACTGCTAGCAGCGTGAATATGTTTAAAAACAAGGTTGACACATATCTCAGGAGGGCGGGTTATAAGTAGATGAACATTGTTGGACTCTCGATAAGCCAATGGCTTCCTTGTCCACTTGCCATCTGGGCCTTTGGCTTGGATGGCAAATCTTGTTAAATCTTGTCTGAACCATGTCGCGCGAGTCGAGGAAACCGGAGGAATTCGACCTATATTTATGGTAGGTATGTGACAAAAAAATTCAACCTACATGGATAGACATCAATTGAGTATCATTGTACAGAGCCTGAAAAAAACTTTAAAATGCCTTTGAGATATTTGTTCTAGGTTCAATATTAGTCAAATAATGACATTTTAAAGATTAGGTGCACCACCCGTTTTTCGGCCTTGTTTTACTAGAAAAACAAAAGAAAAGTTGTGACCTTTTGGGCCAATTATGGTTCATTTTGAGAATACAAAGAATACAACTTTTTTAATACTGAAGAGATTCTAATGAAACTTTAGGGGAGATAGCCCCTTTAAAACACAAACTGTTGATGCAGTCTTCACTTAATTCATGATTTAACTAAATCATCAATTAATGATCTTAATTACTTTGATTGATAAACAATACGCATTCATTGATAAATGAAAATATCAGAATGCAACATTTCCCCCCCTAATTTTTATTATAGTATTTTTTTCATTGCATCTATACCAAGAAATAACAAATGTAATCATAGCACACTGTTTCTTTAGCTTTTTTCTATCTTTTTGGTAATAACTTGATGTTATTATTAATTAATAATTAGCTAAATTAGAATATCAACCATTTCAGGGCAGACCTGAATTTAATAAACCTCTGAAGTCAAAATCATCAAAGTAAAGACGTAAGGTTCTGCATATCAAGATATTATAATTAGGTCACCCTTAATTAACTGTCTGCCGTAATCGACCGACTTACTGGCCCATATGTGACGACACAGACATTTTTTTTATAGTTTTGATTGATTTTTTAGGGGTCTTTCATGTATTTTTGAAAACTTTACTCGATAACTACCCAGCCTAAAAACCTTGGGTAGGGTTACTATTAATGTCATGAATAAGGTAGAAACAAATGTTTAGAAAGTAATGATAATTTTTTTTAGCAGAATCAACAATCCACAAAATTAACTTAAATTCATAAAATAGAAAGTGCTAAATAATACAGCAATAAAAGCACATGGTCCCTTGTGTTTGTAAACAACAGCATCAACCAATCACATTGCAAGAATAGGGTCACGTGACCTAAATGCCAGGAATAGCTCTATTTTTAGCATGAATAGTATCCTTCAAAATCTTCAATCATTGGCGTTACTAAGGCATTATTTTCGTGAAATTCATCTGGAAACTATTAAATACACCAAAAAGAATTATTTTAGTATGATCATGGTGGGCCACAGTCATTTAAACGATGACAAACAGAGGGGATTGTAGCTGTGAAATTCAACCCGATCAACCATTTGTCGGTTTGACATGACATTTTGCTAACTCTAGAAAACAATGTGCTAATAGTTTAATTTGCCTCAGATTTGGCACACACATAGACAAGTATATGGAAATACAAATTATAAAGGTTTAAAAGAAAAATTTAGCTACCTTCAGGTAAATGGTCGATGACTTTGACAGTCAAAAACTTTGACGTAAATATTTTTTACTTCTACAAATCGGATTGGAAAATTTCGAAAACGACGCGTCAGCGGAACATGTTAACTACATCATCACAATGAGTGTTATCCGGGAGCTCCTAAAATACGCCAGCAAAACACGCAGCAAAAACACGGTCACCGGGCGAACGAACGAGCACGGAGATCGACGTCGAGGCCAAAGCGATTAGCGCGTATATAGGCCGATTGTCGCGTACCTATTTATGGCAAGCCGTACAGACAATCGTTTTTAATTTTACCACTGTTCCAATTATGTCAACTTTTTATAATAACCAGGCTTGACATAGCGCTTTATAAAACACATACACATATATTTGTATTGAATATATAACGTTAATGTAGTACATTTGTTCTCGTATATTTAACACATTTTAATTATTCCTACTTTTATGACAAGATTAGCTTGCCATACATCTACCACAAAAAAGGCTATTATTGTCACGTGGCCAAGAACGAGACATGCGTCAGCAGACGCTCAATAATAACGTTATATATCAAACTATATTTTGCTCAGACAAGACTCTGTATCGTTATTGTCGTAAACAGACGCTGTGACGTCTCTAACGCGATATCAAGCGAGATTTCAATGGATCGAAAACTGGCGTGGGTCGAAAACTGCACCGGTAACTATACCGAGCAATTCAATTGAATTGGGGACCGCCTAAAAGTTAAACTAAAAAGGGCAGAATATAGTTATAAACGTAATACAGATGCGTGTTATCTCTGTAAAATCTCGAACCAACGATGCATTTAATACCTTATAATATAAAAAAAGTTATATTCTTGAATAACATTGCTTAGTGACTGCCAGATTCTCGGTAATCATTTACTTAACTCATAAAACTGGTCTCTTTTCCGGCATTTTTACTTAATTTTTTTATCTCTTAGTGCGTTTATTCCATCATTCCACATCATTTGAGATACAAAAACGGCATGTACTTTATAAATTATTGCGTTTTATGGCAGTTTGCGAAGTTTTACTACATCAAATTGCCGCTGCACAGCCAAGGGTGTATGGACGTTATGTCACAACACAAGTCATATTAGGCAAAGTCAATCGCCCTACAATTTTTTTCTACCTGGCTGTTGCTGTAGTAGGGGCGAAGATCTCGTTCATCAAAAGCTTAAGAATTTTCATGAAACGTGAAACCTTACAAAAACGCCATAAACAGAGCAATAAACACGTCTTTCGTGTCTGTATGCATTCTTATATGTATATCACTAAAGTTACCTGACAATAACCATGTAAAAGTGTGAAATGATTACCTTTTTGTCAGAACGCATGTGCTTGTCAAAGTTTGTATATAACCGGATGTTGTTGTGAGCGAGAATACCAAACGAGATTTCCGTAGATCTATATAAGGTCACGCTAAGAATTGCCATCTGCTGGCCATAGAGTTACATCATTAATAATGCCCCTATAAACTACTAACGGGTGTTTTATTTATGTCTGTGCTGCTGGCCCATTCTGGCCTCATTCTACACGAAATCACGTTTGATCATGTGACCCAAAGGCAACATCACGTGCACAGTATGGCGGCTAATTGTGAAATGTTTTCTATGTCACCGATAAAAGTACTCATAAGTAATTATTTGGAGCACATTTCTTCAGTTTCTTGACGCCCAATTGTCGGTTGTATGTCACAGAATACACATGTGAAACGGTTAGTGCGTATTGGTTTTAAAACTTAAGTTATTAGTCCCAAATCGGCGAGTTGGCAAATGCCGGTGAAGATCTCCGCCCCTAGGCTAGCTCAAGAGTGGGGCGGATGACTCTGCCTAAAGTCATATATGTCCAAGACGATGTCATAAATTTGGAGCGGTATGTCACAAAACGCTTGGACGATTTGTCACAAATTTATTTTAAGTTTTTATTTGTAGTTCACGCACTGAACATAAATCGGTGGTTGTTTGCACTAATATAACATTGATCTTGACACTGCGGAATATAAGCGCAACTTAAACATTATTTATTATCGCCCATCGTCGCGCGCTCTAGATATTAGGGGTAAGACCACAGTTGACCTTCCTGTTTACTGTTTCACACGAATGTAGGGCTTGTGAAATGTGAACTTAATAAATTCATATTATGTGACGAGTGCCTTTGAGCAGGAATATTCACAGGTTTGTTTATAGAAGCTATTGGCTGTGAAATAGTGCATTTGTTTAAGAGTTTAACTGGTGGAGGGATTTATGGGAATTTTTCTGCTATGGGCCACGTGGGCGCATGAATACACAGCTATTTTTGTAAATATTGACGGGCATCGCACGTGGGGGCATTTTAAAAGCGCTGGAGGTATGTGATTTTGATAAAAGTTGGTGAGCATGTCAATGATATGATGGCAGTTGCTGCACTTTTTTTTTCCAGAATTTTTGATGGTCAGGTTTTCTTATAATCAGACAAAACGTTAACATGGCCACCAATGCAATTCTCTACTGTGGTCTGACTCCAAACAGAGTGTCATGGCAACGGAAACAGAAAACATGGATGTTGATTTTTGTAAAAAGTACACTGCAAAATTACAAGAAAAGGTGATATTGTCTGCCAATGGGCAGTGTCAGTTGTGGACAGGGTGCAGAAAAGGAAAATTCAGTGACAACGGTGTGATTAATTGCCGTTTTAAGTGTGGCTACAGAAAGGTTACAGTGCATCGTTTAAGTTATATGCTTGAACACAAAATGACACATGTTGAACCTGGCTTAGATGCCAGTCATCTTTGTCATAACAGTCTGTGTCTTCACAGCAAGTCACATCTCTATGGAGTCACATTCAATAAATAACAACAGGCAATATTGTGTTAGTCAAAATGTATGCTTTGGTCATGCACCATTTCCAAAGTGCATGTTGCAATTCAAGGTATTTCAATGCAATAGTAAAACTTACATTTTTCGAGATTTGTTGAATCCTTCAGTTTTTTCAAAGTGTTGTCTGCTGTAGTCAATCTTATGCAGTTGTGTCTGTCAGCCCATGCTGAGTGATGTCTTCGAATGTTGATTGATGTATAGCTCACAAGATGGCACATTGTGCCAGTCATGGTCCATTGTCTGTCGGTGGTTTCTTGTATTGTGGTTGCAGGTCTATGAGTGATGAAACTGGGAGAAAGTAGAAAGTTCACATTTGTTAGAAGTGTTCTGTTTTCTGTTTGTTTCAAAATCTACCCTCTACTCTCTGGCATAACTGTGATCAGCAGACTTTCGTGATCGCAATGAATAAGGATGATCTTCCCTGTTTGCAGTTGGCAGTGTTGTCTTTCTGCGGCGACTCATTGTGACCACTGGCTTAACTACTGCTGCTGGCATTTCTGAAGCTGGCCTTTTTTTCCCTTTATGAATAGCTGGTTTTGGATAAAGCTGACACTTCAGGTATCGATCTTCTGGACGGTGGTTTCTTTTTGAATCGAAGTAGTTCTGCATGCGCTTTAACTTGGTATGATGAATATGCAGACGCACCGAAGATCGATCGATTGTCTCTGGTATTCCACCTCATGCTGGATTTGCTTGACAGCTCTAGCGACCTGTCCACCTTTCGTAATAGTACAACGTACATTCTCCAACTTGCGCAGCATTGAATTCCCCAGTTCATAATTTATGTGATCGATCACTGAACACACTCGTTCATGTGCATTTCTACTGAATTTAACATTCTTTGGCAATGAACCACTGAATGATCGGTTAATGGATTAATTCTTGTCGGTTGTAAGTCTGTGTCGTGTCATCTGGAGTGCTGAATTTCCCAGTCGCATTTCTATTAATCCTTGAAGTGTTGCTCGATCGTCATCTGTCATATTCAGTCGTGTCAGGCCACATGCCTTCAAATGCTGTGACCTTTTCCACCAGTTGTTTCGCTTACCTCCACGACAGACAATTCCATGTCGGTGACAGTTCAGACGTGAGCCAGAATAACAGTCCAGTGTTGCTTGGATTATCTTTGGCATCTTAGTAGTTATCATTCTAATGTCACCAGCATAAAGTGTGTGCATATCTGTGTAGATTTTCTGGCATCGTGTTCTTACGTCCTCTGCAAACATTTTCTTGTTTTCAGCTCTCACCATGGCATTCTCTCCCGGGAACATTCTGGATGAGAAAGATGCTCTCATGATATGTCGGAACTGTGTCTGACCGAGATGTGTTGTGTCAGCCTGCCGTTCTGCCGCGACTGTTGACATGACATCCTGTAACCCATGAAATGCTTTCGCATCACCGTCTGTTGCAACAAATTTTAGTCCGACCTGTTGCTAGGCAAAGCTCACTCCGATTTGAAGGCCTATTTCATATTCTGATATTGGATCGACCACACGAATCGTGGCTGTACATCCTTGATGGCCTGGGCACGACACATTTTGACCTTGATTGCGAAGTGATGTGCCTAGTTTGCATAGCTTGTTCTCCATGTGAAAACCTACAATCTCATGCTTGTCCGTCTGCCATTCAATCGCGGTTCCCACTGCTTGACTTGCGCTCTGTCTACAACCGTAGCTGTTTTTCAGGGATGTTGAGTTGTACCTCACATCCATGCTTATATTGATTGGTGCGCTTGCTGGAAGACCACGCAGAACATTTATCTCTCTGGTTTTTTCCCTCTTCTGCTGTAGGTCATCTGTCGTGGACTGAGAAGTAATTGTGGCAACCCTGTTGGATGTCCTTTGCATCCCACTTCGACTTGGGGGAGGCGTGTTTGTTGTGGCCAGAATGTGTCGTAACTTTGTGTTTCCCATTGTTGAATCTTGTAGTCGTACATGGATGGCTACATTTGGAGCACACGGTTTCTGACCACGACTGCCCGTGTTTACTTCGGAATACAGCTTGTAGTGACAGGCTGTACAGGACAGTGACTGTTGCCAACACAAACCAAATTTTGTACTTCGAAGTGTGGAAGAATACATGTGTCCTCTCTGCTAGCAAGCTCTTTAAAGCAATCATTCCACATTGTTGCATTTTTGTCCACACTAAGTAGACGCATTTCAGAAACTGCATGAGTGTCTGTCTGTACGTCAGCTTGAAGATAGATGTCTGTTAGGTCAGGGCATTGATCAAGCTGTGGCCGTAGAATTTTGCTCATGCCTGGCCGGCCCTCTGCGTCGGAAACTGCCAGCAATCCTGAAGGAGTGGTTTGCACCACTCTGTCAAAGTCATCCTGGCTTAGCCGTGGCAACCAAACCCCACTGGGTTCCTGTTGGATTGCTGCATCTGATGGTTTGTGGTAACAGTGGCCGGTCTTGAAGCTGCCAATCTTTTGTTTATTTCAGTTAATTAGACACAGTCACCTTTACTCAAGTCCATGTGAAGAGCACACATCTATTGGGAGTTGAGAAAATCCTGGACATGCCCAGCTGTTATCTGATTTGGCCTAGTGAGCTGACATAACTGTACCACAGGGAAGGTGAGTTGTTTCTGAGGACTCCACTAAGTAGGTTATGTAATGTTATGCAATTTGACAAGTTGAGATGTCTGGCTTTTCAGTAATCCACACTCGAAGGTGATATTTGATTCTGTTTACATAGGTGTAATGTGGCACCAGGTAACAAAATTATAATTTTCAGTATGGAATAACAACTGGCTATATAGAATTTGATTACAGAACACATGCTGGACTATTCCGAAAATTATGTTACAAGTTCATTCGAGCGAGCTGAAAAAGTGAGTGTATCCGAGTGTTGTACTGGAATATAGACTGTCTCAAGCTGAAGTAGCTCATATATGTGTGTTCTGCCCAGCACAGGTGGTGGTTCCATTGTGTATGTAAGCAACTCCAACAACTAAGTAGGACATAGATTTTTTGCATGAATGCACGATTTTCATTTACCTTTATTAACAGGCTAAATTTAAAAAAAATTCTGCACAATTACCATTTTTATTTGGGGTAAGACCACAGTTGACCTTCCTGTTTACTGTTTCACACGAATGTAGGGCACGTGAAATGTGAACTTAATAAATTCATATTATGTGACATGAGTGCCTTTGAGCAGGAATATTCACAGGTTTGTTTATAGAAGCTATTGGCTGTGAAATAGTGCATTTTTTTAGAGTTTAACTGGCGGAGGGATTTATGGGAATTTTTCTGCTATGGGCCACGTGGGCGCATGAATACACAGCTATTTTTGTAAATATTGACGGGCATCGCACGTGGGGGCATTTTAAAAGAGCTGGAGGTATGTGATTTTGATAAAAGTTGGTGAGCATGTCAATGCTGCACATTTTTTTCCAGAATTTTTGATGGTCAGGTTTTCTTATAATCAGACAAAACGTTAACATGGCCACCAATGCAATTCTCTACTGTGGTCTGACTCCGGTAGTCGTGCTGTATAATTCATCCAAATCAAATGGCGTGACTTGTATGTAAGGTAAACCTAGACTAGTTTCATTATTATTTTAAATATAGTTTAATATGTTTGCAGTCTCCATCCTTCATACTAATTTGTGTTACATATATTCATATATTGTATGACATTGTATGGACATGTTTTGGTCATAATTAATACCACCAAAAAAGAAAGAAATCTGGCAAATACTAAGACATTTTATTTAAAAAATAAAAATGCCTACATAAAAATAAAAAAAAATAAAAAAATGCCTACATACAGCTGTAATTAAAATCCTGGATCAGCGAACACATGAAGCATACATAATGTAACACATTAAAACAAATACAAATAGATAGAATGATAACATGGAACATACGAATAACAAAGCCTAATGAAGCACACTAATATCAAAGACTAATAAATATACAAACAATGAAACGTTAAAGAAAGTGCTAATTTGAAACTTTGGTTAGGGTTACACACTAATATATCATTATCAATTATCAGTAACATTGTCTGTCTACATAAAACATACTGCCCAGTAATTTAAAACCTTAATGCATACTAATATAACATACTACTTTAAAACTTTAATACATACTAATATAACATACTACTGTAATTTAAAACCTGAATATAACTAAGGAATGTGTGAAGGCCATTGACTGCCACGCAGGGAGTAATTGGCTTTGCAATCGCAAAGTTATTTCACTGAGCAGCTATTGAGAACATTTTGTGAGTGAAGCCATTAAACTACCAGATACCTTTCATGTCTTTCATGTTATCTGAGGCCACTGTTCCACAAGCACTAAAGGCATGAAAAGATAATGTTGAAGAGGTTAGTAGATTTCTTGGATAATAATAATGTTTTCTCGAAACATCATTTGGGTTTAACGATTATTTAAATTATAAAAAACATTAGAAAATCTTTTCATAAGCCCATATATTGTAAGGCAATTATACTATGCATATGTACTTCCCCATATTAGTTACACATAGTAACATGCTATTATTGGCACAATTAAATTGCAAATAGCAATAAGAAAATATGAGAATACAGCTGCTACTGTACATATGTGCTCAGATCAATCTATGATATGGTGTGATGTGCCTACTTTGACATCCATGCCTCTTTTAACTTGTGCTCTAATATTAACAATTATTAACTTTGAATGGATAGATGATCCGGTTTCTTGGTTATTAATATTAAGCATAATTACCTCTCAAGAAACTTAGTGTTTGTTCTGTATATTTTTTTGAAGAAGACTGCGAGATGCAGTTGAAATATACAGAACGAACACTAAGTTTCTTGAGAGGTAATTAAGCTTAAAATTATTAACTTATTAACTGCCACACAGGGAGTAATTGGCTTTCTAATGAATTATGGACATTATGTTTCACTGAGCAGGTATTGAGCATACTTGGATTGAAGCCATTAAACAACCGGTGAACTACCAGATACCAGTCTTTCAATTTATTATATAAATATTTATATATACATTTACTTTAGGATATAATTTTTATTCATTTTGAACAAATATAATTTACAATAAAAAATTACGGTGGAATTACTTTTCAGCAATATAGCACACATCCGCCCAGCACACATACCCACGCACGTGTGCACAATTACACAAAGTAACATTATTCTTGGCATGCAAGCTCAAGCTGGCAGTTCGGATGCATTGGCGCCACCTGGCGAATGACATTTGAAACGATGGCGGCCATGTATTCGGATGTCTGCGGAGATAGGATAAATTGCAAGAAAGCTTAATACACATCTTTTATTTTCTGACCTAACCATGAAAACGACCACATAGAGCGCCCAAACTTCTCATTATATATCTACTATACATATACACGTCACATGGCCAAAAAAGTACATATACTTTCTCAAAATTTACAAAAGAATTAAACCAAAATATCGCCATCTCCTACGGCGCCTACGCGTAGCACCAAGGCTACTGTAAAAACGATGCATATGACAAGGCGTCGTTCAGTTTCACCGAAACTCCGTGCGGCGGCGCTGCTATTACAATTATGTATTTCTGTGTTTTAATTGTGCGTGCATGCGTGCCTCATTGCGTGTAATTATGTATATGTTTCAGTATTCCTGTGTGCTACATATGACATATCATATTCTTAGATAATTAGTTTTATTCATATATATATATATATATATATATATATATATATATATATATATATATATATATATTAAAACAGCATCACACCCAGACATCACTCAACATTAATACATCACCATTTATTTAATTTACAATAACTTCAACTTATAACATTTTACTAGTTGCAGAACACACACATTCACGCACACATATATAATAATAATAATAAGTACACTTATATAACGCACATGCTTAAAATACATAGTTTATGAAATTAATGAGTTAAATAAATTAGGTAAACATGATGCATGTGTGCATATATATGTATGTAATGTATGTATGTATAATTTTATGCATATATATGCATATATATATATATATAAGACTATGGGAGGTAACAACCGCTGATCTGTAAAGAAATAAGTGGTATCAGCAGATACATACTAGTAACACATTTTGTGACAAAGTAATAATAATATTTTTAATTGAGGTCAGTTGTATTAGATTCGACAGTACGCTTTAAATTATGCGTTAATACTGGTGCCAACGTAATTACTGTAGTTAAAAACGCAATTAGTATTAAAATAGCGCCGTAAATCTGGACAAAGTCCATTCAGAGATACTTAAAATACATATAAAAATATAACACAATCTGATGATAATATGAATAAAACTAATCTAAGAACATGACATGTCACATATAGCAAAAATACAAATAATACTGAGACACATAATTACACGCAATGAAGCACGCACGCACTTACGCACCCACGCATAATTAAAACAGAAATACATAATTGTACTGTTTGATTTCAATCAGCAGCGCCCCCGCACAGAGTTTTGGTGAAACTGAACGACGCCTTGTCATATGCATTGATTTTACGGTAGCCTTGGCGCTACGCGTAGGCGCCGTAGGAGAGGGCGATATTTTGGTTTAATTGTTTTGTAAATTTTTATCGTTTTGAGAAAGTATATGTACTTTTTTGGCCAAGTGACATGTGTATATGTATAGTAGATATATGAGAAGTTTGGGTGCTCTAGGTGGTCGTTTTCATGGTTAGGTCAGAAAGTAAAAGGTCGCCCATAGGCATAGCCATGACATTTATAATTATTTAGTACAAATCGTCTTTTTTGTGACATAACACTCCTTTTTGAGACATATCGTCCACAGTTTGTGACATAAGCGACTTGGGACGTCTATAATTCCGCCTACATTTTTGGGCGATAATGGGTTGACTTCGGAATCGAAGAAATGACAGCGGAGAATGATGCGCCTTTTCGACCTATAAAGTGGCATAAAGTACAATATTTTATAGAAATACGTGCATTTTTGTACGTGAAATGATGGAATGCATGCATTGTGATTATCAAAAATCAGGTAAAATCATGGGACAGTAGGTGAACTAATTTAGGCCAGTTATGTAAAGAATTATCAGAGCCACCAGATTCTCATACATTACGGTACATTTGAAGTTTTGGGAATGCACTTTTATTTCACTCTACTTAAGTTAAAGGTACCAGCTCAGTTCATTGCATCCTATGCTAATGGCTATGCCTATGGTTAATGTTGATTTTTTTAGGTGCTATGTTAAAGTAGGCAAAAAAATTCGCCCCACTCTTCGTCTCTGGGGCGAAAGGCCGGAGCGGCATTTGCTAAAGCGCCATATTGGCAGTTCCGTAGCCATTTGGCTACGGAACTAATAACTTAAGTTTTAAAACCGATACGCACTAACCGTTTCACATGTGTATTCTGTGACATACAACCGACAATTGGGCGTCAAGAAACTGAAGAAATGTGCTCCAAATAATTACTTATGAGTACTTTTATCGGTGACATAGAAAACATTTCACAACTAGCCGCCATACTGTGCACGTGATGTTGCCTTTGGGTCACATGATCAAACGCGATTTCGTGTAGAATGAGGCCAGAATGGGCCAGCAGCACAGAAATAAATAAAACACCCGTTAGTAAGTTAATAGTTTATAGGGGCATTATTAATGATGTAACTCTATGGCCAGCAGACGGCAATTCTTAGCGTGACCTTATATAGATCTATGGAAATCCCGCATGCCTTTCTCGCTCACAACAACATCCGGTTATATACAAACCTTGACAAGCACATGCGTTCTGACAAAAAGGTAATAATTTCACACTTTTACATGGTTATTGTCAGGTAACTTTAGTGATATACATATAAGAATGCATACAGACACGAAAGACGTGTTTATTGCTCTGTTTATGGCGTTTTTGTAAGGTTTCACGTTTCATGAAAATACTTACGTTTCGGCCGAGCGAGCTCTTCGCCCTATAGTAGCAACAGCCAGATAGAAAAACATTGTAGGGCGATTGACTTTGCCTATGTTGAAGAGATCAGCCAGAATTAAGGTAAAATCCTCATTAATATGACATGACACAATCATTAATTTTTAGCCCATCTGTCCTCAGTTGTGGGCCTGTGGCGAGCTTATGCCCTACTTGGCTAACGCTGTTGATAACCATTTACGCCATTGGCCATGTTTGGGGAAATGTGATACGGGTCCTTTACTAAACATTTATCTTTTTAATGTTGCAGTAATTTAAATTAATTAATTGTAAAATAACCTAATGGAATACCCGGCTGTCAGCAGAAATTTGAGCAAGTCATCACACTGAAGAGCATAAAAAGAACAGTACAAAATAATTTAACTAGTATCATACGTTTTCAACAAGGACTGATAATCAACCAATGTCATGCTAGCTATCGCAAGGACTTACGGGACCACTTATCACTCCTGAGTGTGATGACGTTCTGAATATGGCATAGAAATTTGAGCAAGTCATCACACTGAAGAGCAAAAAAAGAACAGTACAAAAGAATTTAACAAGTATCATACTTTTTCAACAAGGACTGATTGCGAGCAGGATAGGACTTACGGGTCGATTGTACTCTTTATAAAACAAACTGACTGGGTGTTCTGTTGTATAGTTTTCATTTTACATTGAATAAATACTATGGAATAAAATGTTTCTCACTATTGAACACTTGATTGTAACTTTGTAAGCTTCTTATTCATTGATTTCAACCATATTTCTGTTAGTATGACTAAGTTGGTGGTAAATATCAGATATAATGAATAAATTGCCTGTTCCCGGGCGATTCTTTATATCCGATTTTTATTACGGTTTACAGACCTATCTGTAGGTAATGCGAATTGCCTCAATGTCTTTTGCAGGCGAGAAATGCCAGCTACAGTTTCCGGTGAAGTGACTACATTTGGTTTCATCCAAGATCTATTGGTAAGATTACTATTGCTAGTCTAGAAATAAATTTGTTAATGACATGTGTACACTATAATCAAAATCTTGTATGGTATTCTTGTTAGTATGATGTTACATATTTGATATGTATTCGAATTACCAGGTAATCTATTTTGGGGTGTAGGGTAGATATTGGAGGGATAGTACCTTTGGCGATGTGCAGCCGCTTGACTTCTATGAAGGCACTAGCCTCCGGTTGCCACAGACTACCTAGCTCATGAAAGGCTCCCATTAACAGCTAGTGTACGACAGTGACCACACCCCAGACAATGATATCGGCTGACCAGCAAAACTACATGAATGAGGCTGATAGGTAAATACCTATGGGTTGAGGGCGTCCATCCATTTCCAAATTAAAACTTCCTTTGCAGGGCTGCCAGTACCCACAGCTGATACTACCATGCCTGATATAGGGCCACAAGTACCCACATCTGATACTATCACACGTGATGTAGGGCCACAAGTATCTACAGCTGATATTGCTATCCCTGATGTAGGGCCACAAACACACACAGCTGATACTACCACACCTGATGTAGGGCCACAAGCACTCACATCTGATAATATCACACGTGATGTAGGGCCACAAGTATCCACAGCTGATACTGCTATGCCTGATGTAGGGCCACAAACACCCACAGGTGATACTGTCATGCCTGGTATAGGGCCACAAGTTTTCATACAAGAAGCAGCTGATGACATTGTCCCTGGTGCAGGACTACCATACGAAGAGCGATTAGACTTGGATGATTTGTTTGACAGTGGAAATGAGAAGGACATTGAATGTAAACAAGGTGACTCGATTGTCAGTGAGACTGACAGCTAGGATGCTAGTGAAGATGCTGATGATCCGGGCTGGGTTCCAGATAGTGAGGAGGATGTTGAAAGTGATATGGTTGTACACTCTAGTTGTTATGGTGATTTTATACGCTATACTCAATGTGAAATAACCATGTTCAACAGAAAGAGGGGTGGAGAGGTTCAGAGAATGAAGGTCAGTGATGTGCAAAATTCGATGAAAGAAACTTTGTTGCCAGACAAGGAAGTGGAGCAGGGCCTGTCATCAACTGAAGTACAGTTATGCCAAATCATGAAGAGAGTGGAATTTCGCAGAAAGTTTGGCCTGAGAGTCGCCTTACTTCTGACTCCAAATATGCTCGACAACATTTGGACCATGCTAGACGTGAGGGGCGTCGTCGGAGTTCGTGGTAACTACCTGTTTTGTTGACCAAATTCTGACCGACTGTATAGGGGAGCCGATTCGCTTAGAGAATGCGTGCAGGAAGTTAAGTTAAAGCAGCCACAAGGACTGAACTGGAGTGGCTGGAGTAAACATTTAGCAACCCTCTCTCAGGTGTTTGAATTGTCAGAAACATCGCAAGATCAACTCGCACAATTCATGGGGTATTCCATTTGAGTTTATCGCAATTTCTACAGACTGCCTATGGATCTGCTGCAGAGAGCAAAAGTGGTGAAAGTCTTAATGGCTGCAAACCTGGGTAGGTACCATCCGCCTGTAGAGTTTGAAAACATCAAAGTGGATGCAGATGGTGAGTGAAATGTAACTGTTTTGTTAAAAGCCCAACATTCGGAATAATTGAATGTATGATCCCAATAAGTACACTGTTGCGAAATGCATGATTTTGTCAATCCCGGATGCTCAAATGGTGGAATTTGAACCTCGTGAAATCATTTAAGCACCATTATACTACTACTACTACTAGGTCATCATCTGCCTCATCATTACTACCTGTATCAGTCAGTATGTCTGTCATCATGTTAGTCACTAGTTTGCCCGATGTGCCCTCGAAATGTAATACCTCATACAAAAGTGCCCTTTTTCCAGAAGCACCGCCTTGCCATTTTTCAATCCTGGGCACAACACAGTTGGCCATCCTCTGCCCGGGCAATTTTTGTCTGCTACATCATGAAATCATTTTACCTCTTATCGACACAGCTATTGTTTGTTCCTTTACAGAAGTGGTTGTGCCAGATGATACCGATTGTGACAGTAATTTGGATGACGCTCCAAATGAGAGGATTCACAGAGAACAGAATGGTATTGTCAATGTTGGAAAATGCTGTATATAGTAAACCTCAGAAATAGCGAATTCGGATATAACGAGTAAATTAGTCAGTCCCAATTTTGCTCTTATTGGATGTCCGAGTTGATGGTGTTTTTGTTTGCTCAGTTCTTCAGCATGTTGTCTTTCTCAGAAACACGTAATTAGTGACAAGGGACATCAGAGAAGCGCTTGACTTAGATTATCACTATTGTTTTTCACATGAACAATCCATGTCAGATTTTTACATCTAAAATATCTGATCTCTGTCAGCAATGTTTTATAAAAATTCACATATGAAGGTGACAGCCACTTCTGACAAGATAACTAGGAAGCTCGTGATGAATCCTCAACGTGCATAACTGCATGTATGTGGGCAATTCCACCATGATTGACGTTACAAACTCACAAACTTTATTTAAAAATTGACTTGAAGCCATGAATGGATACAATTATCTTGTGTTGTTGGAAATTATGTAATATGACACTAACAAGTTACACATGAACAGTGAATTCAATACAAAAGCATAATTGACTTGAATTTCACTGGACTGAACTAAATAATTATTAAAATGATAAACAATATCAACCCAACGATCATAAAATACCCAATTAATAAAAATCAGGGAAGCTAGCCCCTCAATGTTGTCTTGCAGTTATCATCACTTAACCTTGTTCATGCAAGTTAAAAGCCTGTTGAATAGGTTTAAACTATTTTTTTTATTAAATCTGGAAATTTGTTTTCCTGTTTATCTTCTATGGAATGGAATTGCCCATATATGTATCCTTCATATCCATGTTCCATATAGGTACGATGTGTGTACATGTGCTGATTATGTACCAGACCCAGAATAGTCTACAACCCTTGCTCACATGTGTCAGTTTGCCTTCAAAGTATTGATTTGGTTTCATTTATTCATCTATGTTTTTTCACACCCAATACGTCATATTGAAAATAATTTTACCCATACACGACTAGTGATTTTTGCTTTACAGAAATGATGCCACATGATGTCACATGATGCCGACAGTGAACATGAACCTGAGCAGACAACTAGCACTGCCTCATGTAGGTACCAGAGCTTTAAGGAGAGGCATAGTAAGCTTGTTTGTGACAGTATTTTTATTATTAATATATCATCAATGCCATGAATTGTCACATATTGTCACCTTATACCGCCAGGTCGTTCCTGACTTTTGGCGACTCCAGCACAGGCTCCTCCATTCAAATGTCATAGGCTGTCACTAGATGTGTACATTGTGTGACATACCATCATAAGAAGATACTCAGTGCAGAAGAAAGATGTTTACAAGAATAAATACATCTTGGGAGTTGTTTTTCAGTTGCCTGAAGATTCTTTTTTACAACCGCATTATGTATCAAGACACTCACAAGTTTGTATTACACATTACAGGTGATGACGGACAGCTGATATCACAAGAGATAACTGTGTCTAAGAAGAGGAAAGGTATGGTGATTTTAGCTTATGCTATGTATCATTTTAATCTTTCTCGTCAAACATATGACCAAGTAGCAACAATATCATTAGGAATCCATACTAGAAGTGAAAGATAATGTTATGTTTGTGCAGTGCAGATGTTTCCATTACACTGCTTAATGTGCTATGGGTCTAGTTTGCAGGGTCAGAGATTTGTAACTTTTTGTGCGTATTAGAGTTAATAATGCTTGAAGCCAGTCATTGGAGGATTTGCAAGAGTTGTATGACTGTTGAAGGTTGTGTGTTATGATTGGGCTAATTGCTCTGCAGTTTCTTTAATAAGAACTGGCTGGAAGTTCATTTGGGCCAGTAGCTGGGAGTTCACCTGGGCCAGTAGCTGGGAGTTCATCTGGGCCAGTAGCTTTGCTTTTGTTTAGGTTTTCCAGTTGTTTAATTATTCCATTTAGTGCCAATTTCAAGAAGGGATTATTGGGATACAAGATTTTGTGGGATAGGGTATTTTTCATTGGTGATTGCAGAACTATATTGGTTGTTCAGGGCATTTGCTTTGTCACGATCATTTGTGATATATTTGTCCTTTACTCACAGGGTGGGGATGTTTATATTTTTTATAAAGCCCTAATGTAATCTAATTTGCAAATTATTTGCCTTTGTTTTCCTATACCAACTTTGGAATGAATTGTGCTTTTGGAGTTTCTTATTATTTATCATCGTTATCGTTATTCAATAAGTATTCATGCTCCTTGTCTGCTTGCAGTCACACGAAGTCAGTGGACACAACAGCAGTGGGATGCAGTCTTTCGGCAACTGAGTCATTGTGTAAACTTGTTGAAGGTTCTGAAGAAAGCTGACGTTGAAGAAGCCATTACAAAGGAGGATGTTTTAAGAGATATACCGTGGCGTCGCATCAAAGACTTGGTGTATTACAAAATAACGGAAGCTTCACTTCATGTAACTAGTTGTGTGATATGTCTTCACTTATCGATTCCTAGACATGGAGCCGTCACTCTTCAATAGCCTTTGCTATGTAGTGATACGTGAACGTATTCTGCAGCTGTGTTGGTCCATGGGGGATGTTTTTTATGGTACACACTAGTTACGTCATGTATATAAATAGACGATGTATTCAGCAGGCAACTGAGCCATTGTGTAAACTTGTTGAAGTTACCAGGAAGATGCTTTAATGTATATTTAACAAGATTTAACAAGATTTGCCATCCAAGCCAAAGGCCCAGATGGCAAGTGGACAAGGAAGCCATTGGCTTATCGAGAGTCCAACAATGTTCATTTACTTATAACCCGCCCTCCTGAGATATGCGTCAACCTTGTTTTTAAACATATTCACGCTGCTAGCAGTTACACAATCTGTAGACAATTTGTTCCATTCATTTATTGTCCTCTGTGAGAACGAGTGCTTCCTGATGTCCAATCTACATTGACCTCATGTCCTCTAGTTCTATCCTTCTTGAGTGAGAAAAACATATTTCTATCAATATTTGTTATATATTGGTAGAATTATTAAAATGTACTAAGGCTTGAATTGACTTATTTTGGAGATGTTCTCTTTGTGGTATTTATATCAGAATGTACTTTTGGCCCTGATTATTGGAAAGCTTGCTTTGTAATGCATGCAAACTTGAAACGAAAATTTTTATACTGGAAAACCAAAAAAGTTTAAACTTTTTATATTTTCACTTTGGGGCTACATGGCTTAGTGCACTTTTAGTAACCTTACATTTACAAACAGCTGACCTGATCATACAAGTAGGTCAACACACACACACACACATTAAGTAAAAAAATTATATTATAAAATTAAATAGTAATGAAGTTGCTTTCCAGGTGGAAATCCTGATATACCAAGGGATATAATCATGTATTTCTAATAAAGTTATCTTCTTTGACAGCATGTTTTGAATATTAGTTTTTATAGGCTTTCTGATATTATTTTGCTAAGCATAGTTATTGAACAGTGTCAAGTTGTACAAAGTAAAATTTTAGTAACCAATCACGTTATAATAATATATTATTTCATTTGGGATATATTATGTCATTCGATACTACAGTAACTATACCATTAGGAATCAGCAAGGTTGACTGAATTACGTTAATTTTGTATTTGAGTAAAAGTAAAATTACTTTGTAAAAAAGTACTTGAGTAAAAAGTTAAACTACTTTTCAAAAGTACTTGAAGTAGAAGTAAAAGTACAACATTTAGAAATAACAACAAAATCATGAGTAATATTATATAAATTACACAGCACGGATCTGACAACTGTTTTGCAACCATTCTGCCTATAACAAAGTGTTCCCAGACAGCCTTAGCTGGTCAATCGGTCTGCCACCCTTGAACATGGTGCTCAGTTGGATGCTTGGAAAACTACATTATCTTTAACGAGAGCTCACAACATCAAATAATTTCAGTTAAATACATAACTTAATTAATGATGAGGCACAATTTGTCTTTTTATCGATCTGTTCCACTGGGGTATGGGAGGAGCTAGATTGTACAACAGGATATGTATACGCAGGTGTGATTGTATCTAAGTAGGTAGAGGGTCAGTCCAGTACTAGTAGTAGCCTCAGGGAAACTGGTCAGAGGTAATACAACCTAGCACTGCCCATTGTAAAATTAACAAAGACATTTGATGCCTGGCTGATGAAGCCATCTGGCTTGTGAACCCCCACCTTCTCATGTCTTATCAGCTCACACAAACATTGAAACAACACGCTTTAGCAGCTAGCTGGGTTGGTTACCTGGTACCAGCTGTGGCTAGAATTGATCAGAAGACAGACCAGTGCAACAGAGGAATTCTGTTGACAGCATGTACAGATAATGCATGTCGAATGCAATGGTCATGTAACCTTTGACCTAAGTCCCCTATCTAGTTGTGTGTTGGGTCATGTGACCTTTGAATCTAAGTCCCCAGTCCAGGAGTGTGTGGCACAGGTCCCCACTTCAAGTCCCCAGTTGGATTTTAATTCCTATGACTTGAGTTAATTATTAATCTAAACATGTTGGTTATCGTATACGTTATTAATGACCAAGGTCGTCATATGATTGCAGATCAGTGTGGCCAACACCTATATTTACGAGGTCCCCACTTACCATTACATTTATTGCAGTCCCCGCTTGGGTGTCTATACTCACATGGGTGTGTGTGTGAGATGTGTGCGAATGTGCGTGCATGACAATGTGCTTGTGAGCGTGTGTGCTTGTGTGTGTAAGTAATTATTCACTCCAATTAGTATTACTGGTCATATGTCACTACGCCAGTTTACCATCAAACACTTCTATTTCTGCCAAATGGAAGTAGGAGTCAGACCACAGTAGAGAATTGCATTGGTGGCTATGTTAACGTTTTGTCTGATTATAAGAAAACGTGACCATCAAAAATTCTGAAACAAATGTGCAGCAACTGCCATCATCTCATTGACATGCTCACCAACTTTTATCAAAATCACATACCTCCAGCTCTTTTAAAATGCCCCCACATGCGATGCCCGTCAATATTTACAAAAATAGCTATTTTATTCATGCGCCCACGTGGCCCATAGCAGAAAAATTCCCATAAATCCCTCCGCCAGTTAAACTCTTTAAAAAATGCACTATTTCACAGCCAATAGCTTCTATAAACAAACCTGTGAATATTCCTGCTCAAAGGCACTCATGTCACATAATATGAATTTATTAAATTCACATTTCACAATTTTACGTGCCCTACATTCGTGTGAAACAGTAAACAGGAAGGTCAACTGTGGTCTTACCCCAAATAAAAATGGTAATTGTGCAGAATTTTTTTTTATTTAGCCTGTTAATAAAGAAAACTGAAAATCATGCATTCATGCAAACAATCTTTGTCCTACCTAGTTGTTGGAGTTGCTTACATACACAAGGAACCACCACCTGTGCTGGGCAGAACACACATATGAGCTACTTCAGCTTGAGACAGTCTATATTCCAGTACAACACTCGGATACACTCACTTTTTCAGCTCGCTCGAATGAATTTGTAACATAATTTTCGGAATAGTCCAGCATGTGTTCTGTAATAAAATTCTATATAGCCAGTTGTTATTCCATACTGAAAATTATAATAATTTTTTTACCTGGCGCCACAATACACCTATGTAAACAGACCCAAATATCACCTTCGAGTGTGGATTACTGAAAAACCAGACATCTCAACTTTCAACCTTCCCTGTGGACCAGTTAGGTCAGCTCGCTCGCTGTAACTTTTCAGATGGAGGCTGCACTAGTGTGACTATGTCCCCAACCCCCCTAATATACTGGTCTCCTGTCACTGTCATCTGGGTTCTCAGGCGGATTAGACGTCTTTGCATTCAGAAAACGGTTTTGTCACTTTCATTAGTAATTTTACTTGGATTTACCTGGGATTTTAAAAAGGAGGAGACAACACATGATAGTTGTAGTAGTAGTAGTAGAAAGAGTGAGGAGAAATGTCCACCTGCTGGTGGAATTAAGATGAAGATTGGCGGCTTCAAGACCGGCCACTGTTACCACAAACCATCAGATGCAGCAATCCAACAGGAACCCAGTGGGGTTAGCAGTGGGATTTGGTTGCCACGGCTAAGCCAGGATGACTTTGACAGAGTGGTGCAAACCACTCCTTCAGGATTGCTGGCAGTTTCCGACGCAGAGGGCCGGCCAGGCATGAGCAAAATTCTACGGCCACAGCTTGATCAATGCCCTGACCTAACAGAAATCTATCTTCAAGCTGACGTACAGACAGATACTCATACAGTTTCTGAAATGCATCTATTTAGTGTGGACAAAAATGCAGCAATGTGGAATGACTGCTTTAAAGAGCATGCTAGCAGAGAAGATACATGTATTCTTCCACACTTCGAAGTACATGGGAAAAATTTGGTTTGTGTTCGCAACAGTCATTGTCCTGTACAGCCTGTCACTACAAGTCACGTATGTACAAGCTGTATTCCGAAGTAAACACGGGCAGTCGTGGTCAGAAACCGTGTGCTCCAAATGTAGCCATCCATGTAGGACTACAAGATTCAACAATTTTCACATGGAGAACAAGCTATGCAAACTAGGCACATCACTTCGCAATCAAGGTCAAAATGTGTCGTGCCCAGGCCATCAAGGATGTACAGCCACGATTCGTGTGGTCGATCCAATGTCAGAATATGAAATAGGCCGTCAAATCGGAGTGAGCTTTGCCCAGCAACAGGTCGGACTAAAATTCGTTGCAACAGACGGTGATGCGAAAGCATTTCATGGGTTACAGGATGCCATGCCAACAGTCGCGGCAGAACGGCAGGCTGACACAACACATCTCGGTCAGACACAGTTCCGACATATCATGAGAGCATATTTTTCATCCAGAATGTTCCCGGGAGAGAATGCCATGGTGAGAGCTGAAAACAAGAAAATGTTTGCAGAGGATGTAAGAACACGATGCCAGAAAATCTACACAGATATGCACACACTTTATGCTGGTGACATTAGAATGATAACTAATAAGATGCCAAAGATAATCCAATCAACACTGGACTGTTATCCTGGCTCATGTCAGAACTGTCACCGACATGGAATTGTCTGTCGTGGAGGTAAGCGAAACAACTGGTGGAAAAGGTCACAGCATTTGAAGGCATGTGGCCTGACACGACTGAATATGACAGATGACGATCGAGCAACACTTCAAGGATTAATAGAAATGCGACTAAAATAGATCTATAGGCCACTCGCAACCAGTGTAACTAACTGCTAATATGTTGCTTTGTAGCTATCCAATGTCTCAATTTGCTCGGGAAATGAATGTCTTGATGCATTGTGGGGTAAAGAACACTCGTCTTCATTCTTTATCCGCTGCTCAACTAACCCTCCCTCGGGCCTTGGGTGGCTCAACTAGCCCTGTTTCGACAATTAAGCTTATTTAATTAACTTTTCATTAATGCATGAAGTGATGTAAACAGTCTTCTCTGTGCATATTTAAACCATTTGTAAGTGCACACAAAATAAAGTCTGGTCACGTGCGTTGATAACTTATACACCAGCAGACATTAATCACAATTACAAAAAGTTTCGAAAAACATCAAAAAACATACTTTTAGCTCACATGTTCTGACCGTTGTGACAAATGTAACCTATTATACGTCAATCGTGTTCTAATAACATGTTCAATCACTGGGTGGTACCATGTAACTGTCGCTGCTGTAGTTTCCTGGGCTCATCTAACCCAGTGTCTCAACTAGCACTGCCTTCCCTACTCTGATCATTGTCATAACACGAAATGTATTTATCATTCAAATATAAAAATTGCATGAATATTGCAATAATATAGGTTTATGTTATATAAAGCATAGGATGTCAAATTCAAATAAAAATATTATTTTATGTATTTTACTAAGTCACGATAAAACCACATTTTAGCAAAATTTTTACAATATTTAAAATCTGACCCACACGGATTAATACTACTTCAGTAAAACTCGGATAAAATTTTCATTTAATATGTATCTTTATGACAAGGCAAAAAAGTGCAAATTTGTGTGAATTTATCTGAAATAGTAACACTTACGTCGCAGCAAGATTTTTGAAATATTGTTTTCTCACCATAATCAGTCGTACCACGATATTTATTTACTATTTAAATATAAAACTTGCAGGAATATTGCAATTTGATGTGTTTATATTATATAAAGCATAATATGCGAAATATACATTAAAAATGTAAAATGCATTATTTTATGTAATTTATTAAGTCACGGAAAACAATATTTTAGGTCAATTTCGACCATATTCAATATTTGACCAACAAGGAATAATACCACTTCAGTAGAACTTGACCAAAATGTTCGTTTATTATTTATCTATATGACAATTTTATATATCTGACATAGTAACACCTACGTAAAAATTAGCAAAACTGTTATCAAAAGCAAAATTTTACCCACAAGGAGTAATACCATTACAGTAAAAGTTGGCTGAAAGTTAAAAAAAAGTTATTATTCATCTCTATATACATAGAAAAAAACGAATGAAGTACCAGGCAAAAAATCAGAGTTTGCGATCTTAATTCCGAACTAAATTTTCTGTAACGAATTTACGACACACGTTGTCCGCCTGGAGGTTCCACTGGTAGTACGTTTGAGTTATACTGTTTTCGGTTCTTTGTTATGTCCTTTTACAAATACATGTACTATTTGTGTTAATTATTGCCATAAAGGACGTAGTTTCAATTGACAATATAACTTTTGTGTTTGATGTTACGACTTCGATGCGCAGTTAGCTTGATTTCATTACCTTGAGATGAGTCATTGTCCCTGAACATTGCTCTCTAACCTACTCTTAACAAACTGAACATATATCCCAAGAAAAAGGCATGTATAAATCACATCCCTGAAGTACTGCGATGATGAACGATCGGCTTTTGCCGTTCCGTATGTTGGATTTCTAACTGTTATCATCTGTAAAAATCCCTAATAACTTGACGGTCAGTTGTTCAACCAATTGGAGACAGTTGCACTCATGTTGTGTATTGATCTTTCGCTTTGAGATAAATGTTTTCGATCCCATGGAACAACCAACAGCATAGCTCGATAGAAGAGACACGGCACTTCAGTGCAACCGGCTGCACATGACCCGGTAGCTTCTGTGAAAAAGTAGTAATCATGACGAGTCTTGTAATATATAAACCATCACACTTTAAGGTGTTGAGGGGTAGGAAGAAATATTACATGTAGGAATCCAAACGGCAAGTGCAAATACGCTACACGATCGATATCTGTATAGGTGTCACGATCTCAGTTTGTACCCGATCGCAGAATGTCCGTGCGCATGTGTCGATTTGTGTTGTTCAACCGATCCGCCACGGGAGCGACTCTGTTGCTGGCCCAAGGTGCACATCATTCTGTTTGTTTTATGCTTTGGTGACATTATCTTGAGGAGTTTCTTGCACTGTGTGGTATGGTAATGTACGTGAAGGGATGTGTCTTTTGATTGTCTTGGCTATGTGTCGTCTTTTGGAGTAAACAACAGCAATACACAAATCTTCGAGCCATGACCCGCCATTGCACCCATGCACGACAGCCACGAGTACCTTCTGAGTTTGCAAAACTGTACCGACACATCGCCTCCTAACCTTGAATTTGACTGTTGGAGCGCAGCGAACATGACAAAAAAACGAAACGTAGTTCGAGAGGAGGAGTGAGAAATAGACTCAAGAAAACTTGTTTCAGACCCCCACTTCCGGCAATGATACTTTCAAATGTGTGCTTAATTCAAAACAAAATGGACGAATTATAAACACTGATTGTTCATGACCGCAGACATTGAAGGTTTAACAAGATTTTTTTCAACTTTGGTTTTACAACAAATGTACAGAAACAGCTTTAAGCACAATTAAAGCCTGACTAATAAATCTTCACGTCTGAAGGTGAACTCTAACCTTTGTCAACCAATGATTTATTGGTCCCATTTTATCAGACTTAACGGGAAAATGTTTGATATAAAAATAAAAAATTAACTATAACACTGCTAATTTAAATGTACTTTGAAATCGAAAAATTAAGAGAATTTGGGCATGTCATCTAAACAAAACCGTCAACTAGTAGTGAATCAATTAACCAAAGAAAATTGCTGTATATTTCCTTTAGTGAGTGACCTTTTGAGTTCAAAGCCGAATAGATCAGAGCTATTGACAGCTATGAACTCACGTAGCAAACGTTGTGATTGTAGGCTATTTTTGTAGTTGTTGTCAAATAGACACAGTGCTGTGGACAATTAAGCATAAGATCATACACAGTGCAGTTAGGTTGACCGTAGTGCCCACATTGGCACTGGCAGTAGGTCAGCGGAAATATGGTACAGATGTGTCTTATGATTTATAAAATTTAACTCCAAACAGCCCTGTCTAGGGATATTATAGGAATGGTTTACTTCAGAGTTTTCCTTCTCTCAAGTTAGTGAGTCATGACAGGGTTTTTTCTATTTCCCTGCATCCATTGATATTTTACTTCCCCTGGCCTAGACACCAGATAGAAGGATCAACAGTTTTTAATGTATCTTCCAAAAGACACAGGCAAAGTGGGTTGAACGAAACTGCCCAAGCTTCGAAATGGCAGAGGTGGAATCGAACCACCGTCCTCTCGATCGACAGTCAGGTGCTCGAACAATTAAGCAGCACTTAGCCTCTATGTATTAACAAATTATGTATTGGATGCCATCTAAAACACTGGTATATGACACTGCACAAAACCAACGTAATTTAACCTCAACCCACCGTTTACATGAAACTTTGTATAGAAAATGCCAAGCCAAAACTGGCAAGCTAGGAATCAGATGCTTATGTCATTGTCTACATTAATGATATGTCAGGGCTTGACATTAAGGTTTTTGGTCACTTGCCCTGAAATCATGGATGAAATAAATGTATTATCTAGCGTTTCTACACAAATAAAAGTATAGTCACCGTGTGGTTGCACCAAATGTTTAATATAGCAACCATAAAACCAATGCAGATCAATAAAATTAATTATGCAGTCCTTCTAAACAAATAGCTAAGTCCCAGACGCATTTAGCTGTATACCAACTGTTTAGGGAGTACTGTAATACATCAACCATTAAATGCAATCACTTGTCTCAAAGACACTTCAAGCCACGGGTCCCAGTTGTTGATGCTGGCGGTAGTCATACGGGTTGACACCTGGTCTTCTAGCACATGGACCCAAGGAGTACCAGCGGTCCACTGCAGGTTTTGCGTCGAAGTGGTGAGGATGTGGTCCTTCAATGGCTACTGTCATTAACCAATAGAATTGTGCTGTAGGCAGTGAGGATCTCCAATCGTTCGTAACACGCTTCATTGTTGAGAATCCCTGCTCACACACAGCTATGTTGACTGGCAGCACGCTCAGTGCAGCAAATCATTCCCGGAAAATGTGATTGCGCAGGATCAGGCACAATTAAGAGGTCTCGCATAGAATGTTTTATACTGCTGCCCCTGGCTTAATTGGCATTATACATTATGCGAAATCTACGTCGTCGTTGCAGCGGCAGAGTTTCTATTTACCGCTCATACAGTCAGTCAAAACTTCAGTAATGTTGCTACGTTTGATCGGACAAGTGCTACAACGACTTTACTTGCCGATCTGGACAAGTGGCGGTCTAGGCTTGCCCCAGGCAATTGGGCAACCGCTAATGCCAAGCCCTATATGTTATGACATACCTAGTACTACACCTGCTATATGTATTTGAAAAAGCTTGAATAGTGTTAAAGTATATCATTATTACGGCGTATTAAAATATGTAATCTGATGCTTATGTCTACATGAATGATATGTTATGACATACCCAGAGTCTAGACTAGTCCTAGTATTGTGTATTTGAAATACCTTGAATATTGTTAAAGTGTATCATTATTACGGCGCATTAAAATTGCGAACTACAGGAAATAAGCACTAAACGGTTCATAAGCGAAAGGGGCGTGTTCAGTATCAACGCCCAGAAGCGCGACCCGCGTCACCACGGCAACCGTTTAACTTACCCCAGCGAAGGCCGCTTCGGCGGTTTGTACTCCGACAGGTACGACTTGAGAAGCGGCGGCAGCGTAGCCTTCAATCCAGCTGCCATCTTCAATTTCACCCGGCACGGTTCCTCGCATGAAACTCTTCCGATTTCGCAACGCGTTGCAGTTGTTTACTTAAAAAGATGGCCGACGAGAGCGAATTTCACGCCAATGCTGCCCCGCATGGTTGACGATCACGTGACCAACACAACCGGCGCGACAATAGGGATAAGACCACTGTTGACCTTAATGTTTATAGGCCACGTGGGCTCATGAATACATGGCTATTTTTGTAAAAATGTATGGGCATCGCACGTCGGGGCGTTTTAAAAGAGCTGGAGGTATGTGATTTTGATACAATTTGGTCAGCATGTCAATGAGATGATGGTAGTTGCTGTGAAAACGTTTCAGAATTTTTGATGGTCACGTTTTCTGATAAGAAGACAAAACGTTAACATGGCCACCAATGCAATTCTCAACATTGGTCTGACTCCAAATAGACGGAAATCGTGGTCACAAACACGGTTATAAAATGTTGATATGCTTATGTTTTGGTCGTTGTTGTTATCTTAATTGTGGATATTACACGTAATTTGGATGAAAATATTAGTTTGTTATAACAATTTAGAAATAGACAAAGAACACTCGTTTTTATTCTCTATCCGCTGCTCAACTAACCCTCCTTTGGGCCTTGGTTGGCTCAACTAACCCTCCCTTGTGCCTTGGTTGGCTCAACTAACCCTCCCTTGTGCCTTGGTTGGCTCAACTAACCCTCCTTTGGGCCTTGGTTGGCTCAACTATCCCTCCTTTGGGCCTTGGTTGGCTCAACTGACCCTCCGTTGGGCCTTGGTTGGCTCAACTAACCCTCCCTTGGGCCTTGGGTGGCTCAACTAACCCTCCCTTGGGAATTGGGTGGCTCAACTAACCCTCCCTCCCTAATCACAACTACAAAAAGGTTCGAAAAACAACAAAAAACATACTTTTAGCTCACATGTTCTGGCCGTTGTGACAAATGTAATCTATTATAGGTCTATCTTGTTCTAATAACATGTTCAGTCACTGGGTGGTACCATGTAACTGTCGCTGCTGTAGTTTCCCGGGAAACATGGGTGGCTCTACTAACCCAGTGGCTCAACTAACACTGCCTTCCCCTACTCTGATCATAGTCATAACACGAAATTTATTTACCATTCAAATATAAAAATTGCAGCAATATTGTTATATTATAGGTTCATGTTATATAAAGCATATTATGTCAAACTCGCATAACAAATATTATTTTATGTATTTTATTAAATCGCAGTAAAACCACATTTTTAGCAAAATTTTGACAATATTTAATATTTGACCCACAAGGATTAATACTACTTCAGTAAAACTCGGACAACATTTTCCTTTATTATGTATCTTTTTGACAAGGCAAAAAAGTTTCCCGTGAAAATTTGTGAATTTATCTGACATAGTAACAGTTACGTCGACAGCAAGATTTTCGAAATATTGTGCTCTCACCATAATCAGTCGTATCACGAGATTTATTTACTATTTAAATATAAAACTTGCAGGAATATTGCAATTTTTTGTGTTCATATTATATAAAGCATACTATGAGAAATATACATTAAAATGTAAAATGTATTATTTTATGTAATTTATTAAGTCACGGAAAACCATATTTTAGCTCAATTTCGACCATATTCAATATTTGACCAACAAGGAATAATACCACACCAGTAGAACTTGGCCAAATGTTCGTTTATTGTTTATCTCTATGAAAAGGAAAACACATATGGAGGTCCCATGCAAAATGCTAGATATCTGACTTAATAACAGGTACGTCAATAACACAATTAGTAAAACTGTTATCAAAAGCCATTCCACTGGTCTAAATGTTCTGTAACGAATTTACAACACACGTTGTCCACCAGGGGGTACCACTGGTAGTACGTTTGATTTATACTGTTTTCGGTTCTCTGTTATGTCCTTTTACAAAAACATGTACCATTCGTGTTAATTGTTGACATATAGGACGTAGTTTCAATCGACAGTATAACATTTGTGTCGATTTCATGTTACGACTACGATGCGCAGACCGATGCGCAGTTAGCTTTGTTTAATTACCTTGAAAAGAGCCAGTGTCCCTCAACATTGCTGTCTAACCTACTCTTAACAAACTGAATATATATCCCGAGAAACAGGCATTGTAATACAAGACAAATCACATCCCTGAAGTACTTCGATAATGAACGATCGGCTTTTGCTTTTCCGTGTGTTGGATTTCCAACTGTTGTCATCCGTACGAAAGTCCCTAATAACCGGACGCTCAGTGTTAAATCAATTGGAGACAGTTGTCGTCATGTTGTGTATTGATCTTTCATTTTGAAATAGATATTTTCGATCCCATGGAACACCCAACAGCATAGCTCGATAGAAGAGGCACGGCACTTGTAATATATAAACCATGACACTTTAACGTGTTGAGGAGTAGGAAGAGATCATATATGTAGGAGTGGAAAGAGATCATACATGTAGGAGTAGGAAGAGATCATGCATGTAGGAGAGGGAATAGATCATACATGTAGGAGTGGGAAGAGATCATGCATGTAGGAGTGGGAAGAGATCATACATGTAGGAGTAGGAAGAGATCATACATGTAGGATTGGGAAGAGATCATACATGTAGGAGTAGGAAGAGATCATACATGTAGGATTGGGAAGAGATCATACATGTAGGAGTAGGAAGAGATCATACATGTAGGAGTAGGAAGAGATCATACATGTAGGATTGGGAAGAGATCATACATGTAGGAGTAGGAAGAGATCATACATGTCTCAGTTTGTACCCGATCGCAGTATGTCGGTAAGCATGCGTCAATTGGTGTTTATCAATTGTAGATAATTTGTTCGATTCATTGATGGTCCTCTGTGAGAACGAGTACTTCCTGATATCCACTCTACACTGACCCTTTACTAGTTTTACCTCATGTCCCCTAGTTCTACTATCTTTCTTGAGTGAGGAAAACATATTTCTATCAATATTTTCATATTAGAAAATAAAAAGAAATGAGAATTTTGTATTCCCTCTGCTAGCTCTGTCTTAAATGGTGGTTTTAAGTTAACTGTTTCTAATATTTTTAAGTGAAAAGTTTCTAGTATGTTTTTAGGTGTACTGTTTTAGTAATGTCTTAGCCGAACTGTTTCTATTGCGTGTGTGTATGTGATATGTGTTTTGCCATTTTTATTACTGGCAATGCAATGTTTACCAAAAGAAAAAATTCCGTTTTAATGTATTTTTAAGCGGACAATAAATTTCTTGAATCTTGAACAAAATCTCAATATTGATTTTTTTACTTTATCCTCGTTAATTTCAATGCGTGTTTTGGGCACCTATTGCCAAGTTAATGAGTACGATTTCAGCAAAGCTACTGGTAGACGTCGTTGATATTATGCACATCGATGAAAGGGCCTACAAGAGACAAGGCCAAACTTGTCATCGGGAATAATATAATGGACCGGCCAATTTCGTTGTCCCTAGGCACCGGCCAATTTCATGAGCTGTAGGCACCGTCCACCGTAGTGGGCCCATGGCACAGGCCTCTTTTGTGGGCCAAATGCACCGGCCAATTTCGTTGGCTCCAAGCACAGCCCAATTTAATGGGCCCTAGGCACCGGCCAATTTCGTTGTGCCCTAAGCACTGGCCAGTTCTGTGGGCCAAAGACACCGGCCAATTCCATGAGCCCTAGCTATTCCCGCCCCATGGTCGTCAAGTGAATGTTTCACTTATTAGATTTACGTAGCTATATTGAATATGAACAAAGAGTACACGAATGAATCGATAACACTAAAACAATCGCAGAACTACATTAAAAAAACATTGTAAGATATCGCTGGTATTGTCGTTACGTACAGTGTAGGCCAAACGATTGTCGAAATCTCAATATTGATTTTTTTACTTTCTCCTCTTTAATTTCAATGCGTGTTTTGGGCACCTATTGCCAAGTTAATGTGTACGATTTCAGCAAAGCTACTGGTAGACGTCGTTGATATTATGCACATCGATGAAAGGGCCTACAAGAGACAAGGCCAAACTTGTCATCGGGAATAATATAATGGACCGGCCAATTTTGTTGTCCCTAGGCACCGGCCAATTTCATGAGCCGTAGGCACCGTCCACCGTAGTGGACCCATGACACCGGCTTCTTTTGTGGGCCCTATGCACCGGCCAATTTCGAGGGCCCTTGGCACCGGCCAATTTCGTTGGCTCCAAGCACAGCCCAATTCAATGGGCCCTAGACACCGGCCAATTTCATGAGCCCTAGGCACCGGCCAATTTCATGAGCCCTAGGCACCGGCCACCAGTGTAGGCCAAACGATTGTCGAAGTCGACTTACACCTAACGTATTTCAAACCTTAACGATGGGTATTGTACAGTTTTACTTTGAGTATTTTCGGTGTTTTAAAATAACTAATGGCATCAACAACGGAGACTGAACTCATCATTTCAAACTGTACACATAGAAATGACAGCGCCGACAAGTGTGATTGACCCATCATGGAACGCTGGTGCTATTTCGTGCGTTTCACTGTTGAGAAAGGTCGCAGCTGGAGCGTAAAATTTACATACTATTATAGATCCGTAGCACAATATGAACGTTGGTGAAACTGGTGATCAGTTTATTTTCATGAAGAAAGGATATAATTTTGTCACCTGTATTGAAGTCTCCATATTTTATGAACAGAAGGTATTCAATCTAAAAGTCAAGCTCGATATGCGCAATTACGATATATATGTATATATATATATATATATATATATATATGTATATATCGTAATTGCGCGTGTGTTCGCCGTCGGTGTCGGCGAGCGATCGAATCTCGGTCAACCCAGCGACACGTTCGTGAACATTCGTAAACTTATTGGAGGCCTTTCGTTTCTCGGTTTTCGGAGAGTGATCGATCGACGGTGAACCCTCTTTCTTCGTCGTTGTAATAAAACACTCAACAAAAACGTTGAAAACGTGACTAATTCATGTAATCAGACATACAATGTCCTTTGAAACTTAAAACAGACATATCAGGATTATTTCTGGAAAATTCAGTCTGAATAAACCATTCTCGGATATTTTTCGTGGCCGCTAGGTTTCTTGGCCCCGAGCGTGGCCCCTATATTTCGTGGCCTCTAGGTTGCGTTGCCGCTAAGTTTCGTGGCCCCTAGCGTGTGCCCACAGTGCCTGTTGGATAATTCGCCACTGGGTTCATAATGCGTCATTCCCTCGCGCGCTGCAAACTTATGTTCTTCATAACTGAGGAATAATGTTTTGAGAAAACTATGTATTTGGATATCATGAGCGACGATCCTTCGAATCATTGCAGAAGATGAATATTAATGCCGGTTAACATAAGCGATTTGTACGTCAGATGGTCGCACGGCTAAATTATGTATGCGTTTAAACGAGTATCCATCCGGTCAAACTAATTGAAGTCACACTCAACCGACGTAGGACATGTTCATGAATAATGAATATCACATATGATGAGGCGGCTTATTGAAATCCCAAGCAATCGATCCCCAAGGCAAAAGTCAACAGCGATTCAATGTCGTCAAACAAATCACGTCATTGATGGAATTTAAAATCGAAATATATAGCGCTGAAATCATGGGAAACCAAGTTCAACAGTGATCAAAACCAAGGGGTTGGGCAATCTCTGTAATCGGTATTCAATTGTCCAGTCGGCACAGGTTGAATGAGTGCGTCGATGTAGAGCGAGGTCAATATGGTAGGTTTACAGGTGACGCCGCAATTTTATTATATTTCTTACTTATTTAGCGCTAAGAGAGTTGGCGGCAACCGAGGAAACCCAAGTTCCGACGGTTATTTTAATTCTGTGAAAATCAGAGCTAGATAATCGAAGTTGTCTAGGATTTGTAGCAGGTGCAAGCTGCGAGTGTAACTACAGTGGAATTGATTCGAAATGGTGTTGCTGCAAGTGTTCTGTCAGTGCAACTGTAAACGTTACATCCTTATGCTGCGTCATCTCACGCACACCAGGGTTAGTGCTTCAAGGGAATAAAAACAACGATTGCTTGAAATTGTATTATATACTGCAGCATATTTGCATTTAAAACATTTAAAACAAATTCAATCAATTAATAATTTCACATTACAGGCTGTCCGGCCGGCTCGCCTCGATTATGCTTATTGTCCCGCCGTTACCGGCAAGCTTCGATGTGACGTCACGGAAGATACGGAAGTGCAACGAGACTGGGATTGTTTGTATGTTGACAGCGATTGCGGTTGTTTCGAAGCTAGCGTCAGAATGGTTTATTGCGCAGCATCTGGTTGTAATGCAAACAGTAATAAAAATTAATTATATGTAACGACAAAAAACCAGAACAAAAACTCGCTATCGCCTACGGCTCCGCTTAGTTCAGCGAAACAAGGCATATGATATTGTTTTGACGTTTATATGGAAGTAAGACCACGTCACGTGTGTGCATGTGTGTATGTTTAGTAGTGCTAGATGATGGTTATGTCAAAAAGTAAAATATCGCCCCGATATGATTGCTAAAATGTGCCGATTTATTCGTGGATGATTCAGCGGTATCAATTGATTTATTCGTGGATGATTCAGCGGTATCAATTGCTGTTAGCGGCTGGAAATCACAATTATTCACTTGATAACCAGGAGTAGTAACGTGAGTGAATATTAACCGCGAAGTAACATTAACGCAGATGAAACGAAAAATAAACTTGTCGTCGATGACTAGTAAGTACCACGTGATCGCCTATCTCATTATCTCCGAATGAACGCACACACATCTAGTTTTACGCATACATAATTGTTTCTGTAGATGTTATGTTGGCATATAGTAGATACGATGTTAAACTTTGCGTGCATACCAAAAGCATATTAACTAGTGCCTTGTTGTTAGTCGCTTTAAGGTATTACACCACCTGTGGCTGCAGAATATTGATCACTTACCGTAATTAATGTTGTCTATGTTGGTAATTCGTACTCTAGTGACCCGCGCTTTCTCTAGTCCAAAGTCAACTGCCCACCATGCCATGTTGTCAAAGCCTGTATGGAAAACTGTCTGCATATTTCCGTCATTGCCTCTGAAAGCCAGATGAATGTCGTCGTAACGGGAAGACATGAACGCTTGCTTATTCCGAGCAATGTTCTTTGAGGCTGTCGCTGCAATACAACCATTTCAATTTAAGGTCAAACGTACTTTTTCAACTATAATGGTTTTGTCAGCAATGACACGCTCTTAGTAATAATAATTTTATTAAACATTCAAAACAGAAAAATCTAACAGTTTTATGTCTCCAAACCATACGTTTTTTTTCAGCATGTTTATTTGTTTATAGTTAAAATTATTACAGTAATGCGTTTTAATAAGGCTAAACGTTTTTGAAAGTACGCAGGGGAGACCGGGGCTAGTTGTAGCGAAAACATTTATTATTTAAGGATAGTGGTTCGAATTGTTATCCGATCGAAACTGTTTTAATGATAACGAAACCTCAAATATCTCCCGCAGATAACAATAGAACAACAAAAGCTTAATGCAATACACATTTCCGCAATGATATGTTTAATGCGCATCCTAAAATATAAAAAAATTTACCCCGAACTGAGGCAACTTGTAACACATATGTTTTACAATTGGGCAAAATGTAACATACCAGTATACGACATTAATGGCTTTGAATTGTTTTAATGTATATCTACGATATATGACTAACTTATGAAACTTAATAGGTCCTGCCTATACTACACTTAAATAAAAAGTAATGGGCAGATCCCCTATTGGAACGCCGTGCACACACTGTAAGGAATACTCATGTTCATTACAAAACGCTTATCAATCACCATACGAATCACAGTGGATGGTACAAAGGTCCGTATAACGCGGTATCCAGTCTGTATGACCGCTCAAAGCGCTTTACACTTCGCCCCCTGGCAGAACCGTTCATTCCAAGGTCATCTCGACTTCGCTGGAAGAATTAGTCCACGCTGCAATTACAGCGCGTAGACTATTCGTTCACTTATCGGCCACTGAGGGAAAGGAGAGTGAACGAAAATAACTAGGCCAAATCTGTTTTACCCTAAAGGGGTGCGCATTGCCACACACTAGTCAACAGCAACCTACACGATATCGCTTTCTTGGCGCGTATCTGATCAGCCCATTGGAAATAAATTCAAACCCATGTGTTAGTGGCTGTAGCTCAAATCAAATCAAATCGTCACATTTATAAGGCGCCATTCCAACAGTCGTTGCTTATGACGCCGTATATAATGTTTTTAAAAACAGGGGAATTTTTAAACTGTTTTTTTTTTCAACCAACCCATGTGCCGTACAAAATGTTCTAGCTAAATAATTAAAGGTCGACTTTTGTACGCTAGTACTGATCCACCTTTGTACGCCAGTACTGGTCCACCTTTGTACGCTAGTACTGGTCGACCTTTGTACGTTAGTACTGGTCGACCTTTGTACGTTAGTACTGGTCGACCTTTGTACGTTAGTACTGGTCGACCTTTGTACGTTAGTACTGGTCGACCTTTGTACGTTAGTACTGGTCGACCTTTGTACGCTAGTACTGGTCGACCTTTGTACGCTAGTACTGGTCGACCTTTGTACGTTAGTACTGGTCGACCTTTGTACGTTAGTACTGGTCGACCTTTGTACGTTAGTACTGGTCGACCTTTGTACGTTAGTACTGGTCGACCTTTGTACGTTAGTACTGGTCGACCTTTGTACGTTAGTACTGGCCGCAGTAAAATGTCGATTGGTATTAACAGTTGGTCGACAAGAGAAAATATTTCTTTTTACACCCGGGACATTTGTACACATGAAACAAACACAGCGTGATTCAGGTGCATCCAATCCGTACTGATTTTCTGTAAAATTGAACTGTTTACTATAATTCAAAGCAACGTACCTGACTGGGTCGTAACGAGATAGACGCTCGCGACAACCACACAGAGAAACGCCGACAGGAAACGATGTCTGATAAATCCCAACGTCATGGTTCGCGCTGCTCTTCATATACGTAGACTAGTGTACAATAATTACTTTTTCGAAGAGCTGTTGGAGCCGAACAAAGCCCTCTCTCTCGCTCTCTCCTTCTCTCTCTCCGCACATATATAGGTGCGATGTGTTGATGAGTGTGCACCTGCCTTCATAGCGCAGAACGACGACCGTTTGTTGCCGTGACAAGTAAAACTTGACCGTTGCTGTGTGCGTGTGTGAATAATTTACATGGCACCATACGTTGGCTTTACAAAGGTTTTGCCTTGCTTGTCATGCTGAGGCATAACCCTTGTCATGTGACCGGTAGCCATCTTTGTTTTTAATGAGTTGGGGCGATGTGGGGTGGGAATTTGGTAGGAAGTAGACATCGTCTAAAGAAGAGACAAGCAATCTTGACTGTGCAAAATTGTATTAATGTTACCATTATAAGTTGTCAGGGCATACCGTCTTGGGAAATGCATGTAGGTTTACTGCTGGCTGTGAACATTGGTCTCATTGAATGGACTGCTGGGTGTGAGCTTTGGTCTCATCGAATGGACTGCTGGGTGTGAACATTCGTCTCGTTGAATGGACTGGTGGGTGTGAGCATTGGTCTTATTGAATGGATTGCTGGGTGTGAGCATTGGTCTCATTGAATGGACTGCTGGGTGTGAGCATTGGTCTCATTGAATGGATTGCTGGGTGTGAGCATTGGTCTCATTGAATAGACTGCTGGGTGTGAGCATTGGTCTCATTGAATGGATTGCTGGGTGTGAGCATTGGTCTCATTGAATGGACTGCTGGGTGTGAGCATTGGTCTCATTGAATGGACTGCTGGGTGTGAGCATTGGTCTCGTTGAATGGACTGCTGGGTGTGAGCATTGGTCTCATTGAATGGACTGCTGGGTGTGAGCATTGGTCTCATTGAATGGACTGCTGGGTGTGAGCATTGGTCTCATTGAATGGACTGCTGGGTGTGAGCATTGGTCTCATTGAATGGACTGCTGGGTGTGAGCATTGGTCTCATTGATGGACTGCTGGGTGTGAGCATTGATCTTATTGAATGGATTGCTGAGTGTGAGCATTGGTCTCATTGAATGGACTGCTGGGTGTGAGCATTGGTCTCATTGAATGGACTGCTGCGTTTGAGCATTGGTCTCATTGAATGGACTGCTGGGTGTAAGCATTGGTCTTAATGAATGGACTGCTGGGAGTGAGTATTGGTCTTATTGAATGGATTGCTGGGTGTGAGCATTGGTCTCATTGAATGGACTGCTGGGAGTGAGTATTGGTCTCATTGAATGGACTGGTGGGTGTGAGCCTTGGTCTCATTGAATGGACTGCTGGGTGTGAGCATTGGTCTCATTGATGGACTGCTGGGAGTGAGTATTGGTCTCATTGAATGGATTGCTGGGTGTGAGCATTGGTCTCATTGATGGACTGCTGGGTGTGAGCATTGGTCTCATTGAATGGACTGCTGGGTGTGAGCATTGGTCTCATTGAATGGACTGCTGGGTGTGAGCATTCGTCTCGTTGAATGGACTGCTGGGTGTAAGCATTGGTCTTATTGAATGGATTGATGGGTGTGAACATTGGTCTCGTTGAACGGACAGCTGGGTGTGAATATTGATCTCATCGAACGGACTGCTGGGTGTGAACATTGATATCATCAAACGGACTGCTGTGTGTGAACATTGATCTCATCCAACGGACTGCTAGGTTTGAACATTGATCTCATCGAATGGACTGCTGTGTGTGAACATTGATTTCATCGAACGGACTGCTAGGTGTGAACATTGATATCATCAAACGGACTGCTGTGTGTGAACATTGATCTCATCGAACGGACTGCTGGGTGTGAACATTGATCTCATCGAACGGACTGCAGTGTGTGAACATTGATATCATCGAACGGACTGCTGGGTATGAACATTGATCTCATCGAGCGGACTGCTGTGTGTGAACATTTATCTCATCAAACGGACTGCTGTGAGTGAACATTGATCTCATTGAATGGACTGCTGGGTGTGAACATTGATCTCATCGAACGGACTGCTGGGTGTGAACATTGATCTCATCGAACGGACTGCTGGATGTGAACATTGATCTCATTGAATGGACTGCTGGGTGTGAACATTGATCTCATCGAACGGACTGCTGGATGTGAACATTAGTCGCATTGATCGGACTGCGTATTCATAAACGAATACGTGTTTAGTGATCAATTCAATTGAATTGTAGCATTGTGTCGCAGTCACGGCTGCAGGTCGGCAAAATGTTTTCGCGGATTGTTTGAATTATTTAGCGTGTGCACTCCCAGCGAGCGTATTAAATTCCCCCGTCGCTGCTTTCTACAATGTGAATGCTGTGCGAGGTTGAGGACGAATTGGACACGGTGTGACATTTTTTTTAGGTTTCATCTCTGGAGGTCAATGTATGACACCTCACGACACAAACGTTGTCAGAGCTTTCCATCCAGCTACATGAAAGCTCGAGTTACATCGACCTGTGAATACATATCCGTGGAACATCCGTAACATCATTGCCGATGTGCGACGCTAAACGAAAATGTCAACAAAATAACGTAATATCAGATATTTAGAGTATTTTTTTTCGTGGGCAAACTCTACAAAGGGGATAAAATTAAAATCCGATCATACTATGTAAGGGGTAACAAAGACACGAAGGAGCAAAGACACATTGAGGAGTATATAGACTGTGGCTGCTAATTAAAAGCTAGGAGGCGCTGTCCTCTCACTTGTGTATTAATTAGTGAAGTTCATGATACGAGCTGTCCCGATATTTCCGTCTTTGCCTCTGAAACCCAGATACACGCTAACATCATACTTTATAAGTAAAGGTCGTACTGCAATTGTCGGTAATATTATTCCCGAAATTATTTAATGATTAACTCGATAAGTAGCGAACATGAAAACAACTCATAACACCGGTAATGTAAATTCGCGTGTTTGTATCGATACATAACCAGAAGTTCATTCTTTCTGTTATTACCGTTTCGTCCACTGCCGGTGGATGAATGATTGCAGCACTAACGAAACGAACACGCATTGCACACTGAACACAATTTACAGTAACATTGAAATACACATAAACTTTAAAAGCGTTCATCTCAAACGTAGCTTGAACGGCATTTGCAATTTTGCGTTTGTTTTTAAAAGCGGTGACACTGTTTTGTGTGCATTTGTGTTTAAATCAAACGTATTTGCATTTGGATCAAATTCATTTGATTCTTACAAATGCATTTTTGAAATGCGAACCTTACTAAGAGGTTTTGTTATGCAGTAATGAACTTTTATGTTCAACCAACTTCACGTATGAAAGTAAGTTAAATTATGAATTAAATTACTGGTTAATGGTACTTATCACAGGCTTTCCACTTATTGCAGAGCCAAAGAAGCTTGTGTAATGTATAGTCAGTCAGTCATATACAGTCAGTTACGCAGCCATACAAAAATAATACATAATCTACAGGAAGACACACATTATTATATGCTACATCAACTGCGTGTCGCTAAGCTCTACCAGGTTGATTTTAATAATGCATTACAAACAGCTGTTAACGTCAACAGTCCCAGTGACCAGCCCGGGTTTATGTGCCTGACATAATCTATTGAAACAGGAAAATTTTTGGCAAATCATCAACTATTTGATTCTATTTCCAACATGCCATCTATCAATGAAAATATTATTTCGTAGCCACGAACAGTAAATTCCAGTAAAATATAATCCCATTGTAGGAAGAATCAGATGGTGTCTATATTATTATAATCATTCCATTAAGTTTCATGTGTTTTGTTGCTCAAATTGTTTTCTCTATAGGGAAATAAAAAATAAGGTCCTACACGACATGCCACAACATCATTTCCAGATGTGTGGTACGATTTTTAAATAGTTGCCACAACATCCATTGTTTGAACCTGTTGGTGGTTTTTGTGTGGAATAGTGCGACGCGTCATCTTAGTGATACTTTCTCAAGAGAGTCGCATTGCAGTGGTCGCACATTGCAGTGGTCGCACATTGTAGTGGTCGCACATTGCAGTGGTCGCACATTTCAGTGGTCGCACATTGCAGTAGTCGCACATTGCAGTGGTCGCACATTGCAGTGGTCGCACATTGCAGTGGTCGCACATTGCAGTGGTCGCACATTGCAGTAGTCGCACATTGCAGTAGTCGCACATTGCAGTGGTCGCACATTGCAGTAGTCGCACATTGCAGTAGTCGCACATTGCAGTGGTCGCACATTGCAGTAGTCGCACATTGCAGTGATCGCACATTGCAGTAGTCGCACATTGCAGTGGTCGCACATTGCAGTAGTCGCACATTGCAGTGGTCGCACATTGCAGCAGTCGCACATTGCAGTAGTCGCACATTGCAGTGGTCGCACATTGCAGTAGTCGCACATTGCAGTGATCGCACATTGCAGTAGTCGCACATTGCAGTGGTCGCACATTGGAGTAGTCACACATTGCAGTGGTCGCACATTGCAGTAGTCGCACATTGCAGTGGTCGCACATTGCAGTAGTCGCATATTGCAGTAGTCGCACATTGCAGTGGTCGCACATTGCAGTAGTCGCACATTGCAGTGGTCGCACATTGCAGTAGTCGCACATTGCAATGGCCGCACATTGCAGTGGTCGTACTGTGAATTCCATCGTGGTAGAACTGGCCCTTCCACATGATCCTCAACAAGGGGTAATCCTTTGGCGTGATGGGAATTAATCTGAAAGCGTCCTGGCCTTGTCCCCCTTGTCACCGTTGTCTCCATTGTCACCCTTGTCCCCCATGGCAATGAGGGTGCCGTGGCCGTAATATTTCAATAGTTCGACAACCCTGTCCAGTGTCTCGTGTGGTGAATTCCCTAGCAGTGAAACAATCACAATGACCTGCAATCACTATTCCGGTCACTAATGAAAATTAGGTTCAGGCAGGTGTGAATGGAAGGCAGATAAGTTGATGGCTGACCTTGGCTTCAGCAAATCTCGGTTTAAGGTACACATTTGGAGCTGGCAGCGTGCAGCCAAACGGGCCTATGGGGCCATTAGACATATGCATCTATAAATTGTTCGTGTGAACATTATAACCGTTAATGGGGAGATGTACAGAAAGGTAATATAGCTTCAAACTGGGATCTTTTACCCCTCTTTTTACAGTGCCAACTTAAATCGAAAGCATGCCAATTCTAGTGATGCATAACAAATAATGTATGCATATTTAAATGCTAATGTGTAATGGGGAAACCTAATGATTTAGAATAAAACATTGCATAAACAATAACTTGGTGCATAGAAATGATGTATGTAGTTGCCCGGTTTTATTAATTTGGTGGTTAAATATAGGAGGAAAACCCCACACCTGCAAATCTTCAATCACAACTTTTCAACCCTTTCAGAACAATAATTTTGTTTATTTATAAGTATCTACAACTTTTAAAACGTGATCAAATGCCCCATGAAGTTACAAAATACATTTGTTTATACGTTTTGTGCTTTTATAACTGTCTTAAAAGTATAACCATTTCTACCAACACATGATTTAATAGTTAATTGAATAAAATTAATTGTTAATTTAATTGACCTGAGAAATGTGCGAGTTAAATTTTATTTTATTTTATTGACCTGAGAAATGTTTGAGGTTAATTTAATTTAATTGGAAAAATTTATTAGTTAACTATAATTTAATTAATTAAACGTTCTAGTGAATTGCAAAGCATTGTGCAGAGAAAGGTGTATGTATACAGCAAGTCATAACATCAGTACAAGTTGACATGCGCACGTTGAGTAAGAAGAAGACGTCGGCCAAGAAGAAGAAAGAGATCGTACAGAACGGGGGCTTCCTGTCGGCCTTCCAAGCTCCGTTGGCGAGCACGGTTCTTGTCCCCATGGAGTTGATCGGTAACGTCGATAGGCGACGCTACCTACCGCCAGGCGACTCCACCCACACCGCGTTCAAGGATACATACACTCCACCCACGCCTCGTAACATATCACCAAGGATACCGAGTTGGACCCCTATCACTCGACAGCACATGGCACGGTCCAGAACGACTGTCAGTCCTATTAAAAGAGTAGCGCTATCGCACCGACGTTATTACCATGATAGTGGATGCGTGTGGCACTTTGGTCTTGGAACTTCTTTCCACAAGGCTGTATACGATCGTTGAAAAAAATAATAACTTTTTATCGATCTGTTTACCAAAGGATCTTTGTTTTTCGATAAATTAATATTTTCAGTTCGTCGCACAAACTATCGTATTCATTACCAGTACACTTCTCAGACACGCTACTAGTCGGGTTGACAATGTTTTGGTTGCAAGAGATGGACATTCTTCAGTGCGATCAAGAACATTCAGGGACACATAGAAAAGAAGCAATACTGCGACGATATAACGAGAAGAGAAGGAGAAGCCACAGCAACGAACTTTAGTCTCAGTAGCAATATGTGGTGGCAGCTCAGACATCGAACAGTAACAATACATCTGACCGACAGCCTTCTACACATCACCAAGATATGTTAGCCATAGAGCCTAGCGATTTGAAAATCATTACGCTATTACAATAATGCAATTTTTGTCGATAGTATAATGTGGGATGTGTATTTTCATAGTATGCTAATGTTTGTTTAGGTCATTGTAAATTTGGCTAAACTGCACATATCACAGATTGGATCAAATAAGCAATTTGTTTATATAACATACTCAACAATACCAATACAAACGAAGACATGTGTCTTCTAGGCACCTGTACGATACCCTATTCATAAAACATTGTATGAGGAAAAAGAACATCATATCAGCTAAACCCAAGCCAATAGGTTGGAAGAAGAGACTATCAAAAAACCTTTATATATATATATATATATATATATATATATATATATATATATATATATATATATATATATATATATACAAACACACACGTACGCACTCACGCACGCACGCACGCACGCACGCACGCACACACACACACACACACACACACACACACACACACACACACACACATGGGGGCCGCCTATGCTGGCGACGCGTATTCTGCCCACCACGCCAGGTTGTCGAAGGTTGTATCAAAAAACGTCTTATTATTTCTGTCATTGCCGTGGGAAGCCACAAAGCTGTTGGCGTACGACGAACTCATGTACGCCGGCTTTCCCAGTGCAATATTAATTTCACACATCCCTGCAACAGACCAAAGAGGGAACGAATGGCCAAGTCGATAGCACGATTAACAACTTTACGAAACATTACATCGGCACAACAATCGTGCTAGTGATTTGATCGGCCAATCAACTGGCTACATGGGGCACTTGGACCCGCTTTCGATTTTATCTATTTATTTGTTCTACATCATATCAATCTAATCAAAATCATTAATTTGAGTTAATGTTGCGTTGTCATTAATTACTGACTCTATGCAACTGCATGGATCCCTTTCCTTGTCGTTCACTTGGTTGTTTCCCACTGGGTTTCGTGCCAGTTGTTGCGTCCTTTTATTTGACAGAGTTTTCGTGTCATGCATTCCCAGATGACTGTGACCAGGGGCGTGGTCAGGGGCGGGGCCAGGGACGTGGGCAGGATATTTTATTCGAGGGCAAATCCGAGTGAGCGATGTATGTTTTGGTGACATAGTTTCTTGACTTATTAGGCATTATGTCATATTTTTCACTCGGGATTTGGATACTTGGCAACCCTCTACTACGGTTCTGTAAGGTGCGTGCGTGCGTGCGTGCGTGCGTGTGTGCATGCATGCGTGCGTGTCTATGCCTGAGAGCACAGTGCTTGTGTATAATGGCGCCTGTTGATGACAAAACGATAGGGACGAAGTGACCATAGTTATTGATCTGGCTTGGCTGAATGACATATATGTTTCACCCTTCCATTCACGTCTGACTGATTGCGTTTGTGGTTTTCCGGTGTGAATTAGTTAAGCTCTGCTCTTAATCGCTTTTGATAACGTCAGTGAAATGACGAGCGTTTCTTAGCCTAACATCCCGGCGGGAATGTGTTACACCAGACAATTATTATATGAACCATTCCATTTAATCATAGTCGACACGGTTTACATGCCAACAGTGTCGTTTGAAAGGAACTGTCTTGAATGGAATATATAGACTACCTATACAAATATATTCTAGAGACACCTGTGAAGTTAACTTACTTCCACAATTCCAATAACCTTGTCTTCTTCAGCAATTGGGCTGTGGTAGACTGCACCTCTTAAATGGGATCTGGTATTAACAGTCAGTGTTTCTATTATCCTCCTACATTATCCTCTGGATACACTATAATTTCCCTGATATGTAGGTGTGCTGCTGATGATGATGTTTTAGAATAGCATCGTAAAATTGCTCCATAGAACAGTAACATCGTCCCATCACATCGTAGCATCATCCAATATTATCGCCAAATTGTTCCAAGGCACAGTAACAACGTCCCATCACAGTGTAACTTAATCCAATATTATCGCAAAATCGTTCCATGGCAGAGAAACATCGTCCCATCGTATCACAACATCATTTAATCCCATCGTGATATCACTTCCTCGTGCTATCGTGCTATTGTGTTGCCAGTTTCTGTGCATACTGTCAGTAGCCTTGTCCGACAACTTACAAAACAGAGTGTCTTCCGATGGTGTCCAGTACTATGCCTGCATGTATAGGTCAGATCTTACTAAATATAGGGAACCACACATATTGTATATCCCCGCTTGTTAGCCAAATTACAAAACAGAGTCTTCCAGTGGTACCCAATACTGTTCCTGCGATAAAGGAGATCCACTGAATCAGGAAAACTACATGAATCGAGACGAGAGAGAAGCACCTGCAGATTTTCGCCGGGATTTGACGTAATGAATTGTTTGCCACTCCACTGACGTTACAAAAGCGATTAGGTGCAGAACTTACATAAATCACACCGGAAAACCTTAAACACAACCAGCCATGACGTGAATGGCAGAGCGACACAAATATATCATTCAGCCAAGCCAGATCAATAACTATGTTCATCTCGTCGCTAGCGTTGCATTAGCATCAACAGGCGAAATTATTATATACAGTTTGAACATAGTGAGTGGCTGCCAGTTGCACTATTGTAACGAGCAGTCGTACAACATGGCGGCTTCGTTGCCCAGACACCAGCTCCTCCTGGCGCCGGCCGGTGTCGTTCTTTGTCTATTTCTTCTGTTCACACAACAAGGTAAGTCAATTTGTTTCTTTTTATTACAGGCAGTTCAAATTTGACGGATTGGCGGGGTGGAGGGAAGGGAAAGAGGAACGAGAGACTTAGAAACAGAGATAGAAAATAAACAGAGACAGAAAATAAACGAAGGAGGGGAAATAGATAGAAAGCAATTGAAGTGGAGACTTTTGTCAATGATGGAGAGGTTTCGTGAATAATTTGGTGAATAAATGCATCGTTTTCTACTCATCGGCACTATTACGTTTTCTTCGTTATAGTGGCCACTACCGATAACAAGACTATATTTATACATTTGCGTTAACAGAATAGACACATTGTTTCCCTTTGATTATCTTTTATACACGCAACAGATTAGTGACACGGGATGGTGATAACAACTACGTAGTTCTTGTCATATGTGTTACCACATATACATCATCATCATCTGGTCGAAAGACTTGATTTGATGTCTCGCCATTCAGCTCTCTCCTTCATACATGCAGTTAACTCCTCTGTATCTGTCACACAAGCATCCAATGTTAGGACCTCGACGTAGCTAAGAGCGGGTCGACCCATTAACGCGTGTCCTGACGTCGGCTCCCAGAGTATTAGTTTTTGACAATGGTGTCCCCGCTTGCCTTATGTTGTGCCCAGCAAACCGCATCCTGCGCTCCTGAATCTTGCCTGTTAGCCTCATCATTGTTTCATGCAGCTCTTCATTGGTCACGTGCTCTTTCCAGTGAACATTGAACAACATTCGCAGTAGTCTAGTATTGCAGTCATTCAACTGCTTTTCTAGAGATTTGATCAATGTCCATGATTCCAGTCCATGCAGGAGTACTGATTCCACCGTTGCCAGTCGAGTCCGTGTCCATACAATGATCCCACATTTCGATGGTTCATGCAGTAGTTATTGTCCTAAGTAGTATATTTCTGCATGGATGTTATTTGTGAAACGATGGCCACTCCCTTGACGTTACTACCGCTGTTAAGTGCACATCTTGAATAATTCACATCAGAAAACCTCAAACACCACCAGCCAGGACGTAAATGGCAGATATACGTTATTCAGCAAGATCAAATCAATAACTTTGTTCACCTCGTCCATGGTGTTGCTTTGGCGTTGTAATATATACAATTTGAACATCGGGAGTGGCTGCCAGTCGCACTACTGTAACGAGCAGTCGTACACCATGGCACTTCAGTAGCCAGACATCAGTCGCACAACATGGCGGCTTCACTAGCCAGACATCAGTCGCACAACATGGCGGCTTCACTAGCCAGACATCAGTCGCACAACATGGCGGCTTCACTAGCCAGACATCAGTCGCACAACATGGCGGCTTCACTAGCCAGACATCAGTCGCACAACATGGCGGCTTCACTAGCCAGACATCAGTCGCACAACATGGCGGCTTCACTAGCCAGACATCAGTAGCACAACATGGCAGCTTCACTAGCCAGATATCAGTCGCACAACATGGCGGCTTCACTAGCTAGACATCAGTGGCACAACATGGCGGCTTCACTAGCCAGATATCAGTCGCACAACATGGCGGCTTCTTCAGCGCCTCCTCGTTCTTTGTCTGTTTCTTCTGTTCACACAAAGAGGTGGATATATTTATTTCTTTTTACAACAAGCAATTCAAGTTTGACTGAGCGACGGCTTGGAGGGAAAGAGGAATCAGAGACTTATAAATACAGAGGTAGAGAATAACATATGGAGAATGGAAAGATACGTAGCAATCACTTTGCGTAGCTAGAAGCTGGTCACGCCCACAATCCCGAGTTAAAAATATGACGTAATGTCTAATCCCTATAAGTCAAGATGCTGTGTTTCCAGAACCACGCCATACCCTGCGAGAGAGAGAGAGAGAGAGAGAGAGAGAGAGGGAGAGAGAGAGAGAGAGAGAGAGAGAGAGAGAGAGTTTTGTTTTGTTAAGGGCGGAGGCGTTTCGTGAATAAATATAACGTTTTATAATTATTGGTAATATATATCGTCTTCTTCGATCATACTTTTTGTCTAGCGCATATCGGTTTATTATGTAGCGTGGCCACCGCAGACAGCAAGAGTAGATTCATAAATTTGCGTCAACATAATTAATACATTGTTTCCCGTTGGTTAGTATTTAATAAACACAGCTTTCCCTGGAGATTACTACAATCCCTGTTAGGCCGATACAATTTTCCGTATAGTAGTTTATCGCGCTATCGACTTGATCCTTCGTTCGTTCTCTGGTCTGTTGTAGGGATGAGCGAAGTGAATATTGCACTGGGAAAGACGGCGTACATGAGTTCGTCGTTCGCAAGCAAGTTTGTGGCTTCCCACGGCAATGACGGAAATTACCACACGCACTTTCATACAGCCAACAGGAACCTGGCTTGGTGGGCAGTAGACTTCGGGCAGGAGATAACCCAAGTCAAAAGAGTACGTGTCACGAACTTACGCGAAAAATATAAAGGTACGCATATGTGCGTGTGCGTGTCGGTGTGCGTGTGCGTGTCGGTGTGCGTGTGCGTGTCGGTGTGCGTGTGCGTGTCGGTGTGCGTGTCGGTGTGCGTGTGCGTGTCGGTGTGCGTGTGCGTGTCGGTGTGCGTGTGCGTGTGCGGACAGGAGAGACCCCGTGTCAAAAGAGTACGTGTCACCAACATATTGAACGAACACAATCATGGTAAGTGTTTGAAATACAGGTATGAAGCAACACAACAACACTGTGAGGAAAAGAGAGAACTGGAAGTATTAATTCATGGAAAACCAACGAATCTTTTGTAAACAGATCGGCAACAATGTTATCAACTTTTTTTGCAAGTCGTTTGACATAATTAATTATACAAGCTTTATTTCGGTTAATTACAGATCGACTACTCAACTTCACGATTGGTCTGACGGACCACAACCCGACAAGTGGTAGCGGACCACTGGACCGGCCATTCACGATGTGTGCCACACACGGTGCCATGGGAAATGTGAGCACTGTCAACATAAGCTGCGACATACAACAGGACACTCGGGGACGTTTCATGTTCGTGGCAGCGAATGTAGACAGATATTTCCATTTGTACGAAGTAGAAGTGTTTAACGGTAAGCTGACGACTTGGCACACAATGAACATTATAACGGAATATTCTCATCTCACCGTTTGTTGCCTTTGCAGAGTTTGCTGCTCGAAAATATTGTATTCATTTGACGATTTCAAAAGACAGACAGACAGACAGACAGAGATATTTATTTGACCATAACTGTACTAAATGGACTAATTAACATAAATGTAAAGGTCAAGGAGACTCCCATTAATATACTAGATAGCCTCGATTCAAAAACGAGACGAGATAAAAAAAATTATTTTGGAGGCAGTGATATATATATATTTGGTATTTATTTGGTATATACATGACTCTATGTAACATAAAAGTTGTTTCTGAAAACACCAAAACTAACACCGCTAACATGATGATGGAATGTACCGTAACGATGTGAATTCTCGCTCACTGGTCTGTTGCAGGGACAAGTGAAATGAATATTGCACTTGGAAAGCCGGCGTACATGAGTTCGTTGTACGCAATCTCCAATCTGGCTTACAGTGGCAACGACGGAAATTGTAAGACATATTTTCATACAGCCTTCGGCAAACTGGCATGGTGGGCAGTTGACTTCGGGCAGGCGAAAGCCCGGGTCACTAGACTGCGTGTCACCAACGTAATCGACAACCGTAAAGGTGTGTTTCTGGGTGTGTGTGCTTGCGTGCTTACGTGCATGCGTGCGTGCGCGCGCGTGTGTGTTTGTGTTTGTGTGTGTGTGTGTGTGTGTGTGTGTGTGTGTGTGTGTGTGTGTGTGTGTGTGTGTGTGTGTGTGTGTGTGTGTGTGTGTGTGTGTGTGTGTGTGTGTGTGTGTGTGTGTGTGTGTGTGTGTGTTTGTGTTATAATGGCACATTATGGCACGGTATTTATTATGGCACGATATTTAGCACAAACCGGGAAAACATGGCTGGTGGGCAGTAGACTGTCCATATCTTGCAATCAAAACTTTGTCTCCCCGTCCTACTAGCGAAACTACACACAATAACGGGGCTAAAAAGAAAGCTAACCCATATAAATAATAATAATAATAATTAACTATCGATAACCAACGAACCTTTCTGATCAACAACTGACATATATCATCACATTATTTTGCAAACCGTTGGGTATTGTTAATTCTAGAAGTACGTCCATTTGCTTAATACAAATAATAGCATATTACTTACGAACACCACAGCCAATCCGATTGACCGTGGTTCGAATTATTGATAAAGACCACACAATGGCAATGCTTACAGGTCGTTTTCTTCAATGCCCTGGGTATGTTTAGCATTCGTCGTAATTATGTGAAACATGTCGTTACTGTACTTATTATCCCGGTAACTTATCTGTAGATCGACTACTAAATTTCACCATTGGACTGACGGACGACGATCCCGGAAGTGGCAACGGACCACTGAACTACCCATTCCTGAAGTGTGCCACACACGGTGCCATGGGAAATGTGCGTACTGTCAATCTCACCTGCGAGAGCCCACTGTACGCCCGGAGACGTTACTTGTTCGTGGCAGCGAATGTAACCAACTACTTCCACGTGGCGGAAGTAGAAGTGTTTGACGGTAAGCTGAAGCACTAATAATTATTTAATAATTAAATGTAATTATATGTTGTTTTCTATGTTCTATGTTCTATTCAATGCTCTATGTTCTATGTTTTATGCTCAATGTTCAATGTTCTATGTTCTATGCTCTATGTTCTATGTTCTATGTCGTTTCAGTCGGTTGTCATTCGGCTTAGACAATGACATTTTCGTCTGTATTTTGTACGCGATGACGTAAACAATATATTCGTCGTCATCGAACGTGCGCAGTGGAGCATGGCTGTGGGTAACCACAAAATTGCTCAAGATTTGGCACCACTAAATTGGTACGTGATGATAGTAGCATATTGGTTATCATGGCGTAAATTACTAGTTCCGTCCGTATCACGAGCGTTCAATACGGCTTTGCATACAGACACATGTCCAGAATCTGTGATATCTTAACATTATCACGATTTTAAGTGTAACCTTTTTGTTGATGTTAATATATAATCGTTGGTAATTAACGAAGTTTTCAACGATATATCGTCGAATTCCGATTGTGCCTACCAAAAACGTGTGCTAAGACATGCGCATTCGCAAACCGGAAATATCCCACTCGGTCACGTGATGTAAACACGGGAAATAGGCTAATGCTAAATGTCACCTCTTATGGCACCTCGTCGGACGCCGAGTACGATTCGCAGGGCGATTCACTTCGCAAAGGTTCCATTTAGAATTGATTTCACACACCTTAAATTTAATTAAAAGTTGGGTAGTTTGTTCTGTGTTCTATGTCTTTGTTATCGGTTGTCATTAGGATTTAAACAATCAAATTTCCGTTTCCTGTTGTGCACGCGATGATGTAAACAATACGTTTACTTTCGTCGTCATCGAAGAATGGCGATGCGGAACCGTAAGGTACGGTTGGGGATCCTTAAACCAACGATATCTCAGAAATATATCAGTTTCATTTGCATACAATTGTGGATACTGTATGCATTGAAAATGAGTCTAGACACACAATAACGTTCGTTTTTGTTTGAAGGTATGTTACGTTACTCGATTGCCTTTTGTAATGACGTAATATGTTGTAAACAATAATGGCGTTGCCCAGGCAACTATTTCTTTGTGCCACTGCGCAATTCTTTATTTTGAATTTATAATCAAGTTGTGGCAGCGGTGATACGCTGGGTGGCGCCACTGTTGCGGAGTGTGGTTGCACCCCCTACCTCAAGACACGTTTTGAATGCGTGTGTAATAGAACCCCCTACCTCAAGACACGTTTTGAATGTGTGAGTAATAGAACCCCATATCGCACGACACGTGTTGAGCACGTTTGTAATAAACCGCATTTACTATTAAATGGCTCCTCACCCGTTCAACATTACATTTACAGTAAAACATATTTCGCGAGGATCACTCTCATCCACCACCATGTTTAACTGGTTTCTCAGAATTAATGTTCTCCTTGCATTTACACTTATTTCACATAATTTAATTCCAGCTCCAGAAATGCATTATTTGAACATTCTTCCGAAACATCCCTAGGATTCCCCTGCACATCTAGCTATCTGTGCCATAATTAACTATTGTCATTAATTTAAGAACTCTAACTGTCTGTTAACTAAGATAAATGCACCCCTCATAAATAATTGTTATTTCCCGACTGAATGCCTCACATATCTGTGAACCTGTCTCTTTCCTTCATCCGCACGTGTCTCCCGTTATTTGTAATACCCACCATCGGCCCAATTCACTTGTTGAAATGTTCAACAGCTAGATTGATTTAATATGTTGTAGACATCGACTCAAATTGGTTGAAAATGACCGGGTATCGCAACGACTACAACGTGTCTGTCCTCGTTGATGTGAACAACGCCACCTGTCAGCAAGTGACAACGCCGCATTCCGACAAATCGTTCCGCCTAGAGGTCGAGTTGTCGACTGCCCACGACCACCTGACACTGACCGCCGTGCTGGACGGAGGAGAGTGTCTCGATTTCCCGGCGACGATGGTGTACACGAAGAGTGATCAGTCAGCCATGCTCCCCTATCACAACAACCCTTCGTTCTGCGACAACGTGCCGGGGAAATGCGTCTTCGAGTGCGACTGCAGCGCCATGCTGTGTGAACGCGTGTTTCTCGTCATCCTGAGCGCCCCCACCGGGCCGCGGAAGTTGTGTGAAATATTTATTACATAGAATTTGGCCATACCGCCATTCGCCAGTTTTTCGGCTAAAACGTGCAGCGAAGAGTGACGGACCTCTCTCTCTCTCTCTCTCTCTCTCTCTCTCTCTCTCTCTCTCTCTCTCTCTCTCTCTCTCTCTCTCTCTCTCTCTCTCTCTCTCTCTCTCTCTCTCTCTCTCTCTCTCTCTCTCTCTCTCTCTCTCTCTCTCTCTCTCTCTCTCTCTCTCTCTCTCTCTCTCTCTCTCTCTCTCTCTCTCTCTCTCTCTCTCTCTCTCTCTCTCTCTCTCTCTCTCTCTCTCTCTCTCTCTCTCTCTCTCTCTCTCTCTCTCTCTCTCTCTCTCTCGCTCATTAGTATTATTTATTATTATATGAAATGCCTTTACAAAACAAAACTCTCTCTCTCTCTCTCGCTCGCTCGCTCGCTCGCTCGCTCCTCGAGTCTAGTTCTAAATGTTCTCCTTGTTTCACCAATGTATGTATTTCTACAGCTTCTACAATTTGACGGCTTACTTGCCAACTGTTTAGTTCGATTTGGTTCAATGGGCTGTAACCAGACCAAAATAAAGCAGTATGTTAAATGTTTTAAGTTTTGAACATTAAAACATGCATACGTGAATGGAGAAATAAGAGAACATTTTAATTTGTATTGCATTTTTTTCCGAGAACTTTCACATCAGTTACGATACAAAGCATTATGTTTTGAGTATTACAGCATTAGATCTTTCATTTGATGGCAATAGACAGACGCAATGACGTTTCAAGAGCTGGTACCCGCACCGTTGCGGACGTGACGGTTTTGGTTTGGTTTGGTTTTGAACGTCAATACATGTATACGGTCACTAGCAACATATGATTCTCTGGATACACGTACATCGAAATTTATTCTTGAAGCACTGTCGCAACTATTTGAGGTGCAGATTTTGCACATTTTTTATTTCATTTGGTAAACCATTAACTTTTTCAATAAATCTCCCAGTTCTAATTGCATAAAATAATGTTTGTATTGAAAATGTGTCTATAAACACAATAACTTTTTCTTTTTTGTTTTATTTTCTGCAATTGTTGTGATTTAAGTTATCTACGTCAAACTTCCGTCCAGTTCCTTCGTACAGAATGAATGCTTCGTGAAACCGACCCAGCAACTTGTTTACAAATGTAGGAAGTGAATTTTATTTGTTGATGCCACTCTAGTGTTTCCGGCCATATAACATCACTCGTGGCTCCGGCACCTGTGATGTTATCTGGCTGGTAACACTCGTGATGTTATCTGGCTGGTAACACTCTCGTGAAGTCAACAAACATTAAGTTATTCCCTTTCATTATATTAATTTGAATTGGGATTTTTTGCCTATTGGGATTTATCCAGGGGGATATTGTCCAGGGGGGTATTGTTCTACGGGGCGTTTTGTCGTGGGGGATAATGTCTCGGGGTTTTTGAATGGCCTCGTCGAGATCGACAACTTTGGGGGACATATCTAGCTGCTCATCATCAAGGCCTGTGTCGACTACGTTGCTAGTCTACCTCAGCTTCTGAGCCATCTTCACGTTTCTCTCTCCGGTGTGGTTCACCGCCGTCTCTGCGCTTCTGGTCCCCATTGACTTGTGATGGTAGGTTGTTGTTCGAAGATGATATTTGTGAGAGGTAGAAATGTAGAATAACAAATGCTACTGAGACGTGACGCAGGCACCGCTAACGCAGCGTAAATGTAAATATAATTGGAATAGATTTTTCAGTGCGCACTTCCCGTCTTTTGCGCCAGGTCGAGAGTCGTTTTAAAAGGCGAGGTAGGACTGACCTATACAGAGATGATTTTGGCCAGCTAGCCTTAAATTTACTGAACGCGGGCACTTGTACGCAGGTTACGCAATCTATATTTGACGATGGTCGTACGAGGGCTGCTATGGACGCCAACACGGCCTAGGTCCAGTCTCGATCGTGGGCCGGATGCCGGGCTGGATGCTGTGTAGATGCCGGGTAGTCGCATTCCATGGTGTTTTGAAACATGTAAACCATGGTAAACCATGGTAAAATACCATGGTAAAATACCATGCGCGTGTGATATACCATGGAAACTATGGTATGGTATTGTATTTTGAATCAGGGAAACCATGGTAAAATATCATTGTTTGTCTTAAACAGGTAAACCATGGTATACCATACAATTATATATTTTAAAATGGATGACAGGCAGCTAAAATTTTACGGAGTGGCGGCGTGAAGGGAAATGGGAATGAGAGACTTAGAAACAGAGAAGTTGGGAAGAAAAGAAGGAGGGGAGAAAAGAAGGAGGGGAGAAAGACGGTGGAGACGTTTTGTCAATGATGGAGAGTTTTCGTGAATACTCTGGTGAATAAATGTCACGTTTTCTAATCATTGGCAGTATAACGCTTTCTTCGTTAGCGTGGCCACTGCTGACAACAGGAATATATTGATACGTTTGCGTCAACAGAATCAACACATTGTTTCCCGCTGATTATCATTGATGCACGCAACAAATTAGTGACACGGGATGGTTATAACCACTACGTCATTCCTATCATCTGTGGTACCACACGAATATCATACGTTGACAAGTGGTATTGTTAAAAGCCACATACAGAAGCGAAGCTAGTGACGGGCCATAAACCCCAATCATGAATGTAAAATATGACATACTACATAATCCCCATAAGGAGCCTTGCCCCCCCCCCAGAACGTCGGATAAAGGACTGATACTAACACCCAGTGGGAACTAACCTATTCACTGGTAATGCAAAGAAAGGGTAACTGTACGAACGTGACGAGATCTACGTCTGTCGAACAGATGGCCAGATGAAATCGATCACGGGTCCCCGTGCCCCGTTTGGCCCGTTGATTGGTCGAACTAATATCTTGTAGTGTTGTTAATACCGCTATCGACTTGTTCCTTCGTTCGTTCTCTGGTCTGTTGCAGGGATGAGTGAAGTGAATATTGCACTGGGAAAGCCGGCGTACATGAGTTCGTCGTACGCCAGCAACTTTGTGGCTTCCCACGGCAATGACGGAAATAGTAAGACGTTTTTTCATACAGCCTTCGGCAACCTGGCCTGGTGGGCAGTTTTAACTTCGGGCAGGAGAGAACACGTGTCACTAGAATACGCGTCACCAACATAGGCGGCCCTTATAAGGGTACGTTTGTGTGTGTGTGTGTGTGTGTGTGTGTGTGTGTGTGTGTGTGTGTGTGTGTGTGTGTGTGTGTGTGTGGTGGTGTGTGCGTGCGTGCGTGCGTGCGTGCGTGTGTGTGTGTGCGTGTGCGTGTGCGTGTGCATGAGCGTGCGCATGCGCGTGTGTGTCTGCATAGTTACTGATATGGCTTGGCTGAATTACATATTTGTGTCGCTCTGCCATTCAACCACCGCGTGGCAACCGTGCTGCCCATATCGGGAGATTTCGTCGCATAGGACGCAACGTGCCATGGCCCATGCCGCTGGCATAGACCTTTCGGCAAAATTCCCCGACAATTGTTTTCATTTCGCTGTCGCTGTAGCGGGTTATCTGTTTTTCAGCCATGCCCAATTCCACTTGACACAACAACCAGAGTCTCATATCTCGTGCACAATGTTGCTCTTTTTTTGTGATAACACTGGCCCTTTCAGCAAGAAAATTTTTAATATGGTTATGAATTCTTTGTTAGAGGCGCTCCGACTACTTACTGAGTATGGCGGGATGAAGGTCTAAGCCAACCAAAACAGATGACCAAATTACGAACGTTGGCACTAAGAGCGACTATGCTGACCAAATGCACGCAGCATTAAAAACCCAAAACCTTTTCAGAGAAATCATTGCATAGCAAGAAAAGACTTTCATGTCGTGTCTAGAAGCACAATCGTATAGTGATCATGCCTAAAGGTCAACGTAAGGGAAACGCCAGCGCTTCAGAAACAATCAGCGAAACACTGAACGGAGACATGCGCAGCGAAATCACTGCGCTGATTGAGAACAACGACCCAATCATCGCCACTGTCGTCAAATCAATTAGTCAGGCAATCATTGCAAGACTTATTGACAACACAAACTTGACTAAAAAAATCGTCAACTCCATTCTGGATTCAGACCTAATCGGAAACATGAAGCAATAACAGTACAAATCTTCCCAGATGGACGTATCGCTAGCTGCTGACGAAGCTGCCAAGATAGCCGCTCGTATATCCCAGCTGGAGACGGAAAAAGTGAAACTGTCCAATGAGATCGACGCGCTCGAACAGTATAGTAGGAGAAATTGTTTAATCGTCCATGGTGTACCGGACACCGCCGACCCAGTGACTGCAGTTCTGGACATCATCAACAACAAACTCGGCGTTCCGAACGGATGCGAGAGTATTGATCGATGTCACCGGCTCGGAACGTCATTGATCGATGTCACCGGCTCGGAACGTCATTGATCGATGTCACCGGCTCGGAACGTCACTGATCGATGTCACCGGCTCGGAACGTCACTGATCAATGTCACCGGCTCGGAACGTTTGCAAACTCGTCAAATTCGCGACCGCTACCGATAATTGTGAAATTCACGAGCTACCAAGTACGGCAAAAAGTGTTCTCGGGGAAACGGCGCCTGAAGGGAACGAAACTTCTCATCACTGAAAACCTAACCAGACGCCGCAGTGAATTGCTCAACAAGGCCAAGACACTTAACAACGTCACCGCCACCTGGACGTCAGACGGCCACATCGTGTGCCTCCTCTCCAGTGGAAGGAAAGTATCCGTTACCACCGTCCAAGACCCCCGCCAACTGGACCAGCAGTGAAACCTCCTAACCGAACAACACAGTCTCACCCTCCGGACTCTATCATGGCGAACAATGTATATATGGATTTATCCAACTGTGATAACACCAGTGAGAACAACACGTTTATTTTTAATAATATATCAACACCTGTGCAAAACTGTGAGTACTTTACAGACAGTGAACTGATCAGCTTATATACTAACTTGAAGCAAAACTCAACTTTGTCTACACTAGTTGTTAATACACGCAGCCTTCGAAAAAACCTGTAAAAACTGGAACTGTGCCACGTCAACTAAAAACAACTCATTTTCTACTGGAGTGGTGCCACGTCAACTAAAAACAACTCATTTTCTACTGGAGTGGTGCCACGTCAACTAAAAACAACTCATTTTCTACTGGAGTGGTGCCACGTCAACTAAAAACAACTCATTTTCTACTGGAGTGGTGCCACGTCAACTAAAAACAACTCATTTTCTACTGGAGTGGTGCCACGTCAACTAAAAACAACTCATTTTCTACTGGAGTGGTGCCACGTCAACTAAAAACAACTCATTTTCTACTGGAGTGGTGCCACGTCAACTAAAAACAACTCATTTTCTACTGGAGTGGTGCCACGTCAACTAAAAACAACTCATTTTCTACTGGAGTGGTGCCACGTCAACTAAAAACAACTCATTTTCTACTGGAGTGGTGCCACGTCAACTAAAAACAACTCATTTTCTACTGGAGTGGTGCCACGTCAACTAAAAACAACTAATTTTCTACTGGAGTGGTGCCACGTCAACTAAAAACAACTCATTTTCTACTGGAGTGGTGCCACGTCAACTAAAAACAACTCATTTTCTACTGGAGTGGTGCCACGTCAACTAAAAACAACTCATTTTCTACTGGAGTGGTGCCACGTCAACTAAAAACAACTCATTTTCTACTGGAGTGGTGCCACGTCAACTAAAAACAACTCATTTTCTACTGGAGTGGTGCCACGTCAACTAAAAACAACTCATTTTCTACTGGAGTGGTGCCACGTCAACTAAAAACAACTCATTTTCTACTGGAGTGGTGCCACGTCAACTAAAAACAACTCATTTTCTACTGGAGTGGTGCCACGTCAACTAAAAACAACTCATTTTCTACTGGAGTGGTGCCACGTCAACTAAAAACAACTCATTTTCTACTGGAGTGGTGCCACGTCAACTAAAAACAACTCATTTTCTACTGGAGTGGTGCCACGTCAACTAAAAACAACTCATTTTCTACTGGAGTGGTGCCACGTCAACTAAAAACAACTCATTTTCTACTGGAGTGGTGCCACGTCAACTAAAAACAACTCATTTTCTACTGGAGTGGTGCCACGTCAACTAAAAACAACTCATTTTCTACTGGAGTGGTGCCACGTCAACTAAAAACAACTCATTTTCTACTGGAGTGGTGCCACGTCAACTAAAAACAACTCATTTTCTACTGGAGTGGTGCCACGTCAACTAAAAACAACTCATTTTCTACTGGAGTGGTGCCACGTCAACTAAAAACAACTCATTTTCTACTGGAGTGGTGCCACGTCAACTAAAAACAACTCATTTTCTACTGGAGTGGTGCCACGTCAACTAAAAACAACTCATTTTCTACTGGAGTGGTGCCACGTCAACTAAAAACAACTCATTTTCTACTGGAGTGGTGCCACGTCAACTAAAAACAACTCATTTTCTACTGGAGTGGTGCCACGTCAACTAAAAACAACTCATTTTCTACTGGAGTGGTGCCACGTCAACTAAAAACAACTCATTTTCTACTGAGTGGTGCCACGTCAACTAAAAACAACTCATTTTCTACTGGAGTGGTGCCACGTCAACTAAAAACAACTCATTTTCTACTGGAGTGGTGCCACGTCAACTAAAAACAACACATTTTCTACTGGAGTGGTGCCACGTCAACTAAAAACAACTCATTTTCTACTGGAGTGGTGCCACGTCAACTAAAACAACTCATTTTCTACTGGAGTGGTGCCACGTCAACTAAAAACAACTCATTTTCTACTGGAGTGGTGCCACGTCAACTAAAAACAACTCATTTTCTACTGGAGTGGTGCCACGTCAACTAAAAACAACTCATTTTCTACTGGAGTGGTGCCACGTCAACTAAAAACAACTCATTTTCTACTGGAGTGGTGCCACGTCAACTAAAAACAACTCATTTTCTACTGGAGTGGTGCCACGTCAACTAAAAACAACTCATTTTCTACTGGAGTGGTGCCACGTCAACTAAAAACAACTCATTTTCTACTGGAGTGGTGCCACGTCAACTAAAAACAACTCATTTTCTACTGGAGTGGTGCCACGTCAACTAAAAACAACCCATTTTCTACTGGAGTGGTGCCACGTCAACTAAAAACAACCCATTTTCTACTGGAGTGGTGCCACGTCAACTAAAAACAACCCATTTTCTACTGGAGTGGTGCCACGTCAACTAAAAACAACCCATTTTCTACTGGAGTGGTGCCACGTCAACTAAAAACAACCCATTTTCTACTGGAGTGGTGCCACGTCAACTAAAAACAACCCATTTTCTACTGGAGTGGTGCCACGTCAACTAAAAACAACCCATTTTCTACTGGAGTGGTGCCACGTCAACTAAAAACAACCCATTTTCTACTGGAGTGGTGCCACGTCAACTAAAAACAACTCATTTTCTACTGGAGTGGTGCCACGTCAACTAAAAACAACTCATTTTCTACTGGAGTGGTGCCACGTCAACTAAAAACAACTCATTTTCTACTGGAGTGGTGCCACGTCAACTAAAAACAACTCATTTTCTACTGGAGTGGTGCCACGTCAACTAAAAACAACTCATTTTCTACTGGAGTGGTGCCACGTCAACTAAAAACAACTCATTTTCTACTGGAGTGGTGCCACGTCAACTAAAAACAACTCATTTTCTACTGGAGTGGTGCCACGTCAACTAAAAACAACTCATTTTCTACTGGAGTGGTGCCACGTCAACTAAAAACAACTCATTTTCTACTGGAGTGGTGCCACGTCAACTAAAAACAACTCATTTTCTACTGGAGTGGTGCCACGTCAACTAAAAACAACTCATTTTCTACTGGAGTGGTGCCACGTCAACTAAAAACAACTCATTTTCTACTGGAGTGGTGCCACGTCAACTAAAAACAACTCATTTTCTACTGGAGTGGTGCCACGTCAACTAAAAACAACTCATTTTCTACTGGAGTGGTGCCACGTCAACTAAAAACAACTCATTTTCTACTGGAGTGGTGCCACGTCAACTAAAAACAACTCATTTTCTACTGGAGTGGTGCCACGTCAACTAAAAATAGCAAAAGTAATTTCAATACATAAAAATAATGATCCGAATAACTTCTGCAACTATAGACCAATCTCGATCAATTCTGCCATGTTTCTCAAAAATTCTGGAGCGTCTTATATATAATCAACTCGAACGATTTCTCAACCAGTCCCACATAATATCAGAAGTCCAATACGGTTTCAGAAAAAAATATTCCCCTTACATGGCTCTAATAAATCTCATAGATAAAATATCAAGTGGAACCGATAGCAACTCCTTCAAAATAGGTATATTTATTGAACTATCTAAAGCCTTCGACACTATAGTCCACAATATACTATTCCAAAAACTTAACTGCTATGGTATCAGAGGGCACATACTTACTTGGTCCAGGAGTTACCTAGAGCACAGGACACAATATGTCACTTACAACAATGTAAATTCAAATCACAAGACAGCGATGTGTGGTGTGCCACACGGCTCTATACTAGGGCCACTATTATTTATAATTTACATCAACGACCTTTGCAACACTTCAACTATTATGAAGTTCACTCTTTTTGCAGATGATACCAGTATGTATCATTCACATACAAATTTAACTTCACTCATAGACGAGGTTAATAATGAAAATAAAAAAATAACACAGTGGTTCCACACAAATAAACTTTCCCTAAATATTAAAAAACTAACTATATTATATTCACATCAGTAAATAAAAAGTACAACATCTCATCTCAAGCAATACATATTAACGAATCGGCCATACCTCACATTAACCTCACCAAATTTATTGGTGTGTATATAGACGAACACTTAAATTGGTCAATGCACTTGAACAAACTGGCAACTAAACTTGCACAAAATATTGGCATACTCTACAAACTTAAACATTTCCTCCCCTCATACATCTTAAAAACGATTTACTGTTCTTTAGTACTTCCACATCTACAATATTGTACTCTAATATGGGCTAATACATACTCTACAAAACTTAACACGATCAGAATGCTGCAAAAAAAGCTGTTAGGATCATTAACAACTCTGATTACTTCGCTCACTCTGAGCCGCTGCTTAAGCAGAACAATTTACTAAAAATTGAAGATATCTACAAACTGCAGTTAGGGCTACTTATGTACAATCATTCTCGTCAAGCACTTCCAAACAGCATCTCAACACTGTTTCAAAGGAATATTGAAATCCACAATCACAATCCTAGGAACAGCAATGATTACTTTATGCACGAAGCAAGGACAAACACACGGACATTTACAATTAAATACTCTGGGCCCTTGTTCTGGAATTCCATACCGGAACACATATAGAATTCTACATCAGAAAACCAATTTAAAAACAAGTTAAAACAACGCCTTCTCTCAACATACTACAACATGTCCTAATTTCCCACTTAGACTTAATTCGGGCTTAACCTGTACTAATTTTTTTGTTCGCAAATTCTAATGAATCTTAACTATATTGTTCAACTATCGTTTTGCCTCACGTTGTTATAATTATTGTGCTAGAATGATGGATTACAACCACTTGTAATTTTCTATATGCGTTACATTTACTATTATTAACATATTTGTTTGCATATACTAACGAATATTCACTATATTGTTCAATTAACAAGTCGTTAGATTGTACTAGATTGCTGAATTAAGATGCCAAGTTGTAATTTTTTATTTGCTTCATATCTAGTATTATTAACATAATTGCCAACTTGCAGCATCATTCCATGACAAGATTACTATACGTAAGCATGGGTGGTTCTCGCAATAAGCCCCTTGGGTTTCCAGAGAATCTCCTGAGTTACTAAATCAAATTATTTATGACCATACCTGTAACAACATTGTAAACGAGTAACCTAATAAACTCACATTGATTGATTGACATAGATTGATTTATGAAACATAAAGGTGGCACCACACGGTGGGAAAATGACGAGTTATTACCGCAGCATAAACCAAACAACGAATGTCGTAACATATTTTGACCTTTGTTTGGATATCAGTCCTCTTTCTGACAAAATAAAACGTTTGTCTTACACTTTGCGTTAGTTCTATGTATGCAGCCTCACTTAATACACCACGCATAGTGTACGTTACCCGATTCTTTTATATAGAACTGCGCATGCGTTATCGGTCGCGCTGGTAACATGGCAATCTGAGAAATGATCGGAATCTCCCACATTTAGAACACAATCTGAGTCTGAGTTTTAGTTGCGCGTGGTTAGTTTTTATTATTTATTTTAGGTGCATGACTTTTGTTTCGCTTGATAAAAAACAATGAATATATTTTTCATCAGTTTAATTATTTTGCCAACACATACATCATTCACACTAAACTACGCAGGGTTGTTTTTAATGGGACGGTCGATAGAAACTGAACAACATGTTTTGTAAATAATGGCTGAGTGTGATTTCTGCAACCCACTTGACAAATTACACGTATTGATCTTTTCTGTAATACATGAATCTTGGACAAGTATATCTTTGGGGCTCTTCCCCATACTATGCTACAATGAGTGATGTATGGGTAAATAAAACTATAATATAAGTTTGTCAGAGTTTTCTTGGCCAGCTTGTTTTTTTCCCTTATTAATGATGCTACTACTCTTTGATATTTTGTTACATATATGTTTTATATGATCACTCCAGTTTAGTTTGTTATATATTACTATTCCTAGAAATGTTGTATAATTTACAGTAGGTGGAAATGTTTCCAATCGTAAATCCGTTTTGAGTGGGTTACAGCAAGGATAAGAATTTTTGGTTTAATGTATATCAGTGGAAGATTATATATCTGACAAGGCACAGAAATATGCAACGAAGCCGCCATGTTGACCATGACGACTGCTCGTGACAGTAGTAGACTGGCGACCACTCACGATGTTCAAATTGAATAGAATAATGTCGAAATGTTATTACCAAACGCTAGAGACGAAGTGATCATAGTTATTGATCTGGTTTGGCTGAATGACATATTTGTATCGTTCTTCCATTCACGTCTTGAGATAATAATATTCTTGAGATACATATGAAGTTAACTTACTTCCAACATTTCAACAACCTTATCTTCCTCAGCAACTGAGTTATGGTAGCTTAGTTCTTCTTGTGTTCGCCAAATGGTGTGGCGAGCAGTCTGTCCCACACGTGACTGAGCAGGTACTCCCCCCCGTCTCGGTTCACGGTCGGTGTTGTTTTCCTAATTCATAGGGCTTCCTTCATCCGTCGCACACTTCTGTTGCTTTTCAAGTCAATCACTTTGGCGTTGTTCTAGTTAATAATGTTTCTGTTGGTGCTGTATGTGACATACGTTCTATTGTTTATTCTCTCACGTCTTCACGAGTAAACCGTGTGATTGTAATTGTTTCAACCTTGTTTTTGTGTTGTTCGAGTTGTGTACTAAATAGTCTTCATTTTGGCAAATGTAGGTCTGACTACAACTCTTGAATGGGATCTATTATAGGCAGTCAGTGTTTCTACTCTCCTCCACATTGTATTCTGGAAACAGTGTTATTTCCCTGAGATGTAGGTGTGTTCTGACATACAGCGGAGGTGATATCATGATAGCTTAGAATGTGGGGTACCTGTTCTGTCGCTCCTGTGACATGGAAGTAAGGTGACAATGCTCTTTGATCTTTCTGTTGTTCTTGCCGATCTTTCCTTGGTATTTTCCATCTCACTTTGTTGTTCTTTCGTATTTTATATGGTCAGATTTCGGTACCCAAACTTTTGTAGCGGCTTAGTCATGAGTTCCACCTCTTTCTCCCGGTCTTCGAACTGTGGTACGACATTGTTGCGTCTATGCAGCAATGTGTTAATGACATTTATCGGATGGTGAGAACTAAAGTTTAGATACTGGTCGATGTCAGTCTTCTTCCGATGCATCATAAGTTTCCTTGTTTCATCCTTCCATCCAGCAGGAAAGTCATTTTCGAAGCATTCATATTATAATACTTTCTCAAAATACTCGTATTCTAATACTTTCTCAGAATATTTGTTTTCAACGTATTCGTATCCATGCAAATATTTTACGAATTTAACATATCTAGCTTGTAACCGACTAATATCTTTACGGACGAATGAGATGTGTTGGTGAGCGGAGCCGAATTTATAATTGCGGTCACGGCGCCCTATGCAATATTCCAACACACAGCAGGCGCTTCTGGTTACGGCGGAGGAGTTGCTATTCTAGACCACACCTAGGTCAAGACCACGATCCCCCGACGCTGATATTGACAACTATTGAACTGCACCGCGTTCAGTTTATGATCAGCGTGCAGGCAGGGGAATTAACGATGACAATGCCTCACCTGCCTCACTGGCTGGATAAACACGCCCAATTGCGCAACCTCAGTACATCGCATCGCAGCATCATTCCATCAAATCACAATATTGTTCCATCACATCACACCATAACATCATCCAATAATATAGTAAAATTGCTCCATTTCACAGTAGCACCGTCCAATCATATCGTAACATAATCCAATAGTATCGTAACATCGTCCCATCACATCATAACATCGTTTCTTCGCATCGTGGTTTCGCTTCCTCGTGCTATCGTGCTATCGTGCTATTGTGTTGCCAGTTTCTGTGCATCATCAGTCGCGTTATCAGCCAAAAGAATCTTCCGGTGATGTCGATTACTGTTCCTGCATTTATTGGTTAATCTTACTAAATCTAGGGAACCACACATATTGTATATCCCTGCAAGGATGTGATGCTACGAAACGATTGACGCTATAGGAGACCGGAGCTAGTTGTATCAAAAACAGCATATCTAAGGTTTGCGGATTGATGTATTGGACAGGATCATGCTAATTACAAAACCTATATTTATTATTATTATTATTATTATTAGGGTAAGTCATGCGCACACAAACCTTTAACAAGTAGGCAGAGCGAATGTTTATAATATCAGTGTTTCAAAATGGCGCAGTTTTTAACTTTGTCCACGTGATGTCACACGTGACATGTTTTATACAAAGATTACTTTCTCCTCAACGTATTGCTAATGTTTCTTGCCAGGGCGTATGTTTTAATACTATATATGTAGGCATTATGAAGATTATGTGACCAAAGCGAGGCAGTGTTGTGGAAAGCGTCTTTGTACTACCTCCATGCGTGAATCCAAATAGGAAATCAGTGGTGCCAAAAGTGCGTACAAAAAGCGATACTAAATACAAATTTGTTCATCCAAAGCCATGACTTTAACAGAACCCTTCACTCCCGCTATGAAATCAAGTTTGCAACACGCTAAAGCAATGTGTGACTGGGGATTTCTGACGAGGGTATTAAACTAAAACAAGAATTCCTATGATTCCAAATAAATTATTCCTACAATGTTACAGTTCTAAAACATATAATAGTTTTTTAACTTTTATATAGGTGGTTTTAAAATAAGGATAATGTTAAATTAATCACTGCCACATATTTTGCTGCATTTTGTCTTTTAGGAAAAATATTTCCAATAGTTGTAACATACTTTTAACAGTAAGGAAGTTCTCCATTGACTAATACAATATAATTATCGCTTACCGCAATATGTATTTATAGTTCTGAATCTGAATCAGAATATCCCACTGCAGTTGTTGTCTGTGGGTGCCACCGAGTAGCCGATCACGGCTATTAACGTGACGTTTGGGGTTTGCGCAGCGCAATTTGATGAAGACAGTTCTTTGTCCGTGAAGCAAATACAATACTTTATAAAATATATTTCAAAGAATAAAAACATGGAGAAGGTTGCTAGCCGTTTAATGCAACCATCTGCCTCCAAATTGCAGACGAAAAGGCGTTGGATGTGGGCAGGTTGATGATGTCGTCTTTGAGGGTGTTCCATTCGACGACGGTCTTTACAAAGAATGAGCCTCTATATTGGACAGTCTTGGAAGGAGGTACTTTGAAGCAGCGGCTGTTGTTTGCTTGTCCTTGTAGAATGTTGTGAGTTTCGTACCCCTCGTAGGCGGTGGGTCGGATCCTACGTCTGTTTCTGTCGGCTGCTGTGAGGAAGGCGTCCGCAGGTAGGGCTGGGACCAGGCCTTGTGCTATCTTGTACAGCATTGTCAGCATGAGTTGCCTGCGTCGTTCTTCCAAGGGTGGGAGGTCGAGAAAGTCAAGCATCCCGCCAATGCATCCAGGCTCCCGATATCTGTAGTATCTAGTGATGAATCGTGCAGCCTGACTTTGAATGCGTTCAACCTTTTCCGTGTCTTGTTTTGAGGTAGGGGTCCCACATTACCGCCCCATATCCTAGGGTGGATCTAACGAGAGCGATCTACGCAAGGCGTCGACACGCCTGGTGGCAATTCCGGATATTCCGGCGTAGGAAGCCCAGCGTTGATCCAGCTTTCTTGCCAAGGCCAGTGATGTGTGTTGACCATTTCCGGTCGGCAGAGATCTGGATGCCGAGGTAGGGGTTTTGCTCTACATGGTAAAGAATGGTGCCCCGAGTCTATAGTAGAAGTGCGATCTGAGTTTGGTGGAGGGACGCAGCACTTCTACGCGTTGAAGCGCATCCCCAACGGACCTCCCGATAGAGCAGGCAGGCATCTTCGAAGAGTCGTACTGTGAACTTCACGGTGTCTGGCAGATCATTGACGTGGCACAGGAAAAGTAATGGGCCTAACACTGTACCTTGGGGGACGCCAGACTCTACTGCCACCTCTTTGGATGCCTCTCCCTCCATGACCACTCTGATGCGTTTGGTCAAGAATTTGGTCAGCCAGGTGTGGACAGTGCTGCGCACGCTGTAGTCGTAAAACATTACCGTTTAGGCGTAGCAGAACAATATATGTGTTTCTGGTTACCCGACCTGCCCTGTTAAACGTAGTCGACCCTACACGTTCTTACGACAGGATACGGGAATTGATAGGATAACACATACATGAGAAGTATAACTCCAGTAAGATTCACGTATTCTCATGTTGATTTGGTTATTTTATTTCAGGCAATAAATAATAAAATGCCCGCATTCGCCCGTATTGGTCCTACATGACACGATACAACATTCGTCCTGTGATGATTGTCGTGCTGCACCTCATGCCCGTTCTCATGCCCGTTCTGTCTCTACTCGAAAATTATACTGGGGAGGCAGTGTTAGTTGAATAAGTTTTTCATTCGTTTTGATGTGCAGGTCGCAATCATAGTCATAAGTCAAAATTGTTTTATTCACATAAACTGTGATTATTAGTAAATAATTTTATACCAAGATATTATATCTAGCATGCATAGATAATTATATATAGCTGATTCAAACAGGGTTGGTAAGCTGGCTCAACTAACACTTGGTGTGGGGTAAGTTGAGCCACAGTGTAGCGTAAGTTGCGTGAATGCTTCATTTGTATAATTTATGGAGGTCTTTACAGTAAATTCATAACAACTCAGCCAGCACATCTACCCAATGGGTACAACACTTCTATGACAAGTCTACGCGCTTATTTAACAAGATGACACCCTTAATTAATATACTTATAGGCCAATCGCAACCAGTGTAGCTAACTGCTAATATGTTGCCTTGTGCCTGATGTCCAAATTTGCTCGGAAAAATTAATTCCTTGATGCATTTTGGGGTAAAGAATACTCGTCTTCGTTCTTTAACTGCTGCTCGACTTGCTCTGTCTTGAGTGGCTCAACTAACCCCATTTCGACAATTACGCTTATTAATAAAATTAACTTCTCATTAATGCGCTAAGTGATAACAATAAAGTCTGGTCATGTGCATTGATAGCTTACACACCAGAATACATTAATCACACTTACCAAAAGTTTCGAAAAACATCAAAAAACATACTTTTAGCTGAAATGTTCTGGCCGTTGTGACAAATGTAACTTATTATACGTCAATAGTGTTCGAATAACATGTTAAATCACTGGGTTGTACCATATAACTGTCACTGCTGTATTTTCCCGGAAACATGGGTTGCTCAACTAACCCAGTGGCTAAACTATCCATGCCTTCCCCTATATAATTCCGTGTCATTTCCTGTGAAAATTCTCATAAAACACCTCATGCCTGTGCTGATCCTACCCGACAAGGTACAATATCGTTTACTATGTTGATTCTCATATGACACCTTATAATAATAATAATCAAATACATAATTTGTTTAGCGCAATATTCAGTGCTGCATGGCGCTTAATATCACACTATTACTAATCAAAATACGTATTTTATAGATAAAATAGTAAATGTGAAACATAGTAATAAATAAATACAAATACATAAATAAATAAATGTAAGACCACATCAAATGGTCGGCATGGAACGTATAAAACATGATAAAACGACAGCAGTACACATAAGTCAGATTTCAAAAGGCCTTTTCAACATTTGAAGCAGTTATGCGTATTACTGTTCAATACAAAATATCTTGCTCGTTTGAATGGTGCAATGTTATCGAGGTTCCTGGGGTTATTGCTGCAAGACGATGCGTCGGCGCAAAGGAAGCTTCGTCGTCACGGGTGGTATGTGGTCAGAACGTCTGGTGTTCATGATTAGGCGTGCGCACGTGTTTTGCAGTCGCTGCATCTTGTTGATCATTGATGCAGGTGGTCCACATGACAACGCGTTACAATAGTCCAGTCTAGATGTGACTCAAGCAACCGGTGTCCGGGCAACGTGCGTCATGTGTGCGTCATGTCCATAAAATAATGACGAAGTAGTCTATTTCCAACGTTGGTGGGTCACAAATATGTACGAGGGATGCGCGTCAACGTCCCTCAATGACCGCTGCATGTTTGACAGCATGGACCCTTTCTATGTAATAAATATTTCACACAACTTCCGCGGCCCGGTGGGGGCGCTCAGGATGATGAGAAACACGCGCTGACACGGCATGGCGATGCAGTCGCACTCGAAGACGCATTCCCCCGGCTCGTTGTCGCAGAACGAAGGGTTGTTGTGATAGGGGAGCATGGCTGACTGATCACTCTTCGTGTACACCATCGTCGCCGGGAAATCGAGACACTCTCCTCCGTCCAGCACGGCGGTCACAGTCAGGTGGTCGTGGGCAGTCGGCAACTCGACCTCTAGGCGGAACGATTTGTCGGAATGCGGCGTTGTCATTTGCTGACAGGTGGCGTTGTTCACATCAACGAGGGCAGACACTTTGTAATCGTTGCGAAACCCGGTCATTTTCAACCAATTAGAGTCGATGTCTACAACATGTTAAATCAATCTGGCTCTCCAACAGTTCAGCACATACAATTTGGCAGGTTGTGGATATTACCAACAATGGGAGACATACGGAGGAAGAAATCAGCTTCATAGATATGTGGAAAACTTAATCTCGCGATAGTAGTTATATGAGAAATGTATTTCGCTTCATGTGGAAAGTGATCAGGGTAATATTTTGGTGGTCATTTAGAATACACAGGAACACTTGTCCAGAACTGGGCGGAAACACACTTTTTAATAACCACTAACAAAATAGGTTTTACATGATGCAGCATTATAACGACATCGATACAACAGTTCATTACTCGACATTAGTCAATAGTGGCAGCACCTTACTGTATAACACCAATATGTAACAATCAGTCATTCTTGAATTGTTATGAACAGTTGATGAGGCTGCTGGTGGCATGACTTGTTTAAACCAGATGTACAGGGACCCGTTGGTGTTTTGCGGTGAGGTAATTGATTCAGCAAGGAAATGTAAATAAATTTGGAGCTGGACATAAATGACTATGCCTAAATGCAAGTCAGATATTAATTATGAAAACATTAGTTACACATGTCGGTAGTGGTGACCCTCAACTAATAGGTACTTATTTGGGGACTATTCTCTGTTACATATACTAGAGGTGTTAACATTTTGGTGTAGAGGTGCGGTAGTTGACGGCAATTCTTTCCGACGCTTTCTCTTCTTCGTCCACAGTTCATTTCTCTCTCCTTTTTTGCCTTCCTGCATGATACCACTCGTTGTCAATTGTTGTTGCGATCTACTACAACTTTTCAGCAAACATCCCTGAACCGCAGAGCTGGACGGCCAAAATGCCTTACGCCAGAGGTAAGCTCACCACAGAGGACGTTGTTTGGAATATGTCCATCTTCCTCCATGCGGCAGACATGGCCAAGCCAACGCATACGTCGCTGACTTAGCAGGGCAAACATATTGAGGATGACTGCATGTTCGAAGGCATCCTTGTTTGGCGTGTGTACTCCTACCAGATGAGGCCAAGTAGGTGCATCAGACATCGGAGATGGAAGCTGTTCAGGCGTTGTTCCTGCTTCGCATAAGTTGTCCACGCTTCGCTACCGCAGAGGAGAGTGCTTAGGACACTGGCTTGGTATACCCGAACATTGATATTCTTGGTGAGCCCATCTTGGCTAGTCTTGACATGGCAGCTGCTGCCTTTTTAATACGCCTGTACCACGTCCAGAGTGCAGTCACCAATGCTGATCGGTGTAGATTCGCTGACTTCTTAGCCCATGACGTTGTTGTTTTTCACGTATATGGTCAAGCCAAATTCCATGCAAGCCTGGGCAAGTTGGTGTATATGCCTCTGGAGTCCCTCTTCAACGCTTCGTGTAAGAGTTGCATCATCAGCGAAGAACATCTCCTTAAACATGACCTGTCATACCTTCGTTTTCGTATCATTTCGTTACAACATCAAAGTTTTAGGGACCGATTCAATTATATTATAATGTCGATAATATGCTAATTAATCAGCTTACCATCAAACACTGCTACTTCAGCCAAGTTGAAATAGTCGGTTACATTCGCTGCTATGAACAAGTAGCGCCCCCAGGCGTACAGCGGAATCTCGCATGTGAGTGTGGTATTTCGCACAACTCCCATGGCACCGTGTGTGGCACACTTCAGGAATGGTGAGTTCATTGGTCCGTTGCCACTTGTGGGATTGTGGTCCGTCAGCCCAATGGTGAAATTGAGTAATCGAGCTGTAAGTTAGCGGCATAATGAGCATAGTAACAACATGTTTCACACCAACACACGCACGCATGCACTGATACACATACACGCACTCACGTGCACGCACGCACGCACGCACCCACCCACGCACCCACCCACCCACTCTCCGTGCACAAACACGTGTTCTCAAACAAGTGTTACAATATTGCGTCTTCATCCATATTAAGTATTATATGTTTGCAATGAGACTCCAATAAACTGATCACACAATTTACCTTTCTAGTCCTATAATAACATGTATGTTAATTGTGATAGTGTACCTACTACAATGTCAGTGTTGCTGATATTTTTTTAAGACATCTAGGTCTCAACAACTATTTTGTAGGAATGATTAGAGTTGTCAGATGGCTTAACTAGCACTGTAGTTCGCAAGTACCAGTCTATGCTAATTGTAGACTATTATTCTGCGTCTGCGAAGCGGACGGCCAGTTTTTTACCTACTTAGAATTTCGTGAAGGAAGGAGTTATATCAACTAAACACTACTAGTGTTGATTCTCTGACCGAGAGCACAGTTTTCGTCATGACATTCCCCGTGCCACTATTGTTCTTATCTTTTCTGCACTGCGTTTTCAACTTACATTAGAAACTTTTTCCCGACACCCCGGTCGCTTTTCCATAGCTACTTTCGTGGCGTATCTGTTCTTGAATTTTTTAACATTTTAAGAATTTGTTCTAAAGTGTTGATGATGTGTGTTACGATTTTAAATATTTGACTTGAAGACCACAACATGCATTATTTTAACATGTTGATGGTTTTTGTGTGGATACGTGCTACGCGCCACTTCAGTGATGCTTTCTCGAGAGAATCACATTGCAATTGCCGCACAGTTTAATCTTATATATTGTTTCTTAAAGGCCTACATTTCAAACACTTACAGCGGTAGTCTACTTCCAATGTGTTGGTGATGCGTATTCTCGTGACCCGGGCTTTCTCGTGCCCAAAGTCAATTGCCCACCATGGCACTGTTGACTGGTGCTTTGTAAGAAATCTGGTGTCATAATTTCCGTCGTTCCCATTGGAAGCCATGTTTGCATTTCTGTACAACGAACTCATGAGCACCGGCTTTCCCAGTGCAATATTCACTTCAGTCATCCCTAAAACAGACCAATGGCTTGATCAAATCGATAGCGAGATTAACAACTTTACGGAACATTGCAACAGTATGATCAAGATGTTAACTAGTGTTAATGATTTCATAAACAAAGACTTTGTTTCCCGAAAAACTGCCTACTCATTCAGCTTGCAGAGTACATACGGATTACTGTTCCGATATATTATCCGCGAATGGATTTTAAGCCATTTGACATACATATATCTCACCTTGTTTCATATAGTTAATTGTGCGTTGCTATATTGATGTTTGGCTTTTCGTAACGGCACAACATACTTATTGACCGGACTGAGATACAGGTATGTGTCACCATGCCATTCAAGTCACAGCTGGTGGCATTTGAGCTAGCGATGTGAATTATTGAAACTGCACTCAATCGCCTTAGGAAACTATCGTCATTGTGCACGGCACGACACGGCACGAATCTATTCGAATTGCAACACGACACTAAATGAAAATTATTTGTAATCTTAACAAGAGTCATGTTATAATTCGAATTTATAATCGTCGTAAATTACCGAGTCGTGTTGTAAATCGAATTACTACGTGTAGCAAATATTTAAGTCACGTTTATATAAGAAAGTAGATTGTGACTCAGTATGTTCCCTCATATATATGTTAGTTTCGCAGGCAGTGGGTTGAAATTGTGTAGGCGTGCCCGGAGGCCCATGGTGATGTTTCGAATTTTAAGACAATATTCGAAATTTCCCTTGGGGGTTGGGATATTAGAGTGTGCAACAAAATGATAATAAATAGGTGAGTGGAGAGGGATTGTCAGGTGGCAGGATGGTCGAGGATAACAAGAGCAGAGAAAAGGAGAAGACTGTGGATCAGAAGAAGAAAGATGACAGGAGGCAGAGTATGCAACAAAAGAGAGGTAAGCGGGTGAGTGGAGAGGGATTGCCAGGTGGTAAGACAGTGGAGGTTAATGATAGAAGAGAAAGGGGGCATAGTATGCAGCAGGAAAGGAACTTTGCTGACGTAGTATCACAGGGAAGATGAGGAAAGCCCGGATATTAATGGGGCATTCTGTCATTAGGAAAGTGCATAAAATTGTAAACAGAGGAGTTGGCATAACTGTATGCCTACCAGGGGCACAAGTAGAGGATGTAGCAGAGAAAGCAGAACAGGTCGTGGGAGGGAGGTGCTGTTCTCGTGCATGTGGGAACGAACAATGCTGAGAAGGAGGGAACGTCAGCCATCTTTGGTAAGTACAGGAGGTTGGTCAAGATACTTAAATGGGCATATTGGACAGATTGTATTGTCGGGGATATTAATGGGACGCAGGGGTGAGGAATATAGGAACTGTAGGAGGATGGCGATCAACACACAAGTACAGAAGGCATGTATGGAGGAGGGAGTAGGCTTCGTAGACATTTGGTTAAACTTTGTGGGAAGATATGACTTTTTCATGAGAGATGGACTTCATCTGACAGGGAAGGGTGCTGCAGTTCGTGGGTGTGAGTTTGTCAGAGTTGTCGACGAGGGCACAGGTACCATACATTAGGTAAACTAGATGCGCAGGGGAACAGACAGAGAAAACTCAAAGGAGTACTACTACAAATACATATCCAAAGAAATGTTCACCAATAATTTCAGACAATGATCTGAAATGTTTATGCTTAAATGCCAGGAGCATAGTAAATAAAAAAAAAATGAGGTAGACATTATGGTAGCAGATATTGACCCTCACGTATTAGGTGTCACAGAATCATGGGCAAATAAAGATATAGTAGATGCTGAGTTAGCACTGACAGGTTATGTAATGTTTATGAAGGAGAGACGAGAAAGAAGGGGATGTGGGATAATTTTATATATTAAGGAATCTATCCAAGCATATGAAATAACACTGAAAAGTGAAGCAGATTGTGAAGAAGCAATTTGGTGTAACTTAGTTACCAAGAAGTCAACCTTAACAATAGGAGTAGTTTATCGTAGTCCTAACATAGGACAAGAGGAAGATGTAAATTACAAAAGGCGATGAGGGAGGTGAACAAGGGGGAATGTGTTATAATGGGTGATTGTAACCATGGTCATATACAATGGAAATCATTAGAGAGTGCTGGAGGTGACGACCATCAGTTTCTACATCTAACACAGGATTGTTTCCTTACTCAACATGTCTATCTACAACTGAAATTAGAAAATCCAAAAGAACCTTTGAAAAAAAATTGGAAGGTAATATAAAAAACGACAGCAAGATTTTCTATGCTTATGTAAGGAGTAAACCGAAAGTTCGAGATAAGGTCGGACCACTGCAAAACAACAGGGGAAACATAATTTCAGACGGGTTTCAAATGGCAGAGGGCTTGATTGAGTATTTCAGAAAAGTGGCTTACACACAGAAGACAGAGTAATAGTAGATGGTGAGATTTCAAACTGGAAAATTGTCCAACAATGTTATCATATATATGTGTAGCCCGCCCTTATCAAATATATGTCAATTCTATTTTTTAAACATATTCACATTACTAGCATTAACACAATAATTTGGCAGTTTGTTCCAATCATTTATCACCCTCTGTGAGATAGAGTACTTTCTCATGTCCAACCTATACTGCTCCTTAACTAATTCCGCTTTGTGTCCTCTGGTTCTACTGCCTTCTTTAAGTTTGAAGAACATATTCCTATCAACATCCTCATAACCGTTCACTATTTTAAACACTTCTATTTGGTCTTCTCTTAGTCTCCTGATCTTTAGTGTTTTTAAACCAAACTTTCGTAACTAAGGTCTCTCAATTCTGGGATCATTTTAGTTGCTCTTCGTTGTATTCTTTCTAGCTTGTCTATGTCCTTTTTACGATATGGTCTCCATGCTTGAATACAATATTCCAAATGTGGTCTAACTATTGCTTTTTACATGGGTACAATTAACTGTTTCTCCTTATACATGATAGTTCTCCTAATTAGCCCTATAATTTGATTTCTTTTCGAAGCAGCAATCCCACATTGTTCTGAAACTTTCATGTCAGCACTAAATGTTACTCCTAAGTCCTTTTCTTGTGTGGTTCTACCTAGTACAGCATCCCCCATTTTATATTCTTCGTCCATGTTTCCATGTCCTTTGTGTATACATTTACATTTCCAAAATTGAATAACATTTGCCATTTTCTGACCATTTAACTAATTTATCTCGATCATCCTGTACACTTTGTTTATCTGTATCATTAGTAACCTTTCTGAATACTTGTGTGTCATTTGCAAACTTTACATATAGATACACATAGATAGAAAAATTGTTACACTCTCGATAAGCCAATTGTTTCCTTGTCCACTTGCCATGCTTCCTGATATCCAATATACACTGATCCTTTACTAATGTTACCTCATATGCTCTAGTTCTACTATCTTTCTTGGGTGACAAAATATATTTCTATCAATATTTTGCTGAACAAACGTTATTGTTACTATAGTTAAACACATTACTTAACTAAACTAATTATACAGTTACAGCTCAGTTTAAAGGAGTCTTCAGTAGGATATTGCAATGCTTTCACGAGCCTGTAAAGCAAATGCGCTATGTGTTAGCGGAACGTGCGTCAACCTATTATCGTTCGACTGAGAACATCAATAAACACACCTTATATCGCTCGCGATAGCGAAATATTCGGTGACTGACTTACTTACACTAAATTACTGCCCATGGCTAAAGTCAAACCACAAGTATTGCCAAAACAAGGTATATTGTCTATGGTTAATATATACGTAATGACAATACCTATCCGATCAACATTCCACGATTTATCAAATATCATCTAAGTGCACCAAATTCAATTCCGTGTTCATCTTAATTGTCATGTTCTTACGACATGATAAGGAACTTGTTACGAGAGTACACACATGACAAGTATAATTCCAGTCAGATTCGCGTGTTCATGTTCATTTGGTTATTTTATATTAAGCAATAGATAATTGTGCTTTGGCAATTTCTTTCACCCCACGTTGCCACAGTTCATTCCGCTGAAATGAGTAAATGAGTAGTAGGCTACAGACAGAGAATGATATCTGAACGAATACTCTCCGCGCAGTAATCACAGCGTGGTAGATTGTTTCCCAGAGTTGTGTGACGGCATACGGTCCCAACATGGACCAGCAAACCCTGTAGACATTGTTGGCCATTACATACGTGTTCCAGTCACAACAAGATTGTCGTCATAATCGTCTCCTATCAAATATAATTGACTCACCTCGTTGGGTAAACAGAAGACACAGATAAAGAACGACAATGGCCGGAGTTAGGAGGAGCTGATTTCTGGCCAATGAAGCCGGCATGATGGACGACTGTTTGTTACAGTAGGACGAATGTCAGCCACTCCCGATATTCAATTAATAAACAATGGTTTCGCTAACTGACGTCAAAGCAACAGTAGGTTAAACGTGAACGTACTTATTGATCTGACTGAGATACTCGTTTGTGTCACCATGCCATTCAAGTCACGGCTGGTGGCGTGCTTCTGGTGTGAATTATTGAAACTGTACTCAATCGCCTTTGGAGACCTTTCTCAATGTTCAATCAACGGCACGACACGAAGCAATTCGAATTACAACACGACACTAAATGAAAATTATCTCCAATCATTACAAGAGTCATGTTGTAATTCGAATTGGTAAGCGTCGTGAATTACATGGTGATGTTGTAAATGGAATTACTGCGCGTAGGCAATATTTTAGTAACGTTGTAAATGAAATGACAATTAGACGTTATTCTGCGTTGTTGACAAGTCTTGCTTCCATAAGCATATGGTATTGACGGTCACCAGGGGCTGCTAAGTATATCAGCCTTGGCATATTGAACTACCGAAAGTTTAAGTTGTTCCCGGAATAAATACCAACCAAGACAGTAAGTTGAACGAAGTACACACGATTCAGTGCACTTCCATACGTTGTGTAAGAAATGTGAAAGGGGAAGAAAAGAACTGCTCCTACACCTGGCTCGCGAGGATTAATTTAGAACCACATCACATTTAGAATGCATCAAATGTTGGAAACATTTTATTACTGTCAGAGAAAGTTATATCCATTTTGATGATACGATTAAAGTGGAATCGCTGGCGGCTTCCTGGGTTCGTTCAATTTGACGCTGGTTCAATTATCCGTCTGTGTATATTCTGCTACAGACAGACATACATACTGACATACAAACAGAGAGACACACAGACAGACATACATATGTTCTATATTTGGTCCTTATGCGTGTTGTGGTGTGTAATACACAGGTACGTGTTAGTGCTAGTGCTGTAGTGTGTAGTTTTTTTTTTGCTTTATACTCGCCCTTTCAGCTGCAGCCGCCAGACAGCGTCTTGGGTTGGAAAGGGAGCCGAGTGCGTAAGTCCCCCCTGCTGGTATATAACCTCTACATAGATAATACTCTAGTACATCCTCCCTGTGGTACACCATTGATACTGGGCACCTTGCGAGCGCGTAAATCTCCTCCGCTGGTATATAGCCTCTCCATAGGCAAGACTCTAGCACAACCTCCCCGCGGTATTCCATGGATACCTTGCGAGTGCGTAAGTCACCCCTGCTAGTATATAGCCTCTCCATAGACAAGACTCTAGCATAACCTCCCCGTGGTACGCCATGGATATTGGGCACCTTGCGGCTGTAGTTAAATGTGCTATGCATCTAGGAGAAATCTCTGATTAAAAACTCGGGAAGGTGGAGATCGATAGTAATGACAGACAGCTCACTTAAGAGGAAGGAAACATCCGAATAGTTAACGCACTGTGGGTTAGCCAGGGCAGCGCTGCATTGGCTGTGACATCCCAAAATACATGAATGGTACCGATAAGGAAAGCCTTCCGGCAGTGGTGAGATATCAGTGAAGTCTGGGTGGGTCATTCCGCCGGCAGAGACCCATATATTGACAAACATGATGGATAGAAGGAAATTATAGGTTCTGCGGAAGGGAGACAGAGCGAGGACATTGGCTTGTGGGTTTAAGATGGGAAGAGCACTGGTGTGGTTATCATAGTATCAGCGGGAATCAGTAAGGACGTGGTGAGAGTGAAGAGATGGCAAGGGAGGATCATTGTTGCATGGATTATGATGAAAAAGCAACTCGTACGCATTATATATGTATGTGAGCCTGAAACAGGAAGGGCGGATACAGACAAAATGGACTTCAGGGAAGAGCTGGAGAGAATAGTGGGATTGGTGGTAGCGCATGTGATAACGTGCATAGCTGGAGGTTTTAATCGACATGTGGGCACAGCAGAGGCGGAAGAAGAGTCGATCGGGGGATTCGGATGGGGAACAAGGAGTCGTGCGGGTCGAGAGTTTTATAAAAAACAGGCTGGCCGTGGCAGGAACATTCTTCAAAAAGCTGGAATGCCACAATATATTGAGTAGAAGTGGCTAGCATAAACCAGAGCTCGACCTGTTGGTAGTGAGGAGGCAACAGACGTGGAGGGTGGTGGAATGCAAGATCATTGCTGGTGAGCATGTGGCCAAACAGTACAAGCCCCTGGTTTTTGTTTTGAATTAGTGGGGCGAAAGACCACCAAAAGCTGGATCAGTAATCAAAGACAAGAATGGGAATTTAGTCATAAAAGGAAAATATGTGTTACAGATCTGGAACTGCTAAGCCAAAGGGAAAGAAGCGAACACGAAGGTATTGATGAAGTGCGAGTGGCGATGCTGCTGATGGCTGATCGTGTTGGGGTTAGGTGGACAAGGCGATTGTTAAAATACCTGCGTGAGACAGTGGAAGACTCCAGAGGGTTGATAGTCCCTGTATGGATAAGAAAGGGAGATGTTCACGAATCTGGAAAACACCGAGGTATCACGTTGCTGAGTCATGTTATGAAGGTGTTAGAGAGGATTCTGGATGGAAGGGTAAGGAAGGTAGAGGAGTGTGAAATGGGAGAAGAACAACAAAGTTTCAGAAGAGGGAAAGGTAAGGTGGATGGGATGTTCACTCTTAGACAACTGGTGGACAAGAGACTGGAGCGATACGAGAATATGGCTCTGGGATGCATAGACTTTAAAAAGGCACACAACACACTTCCGAAAGAAATGGCCATGGCCACGTTGAGGTGGATGGGTCTCCCAGAGAGTCTAGAGAAGACTGGGGTGATTTAGGTCGGGCAGCAGAAAAAAGATCTAATGTATGGGATTGGAAGAAACTGAGCCAACGAGACATCTTTGGATATCGGGGTGGAGTGGTTTGCGGGGACGGCAGCACGGAGACGAACATCCGCAGGAGAATACAAACTGTATCGGGTGCGTGGAGGAAAGTGCAAAAGGTGATCGGAGATAGACATATATCTCGAAAGCTAAAAGGAAAGACGTTTAGCTCATGTGTAACACCAGCCTACCAACCCGACCTAGAGACCATGGCGATGACGGAAAAAAAACAAGAGAAACTGCAAGTTTGCGAGAATATGAAATAGAAGAATTGCATCTGTGAAAAGACAATAAGTGAGTATGTAGATGTATAGATATTTAAAATGTAACATAAATATCAAATAACGGGCCAGAAGACTCCCGTTGAGGCTAAGAACTAGCCGCTCTCAAAGAAGTCACTCTATGTACACTGATGTACCTATTCTAAAATATACAGTATATGTAACGTCTTCTGTCAGCCAGCCATTGTTTTATCCAGTCGATTATGCCTACCCCAATACCATGGGTGTTTATATAAGTAGTAATCTTTGATGTGGCACTTTGTCAAAAGCTTTCTGAAAATCTAAGTAGCTAATATCTACTGGTGATCCATCTTCTATCCACTTAGTGATTTCTTCCAAAAAACATAACATATTTGTTAAGCATGACCTCGCTTTTAGGAATCCATGTTGAGATTAATTTGATAATGTATGCCTAATAAGGAAGTCCACCATAAGGTTTTTAATTAACCTTTCTAATAATTTACAAATCACTGATGTTAAACTCACTGTTCTATAATTCTCTGTCTTATTTATATGTGTTTTTTTTATAATATATGTGTTTCTGGTTATCCGACCCGCTCTGTTAAACGTAGCCGACCCTACAAGTTTTTACGACATGATAAGGAAATTGTCACGAGAACACATGAGAAGTGTAACTCCAGTAAGATTCACGTTTTCATGTTGATTTGATTAGTTTATACTATGCAATAAATACAGCTCCACATGCCCGCACTGTCATAATATAATTTCCTGTAATTTCATGTGATGATTTTCATACAACACCGTATGCCTGTACTGATCTCACACTACATGATACGACACCGTTTCTTGTGTTGATTCTCATACGACACCTTGTAATAATAATAAAATACATAATCTACATAACGCACATTCACTGCTTAGCATCACATTATTACTAATTAAAATACGCATTTTATAAATAAAACAGTAAAGGTTAGACATAAAAATTAATAAAGAGCGTCTGGTTTTCGTGATAAGGTGTGCGCACATGTTTTGCAGTTGCTGCATCTTGATGATCAGCGATGCAGGTGGTCCACACAACAGCGCGTTAAAATAGTCCAGTCTAGACTCGTGCACCCAATGCCCGGACAAAGTGTACCTCATGTTAATCGGTGCCTTATGTTTATGGGTGCCTCATGTTTATGAGTTGATTAAATGTTCAGCTCTGTGTTTATATCCCTTGATCACCAGGCCAACACAAATAACAGGCACGACTGCTACTATAATAGATAATATTTTCTGTTCTGAGCAGTGTAAAAACAAAGTGTGCGGCATTGGTTTAAGCGATGCTACATATCATATGCCAATTTTCATTCAAACAGTTAAATACAAAAGAAAATTATATGAAGACTCATTAAACAAACTTGAGCACGACCTAAATGATGTAAACTGGAAACTGTAAAGAAGGAGTCAAACCTTAATTGAATGTTCTCACACTTTATTCAAGTACTAAGTAATACTTACAACGATGCCTATCTAAATAACAATGCTTATAGAAAAAACAAAACGAAATAAAAAACATTGGTTAACAAGAGGGTTAAAAATGCCGACGTAAAAAAATATAACTTATATTTAGCGTTTCTAAAAGATAGGTCAGAATTAACGGAAAGTCGATAAAAAGTACAAAAACAAGTTAACAAAATTATTACGTCTAGAAAAGAACTATTAGAGGAAGAAACTAGAAGATTGTAAAACTGATACAAGAGAGTCTTGGCCAATTCTTAAAAACATAATAGGTAAAAGAAAATCTGAAACAAAATATTCGAACGAATTTCATGTTGGTGAAAATTGAGTAATATTAGAAAGTAAAGAAATAGCTAACCATTTCAAACATTTCTTTGTTGACATAGGTACCAATGTATCAAACCTTATACAACCTTGCCCGTGAACAAAGCCCACTGACTTCGTAAAAATAACGTATAACAGTCAATGTATATACATTCAGTTACTGAGCAAGAAGTAATTGACATTGTGCCTGGGTACAAAAGTAAAACTTCATATGAACACAATAAGATCAGCATGAAAACAGTTAAACATGTAATAAAACAAATTTTAAACCGCTAACCCACATTTTTAACAGATCATTGACCTGCGGGTCATTACCAAATTATATCAAATTAGCAAAATCATTCCTGTATTTAAGTTACTGTATTAATCATTCCTGCATTTTATTTTGATAAATTTTATAATTATGTACCTATATTTCTTTTATCCCAATTTTCAAAAAATCTTGAAAAAATATTCAACAAAAGGCTAACATCTGTCATCGAAGCACAACACATACTGTTAAACGGGCAGTATGGCTTCAGACGTAATAATTTTTTTCACAAACCAATGATTATTGATATTTATATTCACAAATAAGTTGTTATTGATGTTTGTCCATGTAGATGTGATGATTCATAGTGGCTGATTGAAAACACAGACTACTTTGATAAAATATTCGATACATGTGTTTCAAATAGCATATATCAAACGGACAATAACATTATGCACTGAGTGTGTATGTTAGAATGGTCCTTATCTGAGGAACAATTGTGCCACCACGCAGCGCCCCGATAACTAGTCCTAAATTTATGAAAAAATCCGATCGAAATAAAAAGTGTTCCCGGCACCTGGTGGACATTAGTGCTGTTCCGATTAATTGATACAGCCGATGATTGAATGGTTCACGTTTCCGATAAAGGGATCGATCACAATCTTGTGTGATCGATCATGTTCGATTATATTCATTCATTCGTTTCCTGTCGTACTATTACGTATCTTACGAGTATGCTCGCCCCAGTGCCACTGCCACTCGGCTGGGTCAGGCGAGCAAGTGAACTGTGCTACTCGACATGGAGTTTCTCTTTCACCAATACATATTATTACACAAAAACAAAAAGGGTTATTTCAATGATCGATCATCGATCGGTTAGATAAACCAATGATCAGTAATGAACTATTATCAATTCCCAACACTAATGACACCACCTAGATCCGCCCAAACGTTTATGTAAAATGTTTTCTACGTATTCCACTGAAATGCATGCATGCATACATACATACATACATACATACATACATACATACATGCAGACATACATGCATGCCTACATACATACACATGCATACATATATACATACATGCATGCATGTATGCATGCATGCATACATACATCAGGCTTGTCAACAAATGCATGTCAACGTATTTGAATGCAAATGCAAAAGTTTCACTTGATTCAAATGCAAATGCGAATGCAAATACAATTTTTCAGGAAAGCATTCCAATGCAAATGCAAATGTTGAATTAATTTCAAATGCTGTGGCTTTATGTTAACATTTTGTTTTATTTGGAGACAAATGTACACAAACATGTTATTAATTTAATAAATGTAGTAGTACATTATTGTAAACACTAAGTACCACTACATGAACATGTATGTAGAGTCATACACTGAGTCACACAGTTCCAGGCCTGCAGAGGTGGTGGAAATGGGAGGGAGGAATAGACAATTGACAGTTTACTGGGAACCATGGCAGGGAATGAAAGGCTAATCCTTCAGGTAGGCCAGAATGGAAGGGGAACCCAAGACAATAGACTGTCCACTGGTGAGATCACTGGGAAGATAACCTGGTGGATAATTACAGCTACCACTAATTACTCTCTCTGGCTGTAAATATTTAGGACTGGCATTGCTAATGTTTACTTCCCCAATGAGCTGCCACTCCAACCCACACCAACAGTAATTTGTAATAAACTCTCTTACTATTAATGATGTTTAGTTTACAAAACGTTCTTCGTTTTTCGATAAATTAATATTTTCAGTTCGTCGCACAACCTATCATATTCATTACCAGTATACTTCTCAGACCCGCTACTAGTCGGGTTGATAATGTTTTGGTTGCAAGAGATGGACATTCTTCAGTGCGATCAAGAACATTCAGGGACAAATAGAAAAGAAGCAATACTGCGACGATATAACGAGAAGAGAAGGAGAAGCCACAGCAATGAACTTTAGTCTCAGTAGCAATATGTGGTGGCAGCTCAGACATCTAACAATAACAATACATCTGTCCGACAGCCTTCTACACATCACCAAGATATGTTAGTCATAGAGCGTAGCGATTTGAAAATCATTACGCTATTACAATAATGCATTTTTGGTCGATAGTATAATGCGGGAAATGTATTTTCATAGTATGCTAATGTTTAGGGCATTGCAAAATTGGCTACACAGCACATATCACAGGGACACTAGATTGGATCAAATAAGGAATTTTGTATATAACATAGTCAACAACATCAACACAAACGAAGGCATGTGTCTTCTAGTCACCTGTACGATATCCTAGTCATAAAACATTGTACCCTAGTGCCAACTTAAACCGAAAGCATGCCAATTATAGTGATGCATAACAAATAATATATGCATATTTAAATGCTAACGTGTAATGGGGAAACCTAATGATTTAGAATAAAACATTGCACAAATAACAACTTGGTGCATAGAAATGATGTATGTAGTTGCCGGGTTTTATTAATTTGGTGGTTAAATATAGGAGGAAAACCCCACACTTGCAAATCTTCAATCACAACTTTTCAACCCTTTCAGAACAATAATTTTGTTTTATTTATAAATATCTACAACTTTTAAAACGTGATCAAATGCCCCATGAAGTTACAAAATACATTTGTTTATACGTTTTGTGCTTTTAGAACTGTCTTAAAAGTATAAATATTTCTACCAACACATGATTTAATAGTTAATTGAATAAAATTAATTGTTAATTTAATTGACCTGAGAAATGTGCGAGTTAAATTTTATTTTATTTTATTGACCTGAGAAATGTTTGAGGTTAATTTAATTTAATTGGAAAAAAGTATTAGTTAAATATATTTTAATTAATTAAATGTTCTATTGAATTGCAAAGCATTGTGCAGACAAAGGTGTGTGTATACAGCAAGTCATAACATCAGTACAAGTTGACATGCACACGTTGAGTAAGACGAAGACGTCGGCCAAGAAGAAGAAAGAGATCCTACAGAACGGCGGCTTCCTGTCGGCCTTCCAAGCTCCGTTGGCGAGCACGGTTCTTGCCCCCATGGAGTTGATCGGTAACGTCGATAGGCGACGCTACCTACCGCCAGGCGACTCCACCCACGCCGCGTTCAAGGATACATACACTCCACCCACGCCTCGCAACCGATCACCAAGGATACCGGGTTGGACCCCTATCACTCGACAGCACATGGCACGGTCCAGAACGGCACTGGACGACTGTCAGTCCTATGAAAAGAGTACCGCTATCGCACCGACGTTATTACCATGATAGTGGATGCGTGTGGCACGTTGGGCTTGGAACTTCTTTCCACAACGCTGTATACGATCGTTGAAAAAAAAAATTGTCGATCTGTTTACAAAAGGATCTTTGTTTTTCGATACATTAATATATTCAGTTCGTCGCACAACCTATCGTATTCATTACCAGTATACTTCTCAGACACGCTACTAGTCGGGTTGACAATGTTTGGTTGCAGGAGACGGACATTCTTCAGTGCGATCAAGAACATTCAAGGACAAATAGAATAGAAGCAATACTGCGACGATATAACGAGAAGAGAAGGAGAAGCCACAGCAACGAACGTTAGTATCAGTAGCAATATGTGGTGGCAGCTCAAACATCTAACAATAACAATACATCTGTCCGACAGCCTTCTACACATCACCAAGATATGTTAGTCATACAGTCTAGCTATTTGAAAATCATTACGCTATTACAATAATGCAATTTTGGTCGATAGTATAATGTGGGATGTGTATTTTCATAGTATGCTAATGTTTGTTTAGGTCATTGCAAATTTGGCTAAACTGAACATATCACAGATTGGATCAAATAAGCAATTTGTTTATATAACATACTCAACAATACCAATACAAACGAAGACATGTGTCTGGTGCCAGTTGTTGCGTCCTTTTATTTGACCGAGTTTTCGTGTCATGCATTCCCAGATGACTGTGACCAGGGGCGTGGTCAGGGGCGGGGCAGGATATTTTATTCGAGGGCAAATCCGAGTGAGCGATGTATGTTTTGGTGACATAGTTTCTTGACTTATTAGGCATTATGTCATATTTTTCACTCGGGATTTGGATACTTGGCAACCCTCTACTACGCTTCTGTAACATGCATGCGTGCGTGCGTGTGTGCATGCATGTGTGCGTGTCTATGCATGAGAGCACAGTGCTTGTGTATAATGGCGCCTGTTGATGACAAAACGATAGGGACGAAGTGACCATAGTTATTGATCTGGCTTGGCTGAATGACATATATGTGTCACCCTTCCATTCACGTCTGACTGATTGCGTTTGTGGTTTTCCGGTGTGAATTAGTTAAGCTCTGCTCTTAATCGCTTTTGATAACGTCAGTGAAATGACGAGCGTTTCTTAGCCTAACATCCCGGCGGGAATGTGTTACACCAGACAATTATTATATGTACCATTCCATTTAATCATAGTCGACACGGTTTACATGCCCTTTAATATGTCCACCTCGACAACAGTGTCGTTTGAAAGGAACTGTCTTGAATGGAATATATAGACTACCTATACAAATATATTCTAGAGACACATGTGAAGTTAACTTACTTCCACAACTCCAATAACCTTGTCTACTTCAGCAATTGGGTTGTGGTAGACTGCACCTCTTAAATGGGATCTGGTATTAACATTCAGTGTTTCTATTCTCCTCCTACATTATCCTCTGGATACATTATCATTTCCCTGATATGTAGGGGTGCTGCTGATGATGATGTTTTAGAAAAGGAACAGTAACATCGTCCCATCACATCGTAACATCATCCAATATTATCGTAAAATTGCTCCATAGAACAGTAACATCGTCCCATCACATCGTAGCATCATCCAATATTATCGCCAAATTGTTCCATGGCACAGTAACAACGTCCCATCACGGTGTAACTTAATCCAATATTATCGCAAAATCGTTCCATGGCAGAGTAACATCGCCCCATCGTGTCACAACATCATTTTATCCCATCGTGATGTCACTTCCTCGTGCTATCGTGCTATTGTGTTGCCAGTTTCTGTGCATACTGTCAGTAGCCTTGTCCGACAACTTACAAAACAGAGTGTCTTCCGATGGTGTCCAATACTATGCCTGCATGTATTGGTCAGATCTTACTAAATCTAGGGAACCACACATATTGTATATCAGTAGTACCTTATAGCTTTTTGCACCCCCTATCCCAGAAGACCACGCGCGCGCGTTCTCCTCCCATCAGTCGCTAGATGGCACTACGATCGCTCTCCGATTAGTTACTTTCCGCTAGGAGGCGCTCGTGAGGCTGCGCGCGCAACCGGATGTAGAAGTAGACCATGGATGCAAAAAGTGTGCGCACACAATAATTAGTGTACGGTTCGAATGGTTATGTACGTGCACGAACTTACAAACGTGTATGCGCACACACACAACGTGTGCATCATAGTGCAACACACACAATGTCATAGTGCAACACACACAATGTCATAGTGCAACACGCACAATGTCATAGTGCAACACACACAATGTCATAGTGCAACACGCACAATGTCATAGTGCAACACGCACAATGTCATAGTGCAACACACACACAATGTCATAGTGCAACACACACAATGTCATAGTGCAACACACACACAATGTCATAGTGCAACACACACACAATGTCATAGTGCAACACACACACAATGTCATAGTGCAACACACACAATGTCATAGTGCAACACACACAATGTCATAGTGCAACACACACAATGTCATAGTGCAACACACACAATGTCATAGTGCAACACACACACAATGTCATAGTGCAACACACACACAATGTCATAGTGCAACACACACACAATGTCATAGTGCAACACACACACAATGTCATAGTGCAACACACACACAATGTCATAGTGCAACACACACACAATGTCATAGTGCAACACACACACAATGTCATAGTGCAACACACACACAATGTCATAGTGCAACACACACACAATGTCATAGTGCAACACACACACAATGTCATAGTGCAACACACACACAATGTCATAGTGCAACACACACACAATGTCATAGTGCAACACACACAATGTCATAGTGCAACACACACAATGTCATAGTGCAACACACACACAATGTCATAGTGCAACACACACAATGTCATAGTGCAACACACACAATGTCATAGTGCAACACACACACAATGTCATAGTGCAACACACACAATGTCATAGTGCAACACACACAATGTCATAGTGCAACACACAGAGTGTCATAGTGCAACACACACAATGTCATAGTGCAACACACACAATGTCATAGTGCAACACACACAATGTCATAGTGCAACACACACACAATGTCATAGTGCAACACACACAATGTCATAGTGCAACACACACAATGTCATAGTGCAAGAAACACACAATGTCATAGTGCAACACACACACAATGTCATAGTGCAACACACACAATGTCATAGTGAAACACACACACAATGTCATAGTGCAACACACAGAGTGTCATAGTGCAACACACACAATGTCATAGTGCAACACACACAATGTCATAGTGCAACACACACAATGTCATAGTGCAACATACACACAATGTCATAGTGCAACACACACACAATGTCATAGTGCAACACACACAATGTCATAGTGCAACACACACACAATGTCATAGTGCAACACACACACAATGTCATAGTGCAACACACACACAATGTCATAGTGCAACACACACACAATGTCATAGTGCAACACACACACAATGTCATAGTGCAACACACACACAATGTCATAGTGCAACACACACACAATGTCATAGTGCAACACACACAATGTCATAGTGCAACACACACAATGTCATAGTGCAACACACACACAATGTCATAGTGCAACACACACACAATGTCATAGTGCAACACACACACAATGTCATAGTGCAACACACACAATGTCATAGTGCAACACACACAGTGTCATAGTGCAACACACACACAATGTCATTGTGGTCCAGTAAAACATCCGGCATAATTAAAGGCAGACTTGATTAAAACAAACCGCAAACAGACTCATAAAAACGCGTAACGGTTTCAACTTTCGCCCCTAATTCTTTGACAATCTACATAAATAATTCCGTCGTTTCAGTATGCAGTTGTAACTTGCCCACAAATGGATGCATGCGTGTGTGCGCGTGCGTTCGTTCGGTCGTGCGTGCGTAGAATGCCACACGTTTCTTTTTAGTAACGTTGGTTTAACATTACATGGTCAGCTAAGAACATTTGTACAACGTTTGTGCTGCATACAGCCTGTGGAGTCGCCAGCAATAGCTGCACGATCCACATTGACAGCTACACGCCCTGCCACACCAGCATTGGAGATTACACCTGCACCGATAGGTGTTTTGGAGAGAACACCTGCACCGACAGGTGTATTGAAGATGAGACCTAGACCTGCATCGACAAGTGTGCTGGAGAAAAGACCTGCATCTATGACTGAAGCCACCGAGATCGTCTCCACTCCAGTTTCTGTGACTGACTGTGACCGCCGTGCTGGACGGAGGAGAGTGCCTCGATTTCCCGGCGACGATGGTGTACACGATAAGTGATCAGTCAGCCATGCTCCCCTATCACAACAACCCTTCGTTCTGCGACAACGTGCCGGGGGAATGCGTCTTCGAGTGCGACTGCAGCGCCATGCCGTGTCAGCGCGTGTTTATCGCCATCATAAGCGCCCCCACCGGGCCGCGGAAGTTGTGTGAAATATTTACTACATAGAATTGGGCCATGTCGCCATGCGCCAATTTTGCAGCTAACGTAGCAAAGTTTGCTAAATATCAACAGAAGAAACATACTGATAATTGAGATATTTTGTAAACACCAAAATCGTTTTAATACAGTCCTATAATTAACGTTCCGCAATTGGCCTACATGACATTAATTCTATTTGATTAACTTTTGAGTCGAGTTCTAAGGACATTTACCATTGTTGTTTTTGATGTTAGAGAAGCAGTCTTATACGTAAAAACGGAAGCGGATCGCAAGTCTGTCGTCAGTGTTTAGAAAGGTTCGATTTCGATGTTTTCGATTTTGTAGCTTTTTTAAAGCCACTCTTTGCAATCTAAGTTCAAAAAAGCTTATTGTTAGACTGGGTATGCATAATATGCATGTAAATTATTGTTTATTGGTAGAAGTATATCTTCCTTGACAACACAGCTCATGTTTCCATACAAATTGTACACGGTTGGCAGTATTTAGCCGCCATGTGGTAAACAGTTTTTACCGCGGTAAAAACGCCCCGTCAAAAAGTAATTAAAAAAAAATTTCAGTGATGATGTGCTGACAAAATAATTAAACTGATAAAAAATGTATTCATTGTTTTTATCAAGCGAAACGAAAGTCGTGATTTTGGCGCTATGCGCCTAAAAGAAATAATAAATACTAACCACTGGCAACTAAAATCAAGAATATCACGGCACTCGTTTACTCAGAATGTGTTCTAAAAATGAGAGGTTCCGGTCATTTCTCCGATTGCCATGTTAACCGGACCGACCGATAAACGCATGCGCAGTTCTATTTAAAAGAATCGGGTAACGTAGACTACGCGTGATGTATTAAGTGTGGCCGACATACACAGAGCTAACACAACGTGTAAAACAAACGTTTTATTTTGTCAGAAAGAGGACTAATATCCAAACAAAGGCCAACGTGTGTTACATGACATTCTCATAGCTTAGACGCAAACACCATAACCATATCGTATTGGCAAGTATAGGAATAGGTGTATACAAATATAGTTTCGTTTGGCGAGCAAATTGTGCTGCACTTTGACACTCGTGACGCGGGGTTACCTAATAATATAGAGCAGCCCATGAAATTAAGATATTGTGTATTCAACAAAGTTTTCCTAGCAAATTACTGGCGTAATAATCTTAATTGTGGTTACAAATTGTTGTTTTAATAACTGTTATAGGTGCATAGACTCAAAACCATGAATTTTGTTTTGTGTCATATTTGTAGCGTTTGCGCTAGTTATTGTAAATTTGGTTTACAATAACATATTACAGATAACATGTCAGAGTTCAACTTCCCCCTAATGATTTGTCTTTCTAGAATCAAATTGGACGCATTATATTGAACAACTGGAATTCTCTGCCATCTCATTTAGATGCTCCAAGATATAACAAACCCGCTTTCTTCCAAAATGTCCCCAGCTGAGCTGTCCCATTGCGGCAGTAATAACAAGGTCTAAAAGAAATTAACATCTAAGCACAACACGTGCAACTGTTTCTAAAGAAACTATGTATTCCTGTTGAAATTTATATTTACATACAGCAACAATTTATCAAAATAAAAACATATACCCTGGCAATGACACGACTACCACGCAGAGACATTTAGTGAAATCTAAAATGAAGATGTTCGGTGAATTAACCAGTAAGTCGTATGAGACACATGATTACACTTCTAAGTGTAACAGCAGATTAACCAGATACAACAAACACGTTTCATAGCACATGAACTCACACCCAGGACGTATATCAGACATGACATAGTAATGTCTTTAGAGGAACAAAATTACATCGACACAACTGTCTTGTCGAGTAGACATAGTATTGCACATTTCTCCAAGACTGACCATGCCAAGCCAGATAAGCCATGGATGGTGTCGATAGCCGACATACGTTAGTTGTCTCTTACTTTCAATACGTTAGTTGTCTCTTAATTTAAAAACAGTTGCCATTACAGATGACAACAACTACTGTGCAGTCATGAAACAACTTTTGGCAATTTCACATTATCTATGTATGTATATGATTGTAATTTATATTATTGTTTTGTTATGGGTCTAAATAAAGCGTTACATTATACACCACTTCTCAACTTGTGCCATTTGATCGGTGTTCGCAGCGGTCTGAGGTCACCTGCAAGACGATGAAGTGGCTCATCTTCTGGATATGTGAACTGTTTCTTAAACCATTCTTTTAGCACATCGGCCTTTTCCATGTCCTTCCTATGAAGTGTCCTTCGATGGCAGTGGACCGACAACGCCCACAGCTCGGGCCCCTTGAATATGTTGTAACAGTCATCTGTGGAAGTGATTCCATCTGCAAGAGTCCGTCTGTAGAATGGCGAGATCTCTTAAACGTCCGCGAATGCGACACTGCATGCAAACTCGCCACCTGTGGCGCCACTAACCATATCACCACTGCCACGACTTACATTATTTTGATGTGTGGATTCGGCACATCTTTATTTCATTTATTAAACACCTAATTGTTGTTGTTACGAAACTTCTCAGTTTCATTTGCATACAATTGTGGAGAGTGTCTGTATTAAAAATGTGTCTAGAAACACAGCAACGTTCGTTTTTGTTTGAAACTAAATTACGTTGCTCATTTGCCTGTTGTAATGACGTAATAAGTCGTAAACAACAATGGCGTTGTTCATTTTGATCCATAATCAAGTTGTGGCACTGGTTACACGCTGAGTGGCGCCACTGTTGGTCAGTGTGGTTGCTGCGTTTCCTTTGTAGTTTAGCTCGGTCTTTGCTTTGGCCACATTGATTGGCACGCAACCGTTTTGCCTTCTGTTGTTTTACCGGTTGTTGCACTTTACAATTCCTACGATGCTGGTAGCGGCTCTTTTCACGCAGTAGAGTAATTTGGCTAAACCCTCATTTGGAGTTGGTTTCGACATCGGCCACGTGCTCCCGGTGACCCTTCTGTAAAACATTTGGGTGCTATTACAGCCTTGCTTGTGATTGCGCATAAGCGTAGCTACAAGCTGGCCACGCCCACAATCCCGAGAACCACCACGCTAGAGAGAGAGAGAGAGAGAGAGAGAGAGAGAGAGAGAGAGAGAGAGAGAGAGAGAGAGAGAGAGAGAGAGAGAGAGAGAGAGAGAGAGAGAGAGAGAGAGAGAGAGAGAGAGAGAGAGAGAGAGAGAGAGAGAGGGAGAGAGAGAGAGAGAGAGAGAGAGGGAGAGAGAGAGAGAGAGAGAGAGAGAGAGAGAGAGAGAGAGAGAGAGAGAGAGAGGGAGGGAGGGAGAGAGAGAGGGGGAGAGAGAGAGAGAGGGAGAGAGAGGAAGAGGAAGAGGGAGAGGGAGAGAGAGAGAGAGGGAGAGAGAGAGAGAGAGAGAGAGAGAGAGAGAGAGAGAGAGAGAGAGAGAGAGGAGAGGGAGAGAGAGAGAGAGAGGGAGGGAGGGAGGGAGGGAGAGAGAGAGAGAGAGAGAGAGAGAGAGAGAGAGAGAGAGAGAGAGATAGATAGAGAGAGAGAGAGAGAGAGAGAGAGAGAGAGAGAGAGAGAGAGAGAGAGAGAGAGAGAGAGAGAGAGAGAGAGAGAGAGAGAGAGAGAGAGAGAGAGAGGGAGAGGGAGAGGGAGAGAGAGAGAGAGAGAGAGAGAGAGAGAGAGAGGGGGAGAGACAAGACAAGACGGGTGGAAGTGCACAAGCCAATGTCCACCAACAGCGACTGACCAGTGTCAAAAAAGACAAGACGAGTGGAAGCGTACAAGCCAAAGTCCACCAACAGCGACTGACCAGTGTGAAAAAGACAAGACGAGTGTGAGCGCACAAGTCAAAGTCCACCAACAGCAGCGACCAGTGTCAAAAAGACAAGAAGAGTGGGAGAGCACATGCCAAAGTTCACCAACAGTGACTGACCAATGTCAAAAAAGACAAGACGAGTGGGAGCACACAAGTCAAAGTACGCCAACAACGCCTGACCAATGTCAAAAAAGACAAGACGGGTGGAAGTGCACAAGCCAATGTCCACCAGCAGCGACTGACCAGTGTCAAAAAAGACAAGACGAGTGGAAGCGTACAAGCCAAAGTTCACCAACAGTGACTGACCAATGTCAAAAAAGACAAGACGAGTGGGAGCACTCAAGTCAAAGTACGCCAACAACGCCTGACCAATGTCAAAAAAGACAAGACGGGTGGAAGTGCACAAGCCAATGTCCACCAACAGCAGCTGACCAGTGTCAAAAAGACAAGACGAGTGGGAGAGCACATGCCAAAGTTCACCAACAGTGACTGACCAATGTCAAAAAAGACAAGACGAGTGGGAGCACACAAGTCAAAGTCCGCCAACAGCGACTGACCAATGTCAAAAAAAGACAAGACGAGTGGGAGCGCACACGCCAAAGTCCACCAACAGCGACTGACCAGTGTCAAAAAAGACAAGACGGGTGGAAGTATACAAGCCAAAGTCCACCAACAGCGACTGACCAGTGTGAAAAAGACAAGACGAGTGGAAGCGTATAAGCCAAAGTCCACCAACAGCGACTGACCAGTGTGAAAAAAGACAAGACGAGTGGGAGCGCACAAGTCAAAGTCCACCAACAGCGACTGACCAATGTCAAAAAAGACGACGAGTGGGAGAGCACAAGTCAAAGTCCACCAACAGCGACTGACCAATGTCAAAAAAGACAAGACGAGTGGAAGCGCACAAGCCTTCCTACAGTTTACCCATACCTCCTACAGTTTACCCATAACTCCTACAGTTTACCCATAATTCCTACAGGTTACCCATAACTCCTACAGTTTACCCATAATTCCTACAGGTTACCTAAAACTCCTACAGTTTACCCATAATTCCTACAGGTTACCCATAACTCCTACAGTTTACCCATAATTCCTACAGGTTACCCATAACTCCTACAGTTTACCCTGAAAGTTTGCTGACGATGCACTTTTTCTGGGTTTTTCCCGTGTTTTTCCCGCTGCATGCACGAACTTTCGTCCGCTAGGTTTCAGTCTGCTAGCAGGGTGAAAAGGCGTGACTTCGTTCGAACGTTCCAGAAAGCGACGGTGTTTGTTTTGTTGACCTTGACCTTTTGTCCTCGCAGTGTTCTTGCAGACTCGTGGTGAAATAGGCGGTATGTAGATGTCGACGCGAAACGAAATACGTCGAAAGGTTCTCAATATAATGCAACGATGCGATATGCGTCGCATAGCTTACATGCACGGCTACGTTTTTCCCGCTGCATGCACGAACTTTCGTCCGCTAGGTTTCAGTCTGCTAGCAGAGTGAAAATGCGGGATGGTGTTTCTTTTCGTGAGCGTGGAAAATTCCATAACGTCGTTCGAACGTTCCAGAAAAGGAGAAAAACTACATGAAACCGGTTCAAACCGGTTTGAACCAGTTCAAACCGGTTCTGTACCCAGACACGTCTTGAAAAGCGCGTCATAATTAATCGTCAGTATAAAACCGAAAACGACAGAATTAGGGTTACTAACCCTAACCCTAACTGGCAATTGAATAAGTACAAAAGGTCGGTGATCTTTGAGTTTCATTAGGGTTACTAACCCTACAGGGTTCGTATTAGGGTTCACTACAGACGATAGAATTAGGGTTACTAACCCTAACCCTAACTGACAATTGTATCAGTGCAAAAGGATATTACAAAATTACCGTGGCGTTGCGCCCATCATATAAGGAAGGTTGATATATACTGTAAATTATATGTTATTATGTTTGGGCTATGGTTGTTCGAGTGCTTCACCCCCCCCCCCTTAACTGGACCGCCTATGTTGGTGACGCGTAGTCTATAGTGACCCGGGCTTTCGCCTGCCCGAAGTCAACTGCCCACCACGCCAGGTTGCCGAAGGCTGCTTGAAAAAACGTTTTATTATTTCCGTCATTGCCGTGAGAAGCCACAAAGTAGCTGGCGTACGACGAACTCATGTCCGCCGTCTTTCCCAGTGCAATATTCACTCCGCTCATTCTTGCAACATACTAAAGACAAAACGAATGATCAAATCGATAGCTTGGGAACTTTACGGAAAAATTCATCGCCACCACAGGTGTGCTACTGATTTGATCGGCAAATCAACGGATTATACAGGTTACTTGCATCCGCGGTCGAATTGATTTATCTATTTGTTCGACATCATATCGATCTCATCACATTCATATAGTTAATGTTGCGTTGTTATTAATGAATGACTCTATGCAACTGCATGGATCCCTTTCCTTGCCTTGCCTTTGACTTGGTTGTTTCCCACTGGGTTTTGATGCCAGTTGTTGCGTCCTTCATTTGACTAAGTTTTCGTGTCATGCATTCCCAGATGACTGTGGCCGGGGCGTGGTCAGGGGCGGGGCCAGGGGCGTGGCCAGGGTATTTTATTCGAGGGCAAATCCGAGTGAGCTATGTATGTTCTGGTGACATAGCTTCTTGACTTATTAGGCATTATGTCACATTTTTCAATCGGGATTGGGGACATGGCAACCCTCTAGGTACGCTTATGTAACGTGCGTGCGTGCGTGCATAAATGCGTGCGTGTCTATGCATGAGAGCGCAATGCCTGTGTATAATGTCGCTTGTTGATGACAAAAATGACGAAGTGAACATAGTTATTGATCTCGTTTGGCTGAATGACATATTTGTGTCGCTCTGCCATTCACTTCTGACTGGTTGCGTTTGTGGTTGTCCGGTGTGAATTATTTAAGCCCTGCACTTAATCGCTTTTGATAACGTCAGTGAAATGACGGGTGTTTCATAGCCTAACATCCCAGCGGGAATCTACTACATCAGACAATTATTATATGAAAGGTTCCATTTAACCATAGTTGACACGGTTTACATGCCCTTTAATACATCCACCTCGACAACACTGTCGTTGGAAGGGAACTGTCTTGAATGGAATATATCAGTAGTATGTAGAGGTTTTTGGTTCCCCTTTATCGGTCCATCAAATCAAAACATCAAAGGAAAACCACCCTAATATCGCCCACCGCTTCTGAGTGCGCGCAGCCAATCAGAAAGCAGCACTAGACCTTGGAGCGCCCCCTGGTGGCGGCGGCGGCGGCTCAGCGTGGCGCGCATGCGCGTGCCGCGCTCCTAGCGACCGGAGGAGGAACGAACAGTGACCTAGTTACGTGTATGTGCCGAAGGGTCGTTGACCCAGTAAGGAGACGAACGCAATCGTACGGTGTACACGTATTTTATTATGCGCCGCAAATCACGTGACCGAAACATCAAAGGAAAACCACCCTAATATCGCCCACCGCTAATGAGTGCGCGCAGCCAATCAGAAAGCAGCACTAGACCTTGGAGCGCCCCCTGGCGGTGGTATCGGAGCGTGCGTGACGTAAGCGTCCCCTAGCGACTGGAGGAGGAACGAGCTTTGTACGAATCTCATATCTATACAACATTGACGATTTGCATATAACCATAGCGAAATCGTTGCAGTCGAATATGTGGTTTCGATAAGTTCTACGCGTGTTTGTTTATTGGTATAAAAGACGAACACATATTTTATTGTTCCCGTGTACTAGAATCACGTCCATTTACAAGTGAATGAGTGTTCTAACGCGTGTTTAGGAGGATGTTACGGTTACATAAGTTTTATTTGTTTTCTGAATCAATCCGTATGAAAATTAGCATCGTGACGCATCTTGTCCATACCACGGTAAATCATGCTGCGAGATCAAAGGATATTATTCATAACAACGTTGCAATCGCGTCAATCAGCGACAATGTTACAAGTACGCGCTCCGTTCTTCTTTGAATGCGGCTTTTCACAACAACAAGACCACTTTGACATTGGTCAGTCGCTGTTGGTGAACTTTGGCTTGTGCGCTCCCACTCACATTGGTCAGTCGCTGTTGGTGGACTTTGGCTTGTGCGTTTCCGCTCGTCTTGTCTTTTTCACACTGGTCAGTCGCTGCTAGTGGACTTTGGCTTGTGCGTTTCCACTCGTCTTGTCTTTTTCACACTGGTCAGCCGCTATTGGTGGACTTTGACTTGTACGCTCCCACTCGTCTTGTCTTTTTGGAGGAGGAACGAACATTGACCTAGTTACGTGTATGTGTATCGAAGGGTCGTTAACCTAGTAAGGAGACGAACATATGCACACACGCAATGGGAACGAGAACTCGATACAAGACGGGAATATCAGTTCAAGCAAAATTTAATATATATGAAAACGAAGTACAACACTGCTTCCGGGACCAAAGTAAGTCGTATTCGCGTGCCGCCCAACTTTTTAACTGCGCGATGGCTATACGCTAGCCGCGTAATGTTTTCGCGCGAGTATCCGTGGTAACAGTAACCGCGATAGTGGACATAGGAACGACTGTCCGTTAACAGCGGTCATTAATAGTATCATTAATAACTGAGATGAAAGAGTAAGTCAACAGTGGTCATTAACAGGGTAATTAATAACTGAGATCAAAGGACCTAACGAGGAGACGAAAAATGAACAAAACACGATATCGTACTATATTTTCTTTATATGTAAATATTTAAAAATAATGCGCTTTTACATTGTATCCATAACTCCTACAGTTTACCCATAATTCCTACAATTTACCCATAAGTCTCCTATTGAATAAGAGTACAAGGACATTTTATTAAATATTTGAAAATAATGACACAATATCGTCCACAAACGTTAGACAGAGGACTGTAAAGTCTCTTGCCATACCGACGTAAAGCTGACGTAAGCTATAAACGTGTCAGGACATGCAGCTGACGTATGCTGCACACACAACAATACCAAATAAGGACATGCAGCTGACGTAAACGGCATCAGACGCGTCACGGAAAGTGTACCATCAACATATTGTCGTTATATGTCAATATTTTAAAATAATGAGCCTGTACACTTTACCCATAACTCCTACAGTTTACCCATAATTCCTTCAATTTACCCATAATTCCTACAATTTACCCAGCACACATATATAGTGTAGTAACATTGTCCACAAACGTTAGACAGAGGACTCTAAATTTTCTTGTCATACCGACGTACAGCTGACGAAAGCTATAAACGTGTCAGGACATGCTGCTGACGTAATCCGCATACAGAACAATAACAAATAAGGTAGTGCACGCTATGTATGCCAATATCAAAAGCCAGCAGGAGAACAACATTGTGGCAGCGATGACGGGAGTATGACGAGAAGCTGTGTGATATGTATGGAGACATTTGACACCATGTGACATGCATGGAGACATTTACCACTGTGTGATATGCGTGGAGACATTGACAACCATGTGACATGCATGGAGAAATTGACCGCCATTTTTGAAAGTTTATGTTATGAAAGTTTGTAAGTTGGAAGTTTTGGAAGTTTGCTTCACCGCACACACGTTTTGAAAGTTTGTGTTGTGAAAAATGTGTAAGTTGGAAGTTTGCTTCACGTCACACACACACGTTTTGAAAGTTTATGTTATGAAAGTTTGTAAGTTGGAAGTTTGCTTCACCGCACACACATGTTTTGAAAGTTTGTGTCATGAAAATTTGTTTGGAGACATTGACTGCCATGTAACGTGCATGGAGACATTGACCGCAATGTGACATGCATGGAGACATTGACTATCATGTGACATGCATGGATACATTGACAACCATGTGACATGCATGGAGAAATTGACCGCCATTTTTTGAAAGTTTATGTTATGAAAGTTTGTAAGTTGGAAGTTTTGGAAGTTTGCTTCACCGCACACACGTTTTGAAAGTTTGTGTTGTGAAAAATGTGTAAGTTGGAAGTTTGCTTCACGTCACACACACACACACACGTTTTGAAAGTTTATGTTATGAAAGTTTGTAAGTTGGAAGTTTGCTTCACCGCACACACATTTTGTGTGAAGTTTGCGAGTTGGAAGTCTGCAAGTTGGAAGTTTTAGCTTTGGAAGTTTGCATATTGGAAGTTCTCCACTCCACTCCACGCCTGCGAAGTTGTGTAAAGTTGTGTGAAGTTGTGCAAAGTTGTACGAAGTTGTGTGAAGTTTGCGAGTTGGAAGTCTGCCAGTTGGAAGTTTGTGCTTTGGAAGTTTGCAAATTGGAAGTTTGCTTCACCGCACACACATGTTTTGAAAGTTTATGTTATGAAAGTTTGTAAGTTGTAAGTTTTGGAAGTTTGCTTCACCGCACACACATGTTTTGAAAGTTTGTGTTGTGAAAAATGTGTAAGTTGGAAGTTTGCTTCACGTCACACACACATACACATGTTTTGAAAGATTATGTTATGAAAGTTTGTAAGTTGGAAGTTTGCTTCACCGCACACACATTTTGTGTGAAGTTTGCGAGTTGGAAGTCTGCAAGTTGGAAGTTTTAGCTTTGGAAGTTCTCCACTCCACTCCACGCCTGCGAAGTTGTGTAAAGTTGTGTGAAGTTGTGCAAAGTTGTACGAAGTTGTGTAAAGTTTGCGAGTTGGAAGTCTGCCAGTTGGAAGTTTGTGCTTTGGAAGTTTGCAAATTGGAAGTTTGCTTCACCGCACACACATGTTTTGAAAGTTTATGTTATGAAAGTTTGTAAGTTGTAAGTTTTGGAAGTTTGCTTCACCGCACACACATGTTTTGAAAGTTTGTGTTGTGAAAATGTGTAAGTTGGAAGTTTGCTTCACGTCACACACATACACGTTTTGAAAGTTTATGTTATGAAAGTTTGTAAGTTGGAAGTTTGTTTCACCGCACACACATTTTGTGTGAAGTTTGCGAGTTGGAAGTCTGCAAGTTGGAAGTTTTAGCTTTGGAAGTTTGCATATTGGAAGTTGTCCACTCCACTCCACGCCTGCGAAGTTGTGTAAAGTTGTGTGAAGTTGTGCAAAGTTGTACGAAGTTGTGTAAAGTTTGCGAGTTGGAAGTCTGCCAGTTGGAAGTTTGTGCTTTGGAAGTTTGCAAATTGGAAGTTTGCTTCACCGCACACACATGTTTTGAAAGTTTATGTTATGAAAGTTTGTAAGTTGTAAGTTTTGGAAGTTTGCTTCACCGCACACACATGTTTTGAAAGTTTGTGTTATGAAAGTTTGTAAGTTGGAAGTTTGCTTCACGTCACACACATACACGTTTTGAAAGTTTATGTTATGAAAGTTTGTAAGTTGGAAGTTTGCTTCACCGCACACACATTTTGTGTGAAGTTTGCGAGTTGGAAGTCTGCAAGTTGGAAGTTTTAGCTTTGGAAGTTTGCATATTGGAAGTTCTCCACTCCACTCCACGCCTGCGAAGTTGTGTAAAGTTGTGTGAAGTTGTGCAAAGTTGTACGAAGTTGTGTAAAGTTTGCGAGTTGGAAGTCTGCCAGTTGGAAGTTTGTGCTTTGGAAGTTTGCAAATTGGAAGTTTGCTTCACCGCACACACATGTTTTGAAAGTTTATGTTATGAAAGTTTGTAAGTTGTAAGTTTTGGAAGTTTGCTTCACCGCACACACATGTTTTGAAAGTTTGTGTTGTGAAAAATGTGTAAGTTGGAAGTTTGCTTCACGTCACACACATACACGTTTTGAAAGTTTATGTTATGAAAGTTTGTAAGTTGGAAGTTTGCTTCACCGCACACACATTTTGTGTGAAGTTTGCGAGTTGGAAGTCTGCAAGTTGGAAGTTTTAGCTTTGGAAGTTTGCATATTGGAAGTTGTCCACTCCACTCCACGCCTGCGAAGTTGTGTAAAGTTGTGTGAAGTTGTGCAAAGTTGTACGAAGTTGTGTAAAGTTTGCGAGTTGGAAGTCTGCCAGTTGGAAGTTTGTGCTTTGGAAGTTTGCAAATTGGAAGTTTGCTTCACCGCACACACATGTTTTGAAAGTTTATGTTATGAAAGTTTGTAAGTTGGAAGTTTGCTTCACCGCACACACACATGTTTTGACCGCCATTTTTGAAAGTTTGTAAGTTGTAAGTTTTGGAAGTTTGCTTCACCGCACACACATGTTTTGAAAGTTTGTGTTGTGAAAAATGTGTAAGTTGGAAGTTTGCTTCACGTCACACACATACACGTTTTGAAAGTTTATGTTATGAAAGTTTGTAAGTTGGAAGTTTGCTTCACCGCACACACATTTTGTGTGAAGTTTGCGAGTTGGAAGTCTGCAAGTTGGAAGTTTTAGCTTGGAAGTTTGCATATTGGAAGTTCTCCACTCCACTCCACGCCTGCGAAGTTGTGTAAAGTTGTGTGAAGTTGTGCAAAGTTGTACGAAGTTGTGTAAAGTTTGCGAGTTGGAAGTCTGCCAGTTGGAAGTTTGTGCTTTGGAAGTTTGCAAATTGGAAGTTTGCTTCACCGCACACACATGTTTTGAAAGTTTATGTTATGAAAGTTTGTAAGTTGTAAGTTTTGGAAGTTTGCTTCACCGCACACACATGTTTTGAAAGTTTGTGTTGTGAAAAATGTGTAAGTTGGAAGTTTGCTTCACGTCACACACATACACGTTTTGAAAGTTTATGTTATGAAAGTTTGTAAGTTGGAAGTTTGCTTCACCGCACACACATTTTGTGTGAAGTTTGCGAGTTGGAAGTCTGCAAGTTGGAAGTTTTAGCTTTGGAAGTTTGCATATTGGAAGTTCTCCACTCCACTCCACGCCTGCGAAGTTGTGTAAAGTTGTGTGAAGTTGTGCAAAGTTGTACGAAGTTGTGTAAAGTTTGCGAGTTGGAAGTCTGCCAGTTGGAAGTTTGTGCTTTGGAAGTTTGCAAATTGGAAGTTTGCTTCACCGCACACACATGTTTTGAAAGTTTATTGTTATGAAAGTTTGTAAGTTGGAAGTTTTGAAGTTTGCTTCACCGCACACACATGTTTTGAAAGTTTGTGTTGTGAAAAATGTGTAAGTTGGAAGTTTGCTTCACGTCACACACATACACGTTTTGAAAGTTTATGTTATGAAAATTTGTAAGTTGGAAGTTTGCTTCACCGCACACACATTTTGTGTGAAGTTTGCGAGTTGGAAGTCTGCAAGTTGGAAGTTTTAGCTTTGGAAGTTTGCATATTGGAAGTTCTTCACTCCACTCCACGCCTGCGAAGTTGTGTAAAGTTGTGTGAAGTTGTGCAAAGTTGTACGAAGTTGTGTGAAGTTTGCGAGTTGGAAGTCTGCCAGTTGGAAGTTTGTGCTTTGGAAGTTTGCAAATTGGAAGTTTGCTTCACCGCACACATGTTTTGAAAGTTTATGTTATGAAAGTTTGTAAGTTGTAAGTTTTGGAAGTTTGCTTCACCGCACACACATGTTTTGAAAGTTTGTGTTGTGAAAAATGTGTGTTGGAAGTTTGCTTCACGTCACACACATACACGTTTTGAAAGTTTATGTTATGAAAAATTGAAAGAGGGAAGTTTGCTTCACCGCACACACATTTTGTGTGAAGTTTGCGAGTTGGAAGTCTGCAAGTTGGAAGTTTTAGCTTTGGAAGTTTGCATATTGGAAGTTCTTCACTCCACTCCACGCCTGCGAAGTTGTGTAAAGTTGTGTGAAGTTGTGCAAAGTTGTACGAAGTTGTGTGAAGTTTGCGAGTTGGAAGTCTGCCAGTTGGAAGTTTGTGCTTTGGAAGTTTGCAAATTGGAAGTTTGCTTCACCGCACACACATGTTTTGAAAGTTTATGTTATGAAAGTTTGTAAGTTGGAAGTTTGCTTCACCGCACACACATGTTTTTGAAAGTTTGTGTAATGAGAGGAGTATAGCCATCTGACCACACCCACGCACGCTTGGTGTTGTATTCTCGCTAGTGACTCCCCTCTACATATGGACAAGCTCCATAGAGTAGTAGTGAGTCGAGTGTAGCCATTATCTTCTGGTTCCCACACCTCACCACCCCACCATAGAGTAATGGTACAGTCGCCAGGGGGGCGCAGGGGCGCGCGATTACACACCTTTTCCGCGTAATACACCTTTTTCCTGTAATCGCGCGCCCCTTCCAATATGCAAACTTCCAAAGCTAAAACTTCCAACTTGCAGACTTCCAACTCGCAAACTTCACACAAAATGTGTGTGCGGTGAAGCAAACTTCCAACTTACAAATTTTCATAACATAAACTTTCAAAACGTGTATGTGTGTGACGTGAAGCAAACTTCCAACTTACACATTTTTCACAACACAAACTTTCAAAACATGTATGTGCGGTGAAGCAAACTTCCAAAACTTACAACTTACAAACTTTCATAACATAAACTTTCAAAACATGTGTGTGCGGTGAAGCAAACTTCCAATTTGCAAACTTCCAAAGCACAAACTTCCAACTGGCAGACTTCCAACTCGCAAACTTTACACAACTTCGTACAACTTTGTGCACAACTTCACACAACTTTACACAACTTCGCAGGCGTGGAGTGGAGTGGAGAACTTCCAATATGCAAACTTCCAAAGCTAAAACTTCCAACTTGCAGACTTCCAACTCGCAAACTTCACACAAAATGTGTGTGCAGTGAAGCAAACTTCCAACTTACAAACTTTCATAACATAAACTTTCAAAACGTGTATGTGTGTGACGTGAAGCAAACTTCCAACTTACACATTTTTCACAACACAAACTTTCAAAACATGTGTGTGCGGTGAAGCAAACTTCCAAAACTTACAACTTACAAACTTTCAAAAATGGCGGTCAAAACATGTGTGTGCGGTGAAGCAAATTTCCAACTTACAAACTTTCATAACATAAACTTTCAAAACATGTGTGTGCGGTGAAGCAAACTTCCAATTTGCAAACTTCCAAAGCACAAACTTCCAACTGGCAGACTTCCAACTCGCAAACTTCACACAACTTCGTACAACTTTGCACAACTTCACACAACTTTACACAACTTCGCAGGCGTGGAGTGGAGTGAAGAACTTCCAATATGCAAACTTCCAAAGCTAAAACTTCCAACTTGCAGACTTCCAACTCGCAAACTTCACACAAAATGTGTGCGGTGAAGCAAACTTCCAACTTACAAATTTTCATAACATAAACTTTCAAAACGTGTATGTGTGTGACGTGAGCAAACTTCCAACTTACACATTTTTCACAACACAAACTTTCAAAACATGTGTGTGCGTGAAGCAAACTTCCAAAACTTACAACTTACAAACTTTCATAACATAAACTTTCAAAACATGTGTGTGCGGTGAAGCAAACTTCCAATTTGCAAACTTCCAAAGCACAAACTTCCAACTGGCAGACTTCCAACTCGCAAACTTTACACAACTTCGTACAACTTTGCACAACTTCACACAACTTTACACAACTTCGCAGGCGTGGAGTGGAGTGGAGAACTTCCAATATGCAAACTTCGAAAGCTGACCAACTTCCAACTTGCAGACTTCCAACTCGCAAACTTCACACAAAATGTGTGTGCGGTGAAGCAAACTTCCAACTTACAAACTTTCATAACATAAACTTTCAAAACGTGTATGTGTGTGACGTGAAGCAAACTTCCAACTTACACATTTTTCACAACACAAACTTTCAAAACATGTGTGTGCGGTGAAGCAAACTTCCAAAACTTACAACTTACAAACTTTCATAACATAAACTTTCAAAACATGTGTGTGCGGTGAAGCAAACTTCCAATTTGCAAACTTCCAAAGCACAAACTTCCAACTGGCAGACTTCCAACTCGCAAACTTTACACAACTTCGTACAACTTTGCACAACTTCACACAACTTTACACAACTTCGCAGGCGTGGAGTGGAGGAGAACTTCCAATATGCAAACTTCCAAAGCTAAAACTTCCAACTTGCAGACTTCCAACTCGCAAACTTCACACAAAATGTGTGTGCGGTGAAGCAAACTTCCAACTTACAAACTTTCATAACATAAACTTTCAAAACGTGTATGTGTGTGACGTGAAGCAAACTTCCAACTTACACATTTTTCACAACACAAACTTTCAAAACATGTGTGTGCGGTGAAGCAAACTTCCAAAACTTACAACTTACACACTTTCAAAAATGGCGGTCAAAACATGTGTGTGTGTGTGTGTGCGGTGAAGCAAACTTCCAACTTACAAACTTTCATAACATAAACTTTCAAAACATGTGTGTGCGGTGAAGCAAACTTCCAATTTGCAAACTTCCAAAGCACAAACTTCCAACTGGCAGACTTCCAACTCGCAAACTTTACACAACTTCGTACAACTTTGCACAACTTCACACAACTTTACACAACTTCGCAGGCGTGGAGTGGAGTGGAGAACTTCCAATATGCAAACTTCCAAAGCTAAAACTTCCAACTTGCAGACTTCCAACTCGCAAACTTCACACAAAATGTGTGTGCGGTGAAGCAAACTTCCAACTTACAAACTTTCATAACATAAACTTTCAAAACGTGTAGGTGTGTGTCGTGAAGCAAACTTCCAACTTACACATTTTTCACAACACAAACTTTCAAAACATGTGTGTGCGGTGAAGCAAACTTCCAAAACTTACAACTTACAAACTTTCATAACATAAACTTTCAAAACATGTGTGTGCGGTGAAGCAAACTTCCAATTTGCAAACTTCCAAAGCACAAACTTCCAACTGGCAGACTTCCAACTCGCAAACTTTACACAACTTCGTACAACTTTGCACAACTTCACACAACTTTACACAACTTCGCAGGCGTGGAGTGGAGTGGAGAACTTCCAATATGCAAACTTCCAAAGCTAAAACTTCCAACTTGCAGACTTCCAACTCGCAAACTTCACACAAAATGTGTGTGCGGTGAAGCAAACTTCCAACTTACAAACTTTCATAACATAAACTTTCAAAACGTGTATGTGTGTGACGTGAAGCAAACTTCCAACTTACACATTTTTCACAACACAAACTTTCAAAACATGTGTGTGCGGTGAAGCAAACTTCCAAAACTTACAACTTACAAACTTTCAAAAATGGCGGTCAAAACATGTGTGTGTGCGGTGAAGCAAACTTCCAACTTACAAACTTTCATAACATAAACTTTCAAAACATGTGTGTGCGGTGAAGCAAACTTCCAATTTGCAAACTTCCAAAGCACAAACTTCCAACTGGCAGACTTCCAACTCGCAAACTTCACACAACTTCGTACAACTTTGCACAACTTCACACAACTTTACACAACTTCGCAGGCGTGGAGTGGAGTGAAGAACTTCCAATATGCAAACTTCCAAAGCTAAAACTTCCAACTTGCAGACTTCCAACTCACAAACTTCACACAAAATGTGTGTGCGGTGAAGCAAACTTCCAACTTACAAATTTTCATAACATAAACTTTCAAAACGTGTATGTGTGTGACGTGAAGCAAACTTCCAACTTACACATTTTCACAACACAAACTTTCAAAACATGTGTGTGCGGTGAAGCAAACTTCCAAAACTTACAACTTACAAACTTTCATAACATAAACTTTCAAAACATGTGTGTGCGGTGAAGCAAACTTCCAATTTGCAAACTTCCAAAGCACAAACTTCCAAAATGGCAGACTTCCAACTCGCAAACTTTACACAACTTCGTACAACTTTGCACAACTTCACACAACTTTACACAACTTCGCAGGCGTGGAGTGGAGTGGAGAACTTCCAATATGCAAACTTCCAAAGCTAAAACTTCCAACTTGCAGACTTCCAACTCGCAAACTTCACACAAAATGTGTGTGCGGTGAAGCAAACTTCCAACTTACAAACTTTCATAACATAAACTTTCAAAACGTGTATGTGTGTGTGACGTGAAGCAAACTTCCAACTTACACATTTTTCACAACACAAACTTTCAAAACATGTGTGTGCGGTGAAGCAAACTTCCAAAACTTACAACTTACAAACTTTCATAACATAAACTTTCAAAACATGTGTGTGCGGTGAAGCAAACTTCCAATTTGCAAACTTCCAAAGCACAAACTTCCAACTGGCAGACTTCCAACTCGCAAACTTTACACAACTTCGTACAACTTTGCACAACTTCACACAACTTTACACAACTTCGCAGGCGTGGAGTGGAGTGGACAACTTCCAATATGCAAACTTCCAAAGCTAAAACTTCCAACTTGCAGACTTCCAACTCGCAAACTTCACACAAAATGTGTGTGCGGTGAAGCAAACTTCCAACTTACAAACTTTCATAACATAAACTTTCAAAACGTGTATGTGTGTGACGTGAAGCAAACTTCCAACTTACACATTTTTCACAACACAAACTTTCAAAACATGTGTGTGCGGTGAAGCAAACTTCCAAAACTTACAACTTACAAACTTTCATAACATAAACTTTCAAAACATGTGTGTGCGGTGAAGCAAACTTCCAATTTGCAAACTTCCAAAGCACAAACTTCCAACTGGCAGACTTCCAACTCGCAAACTTTACACAACTTCGTACAACTTTGCACAACTTCACACAACTTTACACAACTTCGCAGGCGTGGAGTGGAGTGGAGAACTTCCAATATGCAAACTTCCAAAGCTAAAACTTCCAACTTGCAGACTTCCAACTCGCAAACTTCACACAAAATGTGTGTGCGGTGAAGCAAACTTCCAACTTACAAACTTTCATAACATAAACTTTCAAAACGTGTATGTGTGTGTGACGTGAAGCAAACTTCCAACTTACACATTTTTCACAACACAAACTTTCAAAACATGTGTGTGCGGTGAAGCAAACTTCCAAAACTTACAACTTACAAACTTTCATAACATAAACTTTCAAAACATGTGTGTGCGGTGAAGCAAACTTCCAATTTGCAAACTTCCAAAGCACAAACTTCCAACTGGCAGACTTCCAACTCGCAAACTTCACACAACTTCGTACAACTTTGCACAACTTCACACAACTTTACACAACTTCGCAGGCGTGGAGTGGAGTGGAGAACTTCCAATATGCAAACTTCCAAAGCTAAAACTTCCAACTTGCAGACTTCCAACTCGCAAACTTCACACAAAATGTGTGTGCGGTGAAGCAAACTTCCAACTTACAAACTTTCATAACATAAACTTTCAAAACGTGTGTGTGTGACGTGAAGCAAACTTCCAACTTACACATTTTTCACAACACAAACTTTCAAAACGTGTGTGCGGTGAAGCAAACTTCCAAAACTTCCAACTTACAAACTTTCATAACATAAACTTTCAAAAAATGGCGGTCAATTTCTCCATGCATGTCACATGGTTGTCAATGTATCCATGCATGTCACATGATAGTCAATGTCTCCATGCATGTCACATTGCGGTCAATGTCTCCATGCACGTTACATGGCAGTCAATGTCTCCAAACAAATTTTCATGACACAAACTTTCAAAACATGTGTGTGCGGTGAAGCAAACTTCCAACTTACAAACTTTCATAACATAAACTTTCAAAACGTGTGTGTGTGACGTGAAGCAAACTTCCAACTTACACATTTTTCACAACACAAACTTTCAAAACGTGTGTGCGGTGAAGCAAACTTCCAAAACTTCCAACTTACAAACTTTCATAACATAAACTTTCAAAAATGGCGGTCAATTTCTCCATGCATGTCACATGGTTGTCAATGTCTCCACGCATATCACACAGTGGTAAATGTCTCCATGCATGTCACATGGTGTCAAATGTCTCCATACATATCACACAGCTTCTCGTCATACTCCCGTCATCGCTGCCACAATGTTGTTCTCCTGCTGGCTTTTGATATTGGCATACATAGCGTGCACTACCTTATTTGTTATTGTTCTGTATGCGGATTACGTCAGCAGCATGTCCTGACACGTTTATAGCTTTCGTCAGCTGTACGTCGGTATGACAAGAAAATTTAGAGTCCTCTGTCTAACGTTTGTGGACAATGTTACTACACTATATATGTGTGCTGGGTAAATTGTAGGAATTATGGGTAAATTGAAGGAATTATGGGTAAACTGTAGGAGTTATGGGTAAAGTGTACAGGCTCATTATTTTAAAATATTGACATATAACGACAATATGTTGATGGTACACTTTCCGTGACGCGTCTGATGCCGTTTACGTCAGCTGCATGTCCTTATTTGGTATTGTTGTGTGTGCAGCATACGTCAGCTGCATGTCCTGACACGTTTATAGCTTACGTCAGCTTTACGTCGGTATGGCAAGAGACTTTACAGTCCTCTGTCTAACGTTTGTGGACGATATTGTGTCATTATTTTCAAATATTTAATAAAATGTCCTTGTACTCTTATTCAATAGGAGACTTATGGGTAAATTGTAGGAATTATGGGTAAACTGTAGGAGTTATGGATACAATGTAAAAGCGCATTATTTTTAAATATTTACATATAAAGAAAATATAGTACGATATCGTGTTTTGTTCATTTTTCGTCTCCTCGTTAGGTCCTTTGATCTCAGTTATTAATTACCCTGTTAATGACCACTGTTGACTTACTCTTTCATCTCAGTTATTAATGATACTATTAATGACCGCTGTTAACGGACAGTCGTTCCTATGTCCACTATCGCGGTTACTGTTACCACGGATACTCGCGCGAAAACATTACGCGGCTAGCGTATAGCCATCGCGCAGTTAAAAAGTTGGGCGGCACGCGAATACGACTTACTTTGGTCCCGGAAGCAGTGTTGTACTTCGTTTTCATATATATTAAATTTTGCTTGAACTGATATTCCCGTCTTGTATCGAGTTCTCGTTCCCATTGCGTGTGTGCATATGTTCGTCTCCTTACTAGGTTAACGACCCTTCGATACATACACGTAACTAGGTCAATGTTCGTTCCTCCTCCAAAAAGACAAGACGAGTGGGAGCGTACAAGTCAAAGTCCACCAATAGCGGCTGACCAGTGTGAAAAAGACAAGACGAGTGGAAACGCACAAGCCAAAGTCCACTAGCAGCGACTGACCAGTGTGAAAAAGACAAGACGAGCGGAAACGCACAAGCCAAAGTCCACCAACAGCGACTGACCAATGTGAGTGGGAGCGCACAAGCCAAAGTTCACCAACAGCGACTGACCAATGTCAAAGTGGTCTTGTTGTTGTGAAAAGCCGCATTCAAAGAAGAACGGAGCGCGTACTTGTAACATTGTCGCTGATTGACGCGATTGCAACGTTGTTATGAATAATATCCTTTGATCTCGCAGCATGATTTACCGTGGTATGGACAAGATGCGTCACGATGCTAATTTTCATACGGATTGATTCAGAAAACAAATAAAACTTATGTAACCGTAACATCCTCCTAAACACGCGTTAGAACACTCATTCACTTGTAAATGGACGTGATTCTAGTACACGGGAACAATAAAATATGTGTTCGTCTTTTATACCAATAAACAAACACGCGTAGAACTTATCGAAACCACATATTCGACTGCAACGATTTCGCTATGGTTATATGCAAATCGTCAATGTTGTATAGATATGAGATTCGTACAAAGCTCGTTCCTCCTCCAGTCGCTAGGGGACGCTTACGTCACGCACGCTCCGATACCACCGCCAGGGGGCGCTCCAAGGTCTAGTGCTGCTTTCTGATTGGCTGCGCGCACACATTAGCGGTGGGCGATATTAGGGTGGTTTTCCTTTGATGTTTCGGTCACGTGATTTGCGGCGCATAATAAAATACGTGTACACCGTACGATTGCGTTCGTCTCCTTACTGGGTCAACGACCCTTCGGCACATACACGTAACTAGGTCACTGTTCGTTCCTCCTCCGGTCGCTAGGAGCGCGGCACGCGCATGCGCGCCACGCTGAGCCGCCGCCGCCGCCACCAGGGGGCGCTCCAAGGTCTAGTGCTGCTTTCTGATTGGCTGCGCGCACTCAGAAGCGGTGGGCGATATTAGGGTGGTTTTCCTTTGATGTTTTGATTTGATGGACCGATAAAGGGGAACCAAAAACCTCTACATACTACTTATATCGAATACCTATACAAATATATTTTTGATAAACCTATGAAGTTAATTTACTTCCACAATTTCAACAACCTTGCCTTCTTCAGCAACTGGGTTGTGAAGTGTGGTAGCTTAGTTCTTCTTGTGTTCGCCAGATGGTGTGGCGAGCAGCCTGTCCCACACGTGACTGAGCAGGTCCCCCTCGTCTCGGTTCATGGTCGGTGTTGTTTTCTTAATCCAGAGGGCCTCCTTCATCCATCGCACACTTCTGTTGCTTTTCAAGTCAATTACTTTGGCGTCTTTCTAGTCAATAACGCAGTTGTTCCTGTTGGTGGTGTACGTGACTTACTATTGTTGTTTATTCTCTCACATGTTCACGAGTAAACCGTCTGGTTGTGATGGTTTCAACTTTGTTATTATATTCTTCGGGTTTTGTACTAAATAGTCTCCCTCTTTCGCAAATATAGGTGTGACTGCAGCCCTTAAATGGGATCTGGTATACACAGTCAGTGTTTCTACTCTCCTCCACATTGTCATCTGGATGCACCATCATTTCCCTGAGATGTAGGTCTGTTCTGACAGACAGGAGAGGTGATATCATGATAGTTTAGAATGTGGGGTACCTGTTCTGTCGCTCCTGTGACACGTAAGGAAGGTGACAATGCTCCTTGATCTTTCTGTTGATCTTGTCCTTCTTTCCTTGGTATTTTCCATCTCACTTTGTTGTTCTTTCGTATTTTATATGGTCAGATTTCGTACCCAAATTGTTGTAGTAGCTTAGTCATGAGTTCCACCTCTTTCTCCCTGTCTTCCGGCTGTGATACGACATTGTTGTATCTATCCAGCAATGTGTTGATGACATTTATCGGAAGGTGAGAATTAAAATTCAGATACTGGTCGATGTGAGTATTCTTCCGATGCATTACGAGTTTCCCTGTTTCATCCTCCCATCCAACAGGAAAATAATTTTCGACGTCTGCATATTCCAATACTTTCTCAAAGTACTCGTATTCAAATACTTTCTCAGAATGTTTGTTTTCAACGTATTCGTATCCATGCGAATATTTTACGAATACAACATATCTAGCTAGTAACTGACTGATCACTTTAGGGATGAATGAGATGTGGCGATGAGCAGTGAGGCGTGACTGAAGAAGACCGGAGACAAATCGATAATTGCAGTCACGGTGTCCTATGCTACATTCCAACACGCAGTACGCGCATTGTGGCGGAGGAGTTGTTATTCTAGACCAGACCCAGTTCAAGAACACGATCCTCCCGACGATGATATTGACAACTATTGAACTGCTCGGCGTTCAGTTTATGATCAGCGTGCAGGCGTGGGAATGAACTCCTACAACGCCCCACCTGTCTCGCTGATTGTCTAGATAAACACACCCCATTGCGCAACACCAATCCATCGGATCGCAACATTATTCCACCAATTCACAACATCATTCCATCAAATCACATCATTCCATCAAATCACGTCATTCCATCAAATCACAACATTGTTACATGACATCGCATCGTACCATCGGCCCATCACATCGAAACATCATCCAATATTATCGTAAAATTGCTCTGTGACACAGAAACATCGTTCGTCGCATCGTGGTATAGCTTCCTCGTTGTGTCACGCTATTGTGTTGCCAATTACATTCCGTACATTACATCAGTGGCCTTGTCAGCCAATTTACAAAACTGAGCCTTCCGGTGGTGCTCAATACTGTGTTTGCATTTATTGGTCAATTTTATTTATTGCTAAATCTAGTGAACCACACACATTGTATATACCCGCAAGGATGTCACGTTAGGAAACGATTGACGGTATAGGAGACCGGGACTAGTTGTAACAAAACATCATATTTAAGGATTGCGCATTGTTATTATGAACAGAATCATGCTAATTACAAAACGTTTACTTATTATTAGTATTAGGATATGTCATATGCACACTGACCTTTAACGAGTAGGCACAGCGAAAGTTTATGATATCAATGTTTCTTCAAAATGGCGCAGTTTTAAACTTTGTCAATGGATCCACGTGATATCACACATTACATGTTTTATGCAATTAATTAATATCCTGCTCTCTTGCGAAATTATTTGCAATAGTAGTTTTGTCAGTAGGACGTATGTCACAACCTACCAGTGTTACAATTAGCACAGGTTTCCCCTTTCTGAATACAGAGAAAAGAAGTGGAGCACACAACCAAGGCATTACAACACTGTGAGTACCGAAATTGGACCACTCAAAACATGAAAGAAGAACAAAGTGAGGTGGGAAATACCAAGGAAAGACGGAGAAGAACAGAAGAAGATCAAAGAGCATTCCCACCATCCTTACGTGTCAAAGGAGCGAGAGAACATGTGCACTGCATTCTTAAACATCATGACATCACCTCCGCTGTCTGTCGGACAACACCTACATCTCAGGAAAATTATAATATATCCAAATGACAATGTGGAACGCAGCAGAAACACAGACTGTGCATACAAGATCCCTTTTTAGAGCTGTAGTCACACCTACATTGGCGAAACAAGGAGAATGTACACAACACGAAGAACACAAGTATGAGGTTGAGACCATCACAACCAGACGGTTTACACGTGAACAGAGAAAATACAACAATAGAACATAAGTCAACAATCACAACTCATAAGTCAACAATCACAACTCATAAGTCAACAATCACAACTCATGCCAACAGAAGAAACTGCGTTACTGATTTGAAGGACGCCAAAGTGTTTGAGAGGAAGCGTACCATAAGTGGGCGATAAAGGAGGTCCTCTGGATAAGGAAAACAACACCAGTCACGAATCAAGTTGGGGGGACTTATCTGCAGATTTCCGCCGGGATGTCACGTTATGAAATTCCCTTAACGTTACCAAAAGCGATTAAGTGCAGAGCTTAATTAATTCATACCAAAAAAAACTCAAAAGCAACCAGCCGGGACGTGAATGGCAGAGCGACACAAATGTGTCATTAAGCGAAGCCAGATCAATAACTACGTCGGTAGCGTTGCGACATTATTACATACAATTTGAGGGCGGCCGAGCGAGCGGGCAGGCGGGCGGGCCTCCTATGCCTATACAAAAACATTCTTGAGACACCTATGAAGTTAGCTTACTTCCAACATTTCAACAACCTTCTTCAGCAACTGAGTTGTGGTAGCTTTGTTTTTCATGTGTTCGCCAGATGGTGTGTTCATGATCGGTGCTGTTTTCCTAATTCAGAGGGCTTCCTTCATCCGTCGCACACTTCTGTTGCTTTTCATGTCAATCACTTTGGCGTCCTTCTAGTCAATAACGCGGTTGTTCCTGTTGGTGGTGTACGTGACTTACGTTCTATTGTTGTTTATTCTCTCACGTGTTCACGAGTAAACCGTCTGGTTGTGGTGGGTTTCAACCTTGGTATTATGTTATTCTCGTTGTGTACCAAATAGTATCCCGCTTTAGCCAATGTAGGTGTGACTACAGCTCTTGAATGCGATCTGGTGTACACAGTCAGTGTTTCTACTCTCCTCTACATTGTCCTCTGGATGCACCATCATTTCCCTGAGATGTAGGTGTGTTCTGACAGACAGCAGAAGCGATATCATGATATTTTAGAATGCGATGTACATGTTCTGTCGCTCCTTTGACATGTAAGGATGGTGACAATGCTCTTTGATCTTTCTGGGTTTTTTTCCTTCTTTCCTTGGTATTTCCCATCTCACTTTGATGTTCTTTCATCATGGTCAGATGTCGGTACCCAAACTGTTGTAGTGGCTTAGTCATACATTCCACCTCTTTCTCCCTGTCTTCCAGCTGTGGTACGACATTGTTGCGTCTACCCAGCAATGTATTAATGATATTTATCGGATGGTGCGAATTAAAGTTCGGACACTGGTCGATGTGAGTCTTTTTTCCGATGAACTATGAGTTTCCCTGTTTCACCCACACATTCCATCAAATAACAACATTGTTCCATCACATCGCACCGTAACATCGTCTCATCACATCATAATATCATCCAATGATATAGTAAAATTGTTCCATTTCACAGTAGCACCGTCCAATCATATCGTAACATTATCCAATAGTATCGTAAGATTGCTCCATGGTACAGTAACACATGGTACAGTAACATCGTCCCATCACATCATAACATCGTGTCTTCGCATCGTTGTATCGCTTCCTCGTGCTATCGTGCTGTTGTGTTGCCAAGTTCTCTACATAACATCAGTAGTCTTGTCAGCCAAATTACAAAACAGAGTCTTCCAGTGGTGCCCAATACTGTTCTGCGTTTATTGGTCACTATTGCTATCCCCGCAAGGATGTGACGCTACGAAACGATTGACGCTACAGGAGACCGGAACTAGTAACAAAAACAGCGTATCTAAGGATTGCGGATTGATGTGTTGGACAGGATCATGCTAATTACAAAACGTTTATTTATTATTATTATTGTTATTAGGGTAAGTCATGTGCACACACACCTTTAACAAGTAGGCACAGCGAATGTTGATAATATAAGTTTTTCAAAATGGCGCAGTTTTTAACTTCGTCCACGTTATGTCACACGCGACATGTTTTATACAATAAATGAATATTATCTTGCCTTGCAATAATACTAATAATTTGCAAATAGTAAATAATTTGCAATAGTAGTTTTGTCAGTAGGATGAATGTTACAATTTACCCGTGTTACAACTAGCCCCAGTTTCCCCTACATGAACACACGAACACCACCATCGCATCCACACGGTTTACTCGCGAACATATTAGAGAAGTAGTAGCCGTACAACATTACTGATTATACGTACAAGAATAACATCGACACGGTTTACTCGTGAACAGATGAGAGAAGTAGTAGTTGTAGTAGTAGTTGTAGTAGTAGTTGTACACCCTTACCGATTATACGCAGAAGAATATATCTGTTTCTGGTTAGCCGACCTGCCCTGTTAAACGTAGCCGACCCAACAAGTTCTTACGACATGATACGGAAATTGATACGGGAACACACACATGAGAAGTATAATTTCAGTAAGATTCGCATGTTCAGGTTGATTTTGTTATTTCATTTTAGGCAATAAATAAAACAAATCATGCATATGCCCGGACTGGTTCTACACGACACGATGCAACATTCCTTCCTGTGATGATTGTCATACTGCACCTCATGGCCGTACTGTCTCTACTCGAAAATGGGACTATATAATTTCCTGCCATTTCCTGTGATAATTCTCATGAAACACTTTATGCGCGTATTGTACATACTACGATACCGTTTCCTGTGTTCATTCCCATACGGCACCTTATAATAATATTAATAAAATGCACAATTTGTTTAGCGCCATATTCACAGATTTCTGTATGGCGCTTAACATCACACTATTACTAATTAAAATACGTATTTAATAGATAAAATAGTAAATGTGAGGCATAAAAATAAATGCATCAATAAATACAAATACATAAATAAATGTCCATGAAATAATGATGCAGTAGTGGGTCTAATTCCAACGTTGGTGGGCAACAAATACAGAAGAGGGATGCGTGTCAACATCCGTCAATGTCCCTTGCATGTTTGACGGCATGGACCCATTCTATGTAATAAATATTTCACACAACTTCCGCGGCCCGGTGGGGGCGCTCAGGATGACGAGAAACACATGCTGACACGGCATGGCGCTGCAGTCGCACTCGAAGACGCATTCCCCCGGCTCGTTGTCGCAGAACGAAGGGTTGTTGTGATAGGGGAGCATGGCTGACTGATCACTCTTCGTGTACACCATCGTCGCCGGGAAATCGAGACACTCTCCTCCGTCCAGCACGGCGGTCACAGTCAGGTGGTCGTGGGCAGTCGGCAACTCGACCTCTAGGCGGAACGATTTGTCGGAATGCGGCGTTGTCACTTGCTGACAGGTGGCGTTGTTCACATCAACGAAGACGGACACGTTGTAGTCGTTGCTATATCCGGTCATTTTTAGCAAATTTGTGTCAAAGTCTACAAAATAAGACAGTTCAGCATGCACATTTTGGCAGGTAGTGGATATTACCAACAACGGGAGATATATGTACAGAGGAAGAAATGAGCTTCATAAATATGTGGAAAACTCTGTCACTACACCAGCTTACCATCAAACACTTCTATTTCCGCCAAATGGAAGACATCGTTTACATTCGCTGCCACGAACAAGTAGCGCCCCCAAGCGTACAGTGGGAGCGCGCACGTCAAATTGACGGATTGCCCTTGTCCCACTCTACCGTGAGTGGCACACTCCAGGAATGGTGAGTTCAGAGGCCCGTGGTTAGTTCTAGGGTCGTGGTCCGTCAGGCCAATGGTGAAGTTACGTAGACGATCTACAATTAACATGCGTACTAAATAATATGGAACAAACAATATGCCAACATGTTTATCAACTGTACACTGCAGTATAGAAACCATTTATGATATTCTGCTTTAAATCGACCATTGTTCCTAAATATTGCAATCTGACCTATTCTTAATAAAATAACCACATATCTTTAGAAACAACTATTCTCATATAATAGAAATCTATACGCATGCGCGCTGGAAGATTGGTGTTACATTTTTTTCTCAGTATTGGAAGATGCTTACTTAGTCCTGCTTAGCTTCAATGCGGGTTTTGTGGCACCCATTGCTGAATTCATGTATGCGATTTCTGCAAAGTAACTGGTTGACACTAGAGTAACTAGACAGTATCATATGTTTTTCGCTCTATGTATAGCTAGTTCCGTAACTTATAGGCACTGGCGTCAGCTGAATTTGTCGGTCAAATGTTATCCTAAGCTTCGCACATAGATACACATACGTAAATACGGATAAAATGGTCTATATTAGTGAATACGCTACTTATCAGTTTTTAGACTTTATTTAATAAAAAGCTTCAACATGTCAACTTCCTTCCGTTCTGCTTGGGGGGCCAACCTCCCACCTTCCACCATTTTGTGAGAATCCGCTTCCCACCAAACCCACCTCTCATCTATTTGTAAGGCCAATCTCTCACCTACCACCAATGTTTGGGAACAACCTCGATCCCACCCCCCCCCACTTCCGCCACACCCCACACTAGCACTTAACCTCCCACTTCCGCCACACCCCACACTAGCGCTTAACCTCTCACTTCCGCCACACCCCACACTAGCGCTTAACTCCCCACTTCCGCCACACCCCACATTAGCGCTTAACCTCCCACTTCCGCCACACCCCACACTAGCGCTTAATGAGCAAGTTCACTGCGTCAAACTTATAGCTGAGATTGCATTACGACTACGTGTGGTGTAGTTAAGGTTAATGTACGGGGTTACCTCCATAGCAAATACCACCCGTCTCTATTTTCGTCTTTCACCCAGTCATTAAGGTCCCCACAAAACGTTTGTTGCAGCCCCCCCCCACATTGTTAACCCGTGACTTGATGGTCACAAACTTAGACGGGCAATCCGCAACAACGGTCGCTGATTTGATACTCAAAAGGTCATGAATGGTAAAGAGCAACGAATGGCGCCTACGCCGTTAATCAACTGTAAACTGTACATATTTTTGATGAGTCATCTCACTCTGGTCGGAGTTGGTGCTTAAGACTTGTTGTTCGTGGTTACTGTTTTGCTTCAAAATAGCGACCACTTACTGTAATTGTCGGCTGTGTTGGTCACTCGTACTCTAGTGACCCGTGCTCTCTCTAGTCCGAAGTCAACTGCCCACCAAGATAGGGTTCCATGTGTTGTATGGAAATGTGTTGCGAAATCTCCGTCATTGCCAAGGGAAGCCAGGTGAGTGCCCCAGGGAGACGTAGCCATGAAGGCTGGCTTACCCAGAGCAATGTTCGTTTCGGTTGTCGCTGCAATACAACGACTTCAAAATAACATGAAACATACTTGTTCAGTTATAATTGTTTTTTTTTTCAACAATAACTATTAGCAAATGTAACAGTTTTATGTTTCCAAACCATCCGGTTTGTTTCAACGTGTTTATGTATCACTAAAATTATTACACTAATGCATTTTTGTATGACGTACTTTTTCGGACGTTCATATGCATGAGCATGTGTGTGAATGCGTCTACATACGTGTGTTTATTTTGTATGTAAAAGGTACAAAAGTACGTTCATACGTAGCGCGGTAGCCAGTCCGTAGGACCGCTCAAAGCGCTTTACACTTCACCCCTTGGCAGCTCGTTTCCGTTCAACACCGACCCGACTTCGCTGGGAAGCATTTTGCCTCGCTGCAATTTTTGCGCATAGACTAGTCGGTCACACATCGACCACTATGGATGAGCTGACGCAACGGAGAGTGAACGAAACTAAGTAGGTGAAATTGTGTTTGACCCCAAAGGCCCCACTAGTCTACACCTACCTACACGATACCGCATTCTTGGCACGAATCTAATCAGCCATATTGGAAATAAATTCAAAACGATTTGATTTCAAATATGTCGGTGGCTGTAGCTGGATAACTAATGGTTGACTTCTGTACGCTAGTACTGATCGCGGCAAAAAAGTCGATTGGTCTTAATAGTTGGCCGACCAGAGAAAACATTTCGTTTGACACGCCGGACATTATTACACATGTAACACAAATAACGTGATTCAGGTGCATCCAATCCGTACTGATTTTCTGTAAAATTGAACTGTCTACTGTAATTCAAAGCGACTTACCTGGCTGGGTCGTAACGAGATAGACGCTCGCGACAACTACACAGAGAAACTCCGACAGGAAACGATGTCTGATAAGTCCCAACGTCATGGCTCGCGCTGCTCCTCATATACGTAGAATAATGTACAATTATGTTTTCGAAGAGCTGTTGGTACCAAACAACGCGATGAAGTTATTTGACGAACACGACACTTGCAGTAAGTGTTCAGTTACATATGTCGCCGTGTTCAGTTGACACCGTGTGCTCTCTCTGTGTGCGCGTCTATAAGTGCGACGTGTCGCATTGTCAACGTGAACGTGCACTGCATTGATATTGCGGCAAACGGACGCCAGCAGAACAATGTTGATGAGTGTGCACCTGCCTTTATCCCGGCAGAACGACGACCCCTTGTTGCCGTGTGCGAATGTGAATAATTTACATGGTACTCTTTTTTAGCTTTGCAAAGGTTCTGCTTTTTTACCATGCTGAGGCATGACCGATGTCATGTGACCGGTAGCCATCTTTGTTTTTAGTGAATTTATGTCATGTTATGTGGGAAGTTGGTAGGAAATCGTCATAATCTAAGGAAGAGACAACAAATCTTGACTGTACAATATATTATTAATGGGACTATTATAAGTTGTCAGGGCATACCGTTTTGGAGAAAGCATTTTGTTTTACTATGCAGAGTCTACAATACAGCTAATTTCTTCCGTAGTGGGTTTAACCTAATGTAACCTATAGTCATCAGTAGTGAATAACAGTCCAACAGATTTCTTATTTTCGGGTTTAAGGGCAAGCTTACTCCTCAAACTGCTGGTTGTGATCATTGGTCTCATGGAACAAACTGCTAGGTGTTATCATTGGTCTCATGGAACGAACTACTGGGTGTTATCATTGGTCTCATGGAACGAACTACTGGGTGTTATCATTGGTCTCATGGAACGAACTACTGGGTGTTATCATTGGTCTCATGGAACGAACTACTGGGTGTTATCATTGGTCTTATGGAACGAACTACTGGGTGTGAGCATTGGTCTCATGGAAAGAACTGCTGGGTGTGAGCATTGGTCTCGTTGAATGGACTGTTGGGTGTGAGCATTGGTCTCATGGAACGAAATACTGGGTGTGAGCATTTGTCTCATTGAATGGAATGCTTGGTGTGAGCATTTGTCTAGTTGAATGGACTGTTGGGTGTGAGCATTGGTCTCAAGGAAAGAACTACTGGGTGTGAGCATTTGTTTCGTTGAATTGAATGCTGGGTGTGAGCATTGGTCTCGTTGAATGGACTGTTGTGTGTGAGCATTGATCTCATTGAATGGACTGCTGGGTGTGAACACTGGTCACTTTGAACGGACTGTTGGGTGTGTGCATTGGTCTCGTTGAATGGACTGCTGGGTGTGAGCATTGGTCTCGTAGAATGGACTGCTGGGTGTGAGCATTGGTCTCACTGAATGGATTGTTGGGTGCGAGCATTGGTCTCATTGAATATACTGTTGGGTATGAGCATTGGTCTCGTTGAATGGACTGCTGGGTGTATGCATTGGTCTCATTGAATGGACTGCTGGGTGTGAGCACTGGTCTCGTTGAAAGGACTGCTTGGTTTGTGCATTGGTCTCATTGAATAGACTGCTGCGTGTGTACACTGGTCTCGTTGAATGGACTGCTGGGTGTGAGCGTTGGTCTCAATGAATGGACTGCTGCGTGTGAGCATTGGTCTCATTGAATGAACTGCTTGGTGTGAGCATTGATCTCGTTGAATGGACTGCTGGGTGTGAGCATTGGTCTCGTAGAATGGACTGCTGGGTGTGAGCATTGGTCTCATTGAATGGATTGCTGCTTGTGTGCATTGGTCTCGTTGAATGGACTGCTGCTTGTGTGCATTGGTCTCGTTGAATGGACTGCTGGGTATGTGCATTGGCCTCGTTGAATGGACTGCTGGGTTTGTGCATTGGTCTCATTGAATGGACTGCTGGGTGTGAGCACTGGTCTCGTTGAATGAACTGTTGGATGTGAGCATCGACTTCATTGAATGGACTTCTGCGTATGAATATTGATATGAACGAACGGACTGCTGTTTGTGAACATTAGTCTCACTGAACGGACTGTTTATACATGAACGAATACAGCAGACGTGTTTTGTGATGTTGGCATACCGCTAGCATTGTAGATTAGCTTAAACACACAAAGATAACGCGATATTGATTTTTGTGGGATTCAGTCTTTGATCCGATTGAATGGAAGTATTGTGTTTCTGTTGCGACTGAATGCCGCCAGCAAAATACTTTCTACAAAGTGAATTATGTTTGAAGTTGGGTGAGATAGAGGACGAGTTGGACACGGTGTGACATTTTATTTAGGCGTCATCTCTGGACGTCAATGTATGACACCTCACGACACAAACGTTGTTATACCCTTCCATCCAGCTACATGAAAGCTTGATATACAGCGACCTGTGAATACGTATCCGTGGAAATGTCTTTCAAGTCCACCACTTACCACATTGGCATGTACACACGCACGCACGCACGCACGCACGCACGCACGCACGCACACACACACACACACACACACACACACACACACACACACACACTAACACTAACAAAACGAATGCGCATTACACTCTGAACACCATTTACAGTAAAATTACTATACACAGAACATTTAAAAACCTTCATCTCAAATGTGGGTTCAACTGCATATGCAATTTTGCATTTGCATTTCAAGGCGGTGACACTGTTTCATATGCATTTGTGTTTGAATCAAACGTATTTCCATTTGGATCAAATTCATTTGATATTTACAAATGCATTTTTTTTATATGCGGTCCCTACTTTTGTGAAGCAGTAATTAACTTTTATGTTCAACTAATTTCACACGTGAAAGTAAGTTAAACTGTTAATTAAATGACTGGTTAACGGTACATACCATAGGCTTTCCGCTTATTGCAGAGCCATAATGTAGCTTGTGTAATATATGGCCAGTCAGGCATATACAGTCAGTTGAGCAGCCATATAAAATAGTAGACAGTTGACAGGAAGACACCAATTGTGATATACTTCATGAATTCCGAGTTGATTTTAATAACGTTAACACTAATAGTCGCAGTGACCAGCCCGGGTTTATGTGGCTGACATAATTTATTGAAACAGACAAATCATCAACTATTAAATTCTACTTGCAGCATGCCATCTATCAATGAAAACATTATTTGGTAGCCACGAACAGTAAATTCCCGTAAAATCTAATCACATTGTAGGACGAATCTGATGGTAAATGTCTATATTATTATAATGATTCGATTATGTTTCCATTAAGGTGCTACCCATTCTGATCCGAAACGACACGACACAACATCATTTCGTGTGAGAATTCTCACCCATTACCTTACGCCCTTGTTGATCCTGCGTGACATGATACTATATACATGATATGATACTATATGACATGATACTATATGCATGACATGATACTATATGATTTCCTGTGATGATTTTCACACATCACCTTTTATGCCCTTATTGATCCTAAGCGACATGATACAATATAATTTCCTGTGATTATTCCCGTACAACATCTTATATCCGTAATGAGCCTACACGACGTGGTACCATATCATTTTCTGTAATGATTCTCACATATCACCTTATGCCTGTACTGATCCTAAACGACATGATACAATAACGTTTCTATGATGATTCCCATACAACACCTTATGCCCGTACCGACTCTACTCAACAACAATTATCATTTCTTGTGATATTTCCCATACAGCACCGTCGGTACTGTGACTATGACATTCCGGTATTGCTGTGATATTATCTGCATCTACGACCAAAACAACAACAAAATGTTCGTCCATCTCCGTCAGCACATCACGAAAGGCAATCACACTAAATAAAAAACACACGTTACAAAACGTTTATTATAAACACTTTCGGCATGTCAGACAAATAGTAAGAATCACAACGTTCTTAGATTTTCAAATATTAACACGCCTACTATCAATCATAATAATTCTAAATCATCAATCTACACATTTTTAAAGATAAAAATGTTAATTTAGTAATTAAATATGCACAACAGTTGAACGTTAGCATAAGTTTGCCAAACACTTCCTCGAGTTTCTTTTCGGGCAGAAATTGGCGTGTTACGCAATAGCCTTTATGTCATCTGTCATAGAGCGTTGAAAGTACAGACATTTATTGTGGCCGAAGCTCGTTTTATGTACTTCAAGCATACCAGGAATATAAAATGAACATACAGAGTATTGTATACACGAGCCTTAGCTAAAATAAGGCAATGTAAAGTTACTGTTGTACACAATGAAAAACAATAAATATTAGCAGTTTCATGCATTGTATATATATATATATATATGAGTAATGCCAACTGTCAAATTAATCAAACGACGGAGAAATGCCAGACAGGCAAAATTAAGTAGGCCAATGAGTGATAATAAATCCTGCAAAAGCACTTTGCGACATTTGGCCATGCGATTTATTAGTAAAGTAGCCTTGGCTACTCAGGTAATCGAAGTTGCATTGTTGAAGTGTCAATTTCGATATCATAAACAATTTGGCACGTATGTGGAAGACACCTGCCGCCCCCATTGGAAGCATTCTATCGTGGTAGAACAAACCCTTCCAAGTGAAACCAAGCAATGGGTAGTCTTATGGCCTAATTGGAATGTTAGTCTGAAAGCTTCCTGTGTATCTGCTTTGGCGATTAAGCACTTATGGCCACAAGCTCTGACCAATTCAGCCACTCTATCTAAATATTCGTATTGCACTGTTATGAATTCTCTGGATGTGTGAAAGTTGATGGAGTCACCTTTCGGAAAGGATAAATCGTGAATGAGTCTGAATTTGCCCTTTTCGTGTTTTGAAACCAAACCAAGCGGGGAAGACTGAAAATTAGGAAAGGGGATTTCCTGAAAGGGGCCTGCAGGCTGACCCAAGTCAATCTCGTGTCGAATTTTTTTATCGACGAGTTGTGGTGTCTGCAATGCTGAGTGGTGATTGTCTGAAAAACGCATGCAATGTAGCCTATCGTAGTGGAGATCCCACCCGTAGAAAACCCGTCTAAAAGGACAGATGCATCCAGTTTGTCATAAGAAAGCAGACATCTGGCCATGGCCTTACTATTTATTGGTGTTGGAGGTCGCATGGCTCCTGCACGTCCTACCCCTTGTGGGCGGGCTGGACGCAAGCTGCAGCGATGAGTGGGGTGTTGTCCGGAACACTTGGCGCAGGCGTGTTTGAATTGGCAGGCAGGCCGGGGGCAAGAGCCGAATTGCTCAAATTGGTAACATTGCCCTTTCTGGAAAGCTCTACCTGGAAAGCTTGACCCAAGGGAGACACCGCCTCGGGTTCGGTTGTAAGGGGTGCGGGTGTTTGTACCGCGAAAGGAATAAGCATATGGTTTGTTGACAGCCTGTTCAAGACACCGAAAGCGCAAATCCCAGTTAACCTGCCCAAAGATCAACTGATTAGCTCTCATGTCCCTACGGAATGACTCATCATAGCTTTTCCAGGCCAACCCCCCAAACCTACGTACCATCTCTGTGATGTCAGAGATGTGTTTAAATATGCTTGGTGCTAGCTAGTTCAGTTAGAACAGCTGCATAGATGGTGAATGCAGACAACCACTGGCCGATGGTTGTGATACGATTGGGCTGTGATGGTTTCACTACAGATAGGGCATCCTGCTGGCCGATGGTTGTGATACGATGGGGTTGTGATGGCTTCACTAAAGATAGGGCACCCTGCTGGCCGATGTGGGTAACCTCTAAAGTGAGACGCTTGTGCCGCCGCCGCCGCCGCCGCCGCCGCCGCCGCCGCCGCCGCCGCTGCTGCTGACATAATCACCCTTCCTTATTTTACTCTTCAGGAGATCAGATAAGTTGGCGCCCAGCGGCCTATTGACAACGCTATAGGTGGGCATTGGTGTGTGAGACTCACCACCAAGGAGATCGCCGACCAAAGCGTCCAAATCACTGTCACTGTCATCAGACACCAGAGGTGGTGCAGTTGGCACAGCGGTGCTAGACGACGGCATTGGAGCAGGTAGCTGCGAGGAGACAGCAGTGCTGGTCGACGGCATGGAAGATGTAGGCACGGGGATTCGGCTTGTCCGAGTCGGTCGCATCGGAGGCAGCGTATCGACACGTGGTGACAACACAGTCGCTGACGGTGCTGGCAGTAGGCGACCTGACTGCTCCAGGTGACGCATGATCGCCGGCACAATCGCTTCTGCGGTGTCAGCGGATGACGAAGCAGCTAGTGTTGGCTGTGCCCCGGCAGCGGATGTCGAAGCAGTTGATGTTGGCTCTGCAGCGATGCTCACAAATCGACGAGGCAGCTTCCCGGTGCGCGTCCTTGTAACGTGTGACATTGCTGGTCTCTTTTTAGGAGGCATCTGCAAAATTGTCAAGTCCACCACAGCAAGATGATCACAAAAATAAATATACTGCACATATTAGTGCATATGGTTGGACAACAATGCAAGAAAAACAAAATTGTTAAAAAATCAGTGAAACCATCCACACATATCATGACAGCAGTAATAAAGTAGGAACCAGTATATCTAGAAATAACAATGTGTAATGTACTGAATAATTATGTATATAATTGGACAAGAGACCAATATATCCAACAAGTGGTGAAAACGGAAATATCCGATGACGAACCCACACAAATCGTGGCGGCCATAATATATAATTGGACAAGAATCCACTACAAGCCAACATGTGGTAAAAATAAATATCGATGGACGAATCCAGAGAGATCATGAATGCCATAATGAAGTAGGAATCAGTATCTCTACAACTTGAGACTTACAATCGATCAATATCGAACTGGGACATACTTAACCATTACGCATAAGTGGACAGGAATCCACTATAAGCCAACATGTGGTAAAATTAAATAGTAATGGACGAATCCAGACATATCATGAATGCCATAATGAAGTAGGAACCAGTATCTCTACAACTTGAGACTTACAATCGATCAATATCGAACTGGGACCTACTTAACCACAATGCATGTAATTGGACAATAATCCAATATCAACAAACATGTTAAAAAATTAAATATCTGGACGAATCCATACATGTCAGGGATGCCATAAAGAAGTACAAACCAGTATCTCTAAAACTTAAGACTATCAATCGATTAATATCGAACTGGGATCTACTTAGTCATTATGCATATAATTGGACATGAATCCAACATCAACCAACACGTGGTAAAAATTAATAAATATCGGAAGACGAATCCACACATAACATGACTGCCATAATGGAGTAGGAACCAGTATATCTACAGCTTGAGACTGCCAATCGATCTGGAATCTACGTACAATTAAGCATCTCATTGTAAGGCCATCCAAACATAACATGAAAGGATGTTAATCGAGCGGAAGAGGCCATGGATAGTTTGTCCGTACGCTCAGACGAAGACGGAAGCATAGCGAAGTCGTGGACACCATTGTCATCGACAAACCGTCGTAATGAATCAGTGTTTACTTAAAAACAGCGCCGCCCCGCGGATATACCTGTAGAACAAGCGGTCGCCTACCGGAGAAAGATGCACGCCATCGTCGCTTACGAGAGACCGATAGTCGAAAAGCATTCCGCGATGCTACCAGAAATTGATTTTAGGAAAGACAGAAATCAAGCGCCGTAATTCAGCGTTCACGGTATCCACCAACTCGTTGTAACAACGACGGAGGGGATGACGGAGAGCAGCCCTGCTGCGTGAACGCTGATGGGAGGGAGGGTAGCGGTAGCATAGCTGACAAATGGCGACTTTCGTTATGCCGTCGTGCAGGATCAACTGCCGTGCGATGTGGAGTATATCCCGAGCTAGCTGCTCAAGTTGACAACAGTGATTATTCAAATCGTTCCTCCTATCTGGAGAATAACTTTGGTGGCATTTAACCGGGATATCATCGGGCATTTAGTTAACCATAATATTTTCCAGAAATCCAAAGAAATGCAAACATGCGGCCTATGGGAAATTCAAACGTGGTATGTCTCCTACACGCAAAGACGGTATATTGTATCGTCATAACAGCACAAACATGCTCTGAGCGACAGGTGATTGACTTGTGGTATATTTTGATGCTACCTACTAGATATGGGTCAGTTGTTTTTACTTTGAATCAATTGCCTGTTACAATGACGTCATAAGTCGTAAGCAACAATGACGTAATAAGTCGTAAACAACAATGACGTAATACGTCGTAAACAACAATGATGTCATAAGACGTAAGCAACAATGACGTAATAAGTAGAACAATGACGTTTCCCAGCCAACCGGCTGTGTGGAAGTGTGGTTGCTGCTTTCTCTACGTAGTACTCTGTGAGAATAAGTTCTTTCTGATAACTAATCTACACTGATGCTTCACTAATGTTACTTCGCGTCCTCTAGTTCTACTATCGTTCTTAAGTGAGAACAAGATGTCTTATCGCATTGTAGCATCGTTCCATCGCATCGCAACAACTCTTCATCTCCGAGTGGTATCCCATCATCGCGCCATCGTACTGTTGCATACAGCAGCAGCAGTCCTCATCGGCCGACTCACAAACCGATGAATATTCCGGTGTTGTCCACGTCTCTGGCTGCATTTGTTGACAATATTGTTTAATCTGATGAAATGTACGGGTTCACATAACAACATAATGCCGGAAACCACTTGCTTCAGTAGCTCCCCCTCTGGGCGATGCACCGAAGCGACAGATTGTCGGCGTCGCTGTTAGCGTGCGATACGAAGATTCCCTTCTTGCCCATTACGTTGCCCAAATTGCAGGTGCCGCTGGCCATCTGGTTGGACATAATCGCAACGACGAACCCCCGGCGCGGGCCACACCATATACCGCTCGTCGGTTCGTCAAACTCCAGTCACACACATTATTCATATACTAATTTCCTGAAGTTGTTCTGAAGTTCTTTCCCGGTCTTATCTGATTGAATGGCCTCGTCGAGGTCGACCACTTTGGGGGACACATCTTTGCCTGACTGCTCATCATCATGGCCCGTATCGGCTCGGTTGCTACTCTCGGTCCAGGAGTTCTCCACACGTGTTGAGCCGGCAGGGTACCACCTCAGCTTCTGAGCCATCGTCTCGTTTCTCTCTTCGGTATGTTTCACACCCTCCTGCGCTTCTGGTTGACACTTGGTTGTAGGTTGTTGCCCGACGAAGACATTTGTGTGACGTAGAAATGCAGAATAACAAATGCTACTGACACGTGCAGTAGGCACCGCGAATGCAGTGTAAATGTACAGATAACTGGCAAGGACTTTTTCAATGCGCCCTTCCCGTCTCTTGCGCCATATGGGGTATTTTTTTAAAAAGGATGGTGAGTGAGTTATAAGGAGATGATTTTGGCCAGCTAGGCCTAACTTTATATTTACCGAACATGGGCACTTGCACGCAGGTTACGCGATCTAAATTTGACGATGGTCGCACGAGGGCTGCTATCGACGACTACACGACGTAGGTCCAGTTTCGATCGCGGGTCCGATGCCGGGCTGGAAACTGGGTGGATGCCAATTAGTCGGATAGTCCCTGCGGGCCGCCCGGCATAAATGTCGAGTCCGTGTCGGTACGACGTCAGTAGTATATATATATATATATATATATATGAGTTTTTGAAGGCTTAAAAATGAGGAGATTTGGGTAAGCTTCTGATTGGTTGAAATTTGAAATGGAGCGTTCTGATTGGTCGTGCGCTTATTGCCGCTAGGGGGCGCCACGTGAAATCCCCTATTATCGCTCAAATGAGGAGATTTGGGTACGCATCTGATTGGTCGAGAGCAGTTTCACCACCAGGGGGCGCCACGGGGGTAATTGTGTCGACGGATCTGATTGGTCGAGAGCCGTCACGTGACCTATGACGTCACAGCTCATTTGCATAAATTTGCATAAATTAGCATAAATTACACCGTTTTGTAGTGAAACCGTCACCAGGGGGCGCAACGTGTCATCCCCTATTATCGCCCCCGAGACATTGTTTTGCGGTGATATCGTCGCCAGGGGCGCTACGGGTCAAACGTGTCGACAGTTCTGATGGGTCGAGAGCCGTCGCGTGACCGCACCAGGGGCGCCACAGGGACTCATTCTGATTCGTCGAGAGCCGTCACGTGACCTATGACGCCTATATTTGCATAAATTAGCATAAATTAGCATATATTGCACCCTTTTGTGGTGAAACCGTCACCAGGGGGCGCTACTGGTCAATTGTGTCGACGGTTTGTGACCTAGTTTCGACTGTTCTGATTGGTCGAGAGCCTTTTGTGGTGAAACCGTCACCAGGGGGTGCTACCGGTCAATTGTATCGACGGTTTGTGACCTAGTTTCGGCTGTTCTGATTGGTCGACAGCCGTCACGTGACTTATGACGTCACAGTTCCTCATTTGTATATCACGTGGCTTCTCTATACATGCCGCCATCTTGTTTTACTGCCATGTTGTTTTGCGATGATACGGTCACCAGGAGGCGCTGCTACAACGTCGCAGTTCCTCGTTTGCATATCACGTGACTTCTCTATGGAGGCTGCCATCTTGTTTTGGGGCATTGTTTTGCGCTGATACGATTACCAGACGGCGCTGCGGGGCATGGTCGAAGGTCAAAGGTCACCGATTTTTGTGCTGATACGATTGTCAGTTAGGATTAGGGTTAGTAACCCTAATTCCGACGTCTGTAGTGTACCCTAATACGGACCCTGTAGGGTTATTAACCCTAATGAAAGGTCAAAGGTCAAAGATCGCCGATCTGTTGTACTTATGCAATTGTCAGTTAGGGTTAGGGTTAGTAACCCTAATTCTGTCGTCTTCGGTTTAATACTGACGATTATGACGCGCTTTCCGAGACGTGTCTGGGTACAGAACCGGTATGAACCGGTTCAAACCGGTTTGAACCGGTTTCATGTAGTTGTTTTCTTCTTTTCTGGAACGTTCGAACGACGTCATGGAATTTTCCACGCTCACGAAAAGAAACACCATCCCGCATTTTCACCCTGGTAGCAGACTGAAACCTAGCGGACGAAAGTTCGTGCATGCAGCGGGAAAAACGTAACCGTGCATGTAAGCTATGCGACGCATATTGCCTCGTTGCATTATATCTAGAACCTTTCGACGTATTTCGTTTCGCGTCGACATCTACGTACCGCCTATTTCACAACGAGTCTGCAAAAAACACCGCGAGGTCAAAAGGTCAAGGTCAACAAAACAAACACCGCTGCTTTCTGGAACGTTCGAACGAAGTCATGCCTTTTCACCCAGCTAGCAGACTGAAATCTAGCGGACGAAAGTTCGTGCATGCAGCGGGAAAAACACGGGAAAAACCCAGAAAAAGTACATCGTCAGCAAACTTTCAGGGTAAACTGTAGGAGTTATGGGTAACCTGTAGGAATTATGGGTAAACTGTAGGAGTTATGGGTAAACTGTAGGAGGTATGGGTAAACTGTAGGAAGGCCTGTGCGCTCCCACTCGTCTTGTCTTTTTTCACACTGGTCAGTCGCTGTTGGTGGACTTTGGCTTGTACGCTTCCACTCGTCTTGTCTTTTTCACACTGATCAGTCGCTGTTGGTGGAATTTGGCTTGTGTACTTCCACCCGTCTTGTCTTTTTTGACACTGGTCAGTCGCTGTTGGTGGACTTTGACTTGTGCGCTCTCACTCGTCTTGTCTTTTTTGACACTGGTCAGTCGCTGTTGATGGACTTTGACTTGTGCTCTCCCACTCGTCTTGTCTTTTTTGACATTGGTCAGTCGCTGTTGGTGGACTTTGACTTGTGCGCTCCCACTCGTCTTGTCTTTTTTCACACTGGTCAGTCGCTGTTGGTGGACTTTGGCTTGTACGCTTCCACTCGTCTTGTCTTTTTCACACTGGCCAGTCGCTGTTGGTGGACTTTGACTTGTGTACTTCCACCCATCTTGTCTTTTTTTGACATTGGTCAGTGGCTGTTGGCGGACTTTGACTTGTGTACTTCCACTCGTCTTGTCTTTTTTGACATTGGTCAGGCGTTGTTGGCGTACTTTGACTTGTGTGCTCCCACTCGTCTTGTCTTTTTTGACATTGGTCAGTCACTGTTAGTGAATTTTGGCATGTGCTCTCCCACTCGTCTTGTCTTTTTTGACACTGGTCAGTCGCTGTTGGTGGACATTGGCTTGTGCACTTCCACCCGTCTTGTCTTTTTTGACATTGGTCAGGCGTTGTTGGCGTACTTTGACTTGTGTGCTCCCACTCGTCTTGTCTTTTTTGACATTGGTCAGTCACTGTTGGTGAACTTTGGCATGTGCTCTCCCACTCGTCTTGTCTTTTTGACACTGGTCAGCTGCTGTTGGTGAACTTTGACTTGTGCGCTCCCACTCGTCTTGCCTTTTTCACACTGGTCAGTCACTGTTGGTGGACTTTGGCTTGTGCGCTTCCACTCGTCTTGTCTTTTTGACACTGGTCAGTCGCTGTTGGTGGACTTTGGCTTGTGCGTTTCCACTCGTCTTGTCTTTTTCGACATTGGTCCGTCGCTGTTGGCGGACTTTGGCTTGTGCGCTCCCACTCGTCTTGTCTTTTTCGCACTGGGCAGTCACTGTTGGTGGACTTTGGCTTGTGCACTTCCACTCGTCTTGTCTTTTTGACACTGGTCAGTCGCTGTTGGTGGACTTTGGCTTGTGTTCTCCCACCCGTCTTGTCTTTTTTGACATTGGTCAGGCGCTGTTGGTGGACTTTGACTTGTGCGCTCCCACTCGTCTTGTCTTTTTGACATTGGTCAGTCACTGTTGGTGGACTTTGGCTTGTGCGTTTCCACTCGTCTTGTCTTTTTCGACATTGGTCCGTCGCTGTTGGCGGACTTTGGCTTGAGCGCTCCCACTGGTCTTGTCTTTATCGCACTGGGCAGTCACTGTTGGTGGACTTTGGCTTGTGCACTTCCACTCGTCTTGTCTTTTTGACACTGGTCAGTCGCTGTTGGTGGACTTTGGCTTGTGCGCTCCCACTCGTCTTGTCTTTTTGACATTGGTCAGGTACTGTTGGTGGACTTTAGCTTGTGCGCTCCCACTTGTCTTGTCTTTTTGACATGGTATGCATGGAGACATTTGACACCATGTGACATGCATGGATACATTGACCGCTGTGTGATATGTATGGAGACATTGACCACCATGTGGTATGCATGGAGATATTTACCACTGTGTGATATGGAGACATTGACCGCCATGTGACATGTATGGAGACATTTGACACCATGTGGAATGCATGGAGACATTGACTGCCATATGACATGCGTGGAGACATTGATTACTATGTGACGTGCATGGAGACATTGACCGCCATGTGACATGCATGGAGACATTGACTGCCATATGACATACATGGAGACATTGTCTACCATGTGACGTGCATGGAGACATTGACCGCCATGTGACATGCATGGAGACATTGACTTCCATATGACATACATGGAGACATTGACTACCATGTGACGTGCATGGAGACATTGACCGACATGTGACATGCATAGGGACAGTTACCGCTGTGTGATATGTATGGAGACATTTGACACCATGTGACATGCATGGAGACATTTACCAATGTGTGATATGCGTGGAGACATTGACCACAATGTGACATGTATGGAGACATTGACTGCTATGTGACATGTATGTAGACATTTACCACTATGTGGTATGTATGGAGACGTTTACCACCATGTGATATGTGTGGAGACATTTACCCCTGTGTGATATGTATGGAGACATTTGACACCATGTGATATGCGTGTAGACATTGACCCTCATGTGACATGCATGGAGACATTTACCACTGTGTGATATGTATGGAGACATTTTACACCATGTGATATGCATGGAGACATTGACCGCCATGTGACATGCATGGTGACATTGACCACCATATGATATGCATGGAGACATTTGATACCATTTGATATGCATGGAGACATTGACTACCATGTGACATGCATGGAGAAATTGACCACCATGTGACATGTATAGAGAAATTGACCGCCATGTGACATGCATGGATACATTTACCGCTGTGTGATATGTATGGAGACATTCACCATCATGTGATATGTGTGGAGACATTTACGCCTGTGTGATATGTATGGAGACATTTGACATCATGTGATATCCGTGGATACATTGACCGTCATGTGACATGCATGGAAACATTTACCACTGTGTGATATGTATGCAGACATTGACCGCCATATGGTATGCATTGAGACATTGACCGCCATGTGACATGCATGGAGACATCGACTGCCATGTGACATGCATGGAGACATTCACCACCATGTGATATGTGTGGAGACATTTACCACTGTGTGATATGCGTGGAGACATTGAACACAACTTGAAGAAAACAAGACACTGTCATACGCAACTTGAAGAAAACAAGACATTGTCACACACAACTTGAAGAAAACAAGACATTGTCATACACAACGTTTCAACGCAGGCTATCTACGAGCCAACAACTATGTGATGATAGGGTTGGCAAACAGCACTGTCTCGATGCAGGCTATCTAGGGTTATACAACTGACAACAGGTTGGGTTACACCTCTTTCCATGCCGCCGCCACCACGGAACACGGGCGGTTGTCATGTGATATGCGTGGAGACATTGACCACTGTGTGATACGTATGGAGACATTTACCACCGTCTCAATGCAGGCTATCTAGGGTTATACAACCGATAACAGGTTGGGGTTACACCTAGGGTTATACAACCGACAACAGGTTGGGGTTACACCTTTTTCCCTACCGCCGCCGCCACGGAGCACTGTGCACGTGTTGTGCGTCAGAACCGGTTCAAACCGGTCGTGTAGGGTTATACAACCGACAACAGGTTGGGTTTACCCCTTTTTGCAGGCTATCTAGTGTTATACAACCGACAATAGGTTGGGGTTACATCATTTTCCGTACCACTGCCGCCACGGAGCTGGTAAGGTTGTGCAAACAGCACTGTCTGGATGCAGTGTATCTAGGGTTATACAACCGACAAAAGGTTGGGGTTACACCTTTTTGCACGCTATCTAGGGTTATACAACCGACAACAGGTTGGGGGTTACACCTTTTTGCAGGCTATCTAGGGTTATACAACCGACAACAGGTTGGGTTAGGCTTTTTCCGTAACCCCAACCTGTTGTCGGTTGTATAACCCTACACGACCGGTTTGAACCGGTTCTGACGCACAACACGTGCACAGTGCTCCGTGGCGGCGGCGGTAGGGAAAAAGGTGTAACCCCAACCTGTTGTCGGTTGTATAACCCCAACCTGTTGTCGGCTGTATAACCCTAGGTGTAACCCCAACCTGTTATTGGTTGTATAACCCTAGATAGCCTGCATTGAGACGGTGGTAAATGTCTCCATACATATCACACAGTGGTCAATGTCTCCACGCATATCACATGACAACCGCCCGTGTTCCGTGGTGGCGGCGGCATGGAAAGAGGTGTAACCCAACCTGTTGTCAGTTGTATAACCCTAGATAGCCTGCATCGAGACAGTGCTGTTTGCCAACCCTATCATCACATAGTTGTTGGCTCGTAGATAGCCTGCGTTGAAACGTTGTGTATGACAATGTCTTGTTTTCTTCAAGTTGTGTGTGACAATGTCTTGTTTTCTTCAAGTTGCGTATGACAGTGTCTTGTTTTCTTCAAGTTGTGTTCAATGTCTCCACGCATATCACACAGTGGTAAATGTCTCCACACATATCACATGGTGGTGAATGTCTCCATGCATGTCACATGGCAGTCGATGTCTCCATGCATGTCACATGGCGGTCAATGTCTCCATGCATACCATATGGCGGTCAATGTCTGCATACATATCACACAGTGGTAAATGTTTTCATGCATGTCACATGACGGTCAATGTATCCACGCATATCACATGATGTCAAATGTCTCCATACATATCACACAGGCGTAAATGTCTCCACACATATCACATGATGGTGAATGTCTCCATACATATCACACAGCGGTAAATGTATCCATGCATGTCACATGGCGGTCAATTTCTCTATACATGTCACATGGTGGTCAATGTCTCCATGCATGTCACATGGTAGTCAATGTCTCCATGCATATCAAATGGTATCAAATGTCTCCATGCATATCATATGGTGGTCAATGTCACCATGCATGTCACATGGCGGTCAATGTCTCCATGCATATCACATGGTGTAAAATGTCTCCATACATATCACACAGTGGTAAATGTCTCCATGCATGTCACATGAGGGTCAATGTCTACACGCATATCACATGGTGTCAAATGTCTCCATACATATCACACAGGGGTAAATGTCTCCACACATATCACATGGTGGTAAACGTCTCCATACATACCACATAGTGGTAAATGTCTACATACATGTCACATAGCAGTCAATGTCTCCATGCATGTCACATTGTGGTCAATGTCTCCACGCATATCACACATTGGTAAATGTCTCCATGCATGTCACATGGTGTCAAATGTCTCCATACATATAACACAGCGGTAAATGTCTCTATGCATGTCACATGTCGGTCAATGTCTCCATGCACGTCACATGGTAGTCAATGTCTCCATGTATGTCATATGGAAGTCAATGTCTCCATGCATGTCACATGGCGGTCAATGTCTCCATGCACGTCACATGGTAGACAATGTCTCCATGTATGTCATATGGCAGTCAATGTCTCCATGCATGTCACATGGCGGTCAATGTCTCCATGCACGTCACATAGTAGTCAATGTCTCCACGCATGTCATATGGCAGTCAATGTCTCCATGCATTCCACATGGTGTCAAATGTCTCCATACATGTCACATGGCGGTCAATGTCTCCATATCACACAGTGGTAAATATCTCCATGCATACCACATGGTGGTCAATGTCTCCATACATATCACACAGCGGTCAATGTATCCATGCATGTCACATGGTGTCAAATGTCTCCATGCATACAATGTCAAAAAGACAAGACAAGTGGGGGCGCACAAGCTAAAGTCCACCAACAGTACCAGACCAATGTCAAAAAGACAAGACGAGTGGGAGCGCACAAGTCAAGGTCTACCAACAGCGACTGCCCAATGTCAAAAAGACAAGACGAGTGGAAGCGCACAAGCCAAAGTCCACCATCAGCGACTGACCAGTGTCAAAAAGACAAGACGAGTGGAAGTGCACAAGCCAAAGTCCACCAACAGTGACTGCCCAGTGCGAAAAAGACAAGACGAGTGGGAGCGCACAAGCCAAAGTCCGCCAACAGCGACGGACCAATGTCGAAAAAGACAAGACGAGTGGAAACGCACAAGCCAAAGTCCACCAACAGTGACTGACCAATGTCAAAAAGACAAGACGAGTGGGAGCGCACAAGTCAAAGTCCACCAACAGCGCCTGACCAATGTCAAAAAAGACAAGACGGGTGGGAGAACACAAGCCAAAGTCCACCAACAGCGACTGACCAGTGTCAAAAGACAAGACGAGTGGAAGTGCACAAGCCAAAGTCCACCAACAGTGACTGCCTAGTGCGAAAAAGACAAGACGAGTGGGAGCGCACAAGCCAAAGTCCGCCAACAGCGACGGACCAATGTCGAAAAAGACAAGACGAGTGGAAACGCACAAGCCAAAGTCCACCAACAGCGACTGACCAGTGTCAAAAAGACAAGACGAGTGGAAGCGCACAAGCCAAAGTCCACCAACAGTGACTGACCAGTGTGAAAAAGGCAAGACGAGTGGGAGCGCACAAGTCAAAGTTCACCAACAGCAGCTGACCAGTGTCAAAAAGACAAGACGAGTGGGAGAGCACATGCCAAAGTTCACCAACAGTGACTGACCAATGTCAAAAAAGACAAGACGAGTGGGAGCACACAAGTCAAAGTACGCCAACAACGCCTGACCAATGTCAAAAAAGACAAGACGGGTGGAAGTGCACAAGCCAATGTCCACCAACAGCGACTGACCAGTGTCAAAAAAGACAAGACGAGTGGGAGAGCACATGCCAAAATTCACCAACAGTGACTGACCAATGTCAAAAAAGACAAGACGAGTGGGAGCACACAAGTCAAAGTACGCCAACAACGCCTGACCAATGTCAAAAAAGACAAGACGAGTGGAAGTACACAAGTCAAAGTCCGCCAACAGCGACTGACCAATGTCAAAAAAAGACAAGATGGGTGGAAGTACACAATTCAAAGTCCACCAACAGCGACTGGCCAGTGTGAAAAAGACAAGACGAGTGGAAGCGGACAAGCCAAAGTCCACCAACAGCGACTGACCAGTGTGAAAAAAAGACAAGACGAGTGGGAGCGCACAAGTCAAAATCCACCAACAGCGACTGACCAATGTCAAAAAAGACAAGACGAGTGGGAGAGCACAAGTCAAAGTCCATCAACAGCGACTGACCAGTGTCAAAAAAGACAAGACGAGTGAGAGCGCACAAGTCAAAGTCCACCAACAGCGACTGACCAGTGTCAAAAAAGACAAGACGGGTGGAAGTACACAAGCCAAATTCCACCAACAGCGACTGACCAGTGTGAAAAAGACAAGACGAGTGGAAGCGTACAAGCCAAAGTCCACCAACAGCGACTGACCAGTGTGAAAAAAGACAAGACGAGTGGGAGCGCACAGGCCTTCCTACAGTTTACCCATACCTCCTACAGTTTACCCATAACTCCTACAGTTTACCCATAATTCCTACAGGTTACCCATAACTCCTACAGTTTACCCTGAAAGTTTGCTGACGATGTACTTTTTCTGGGTTTTTCCCGTGTTTTTCCCGCTGCATGCACGAACTTTCGTCCGCTAGATTTCAGTCTGCTAGCTGGGTGAAAAGGCATGACTTCGTTCGAACGTTCCAGAAAGCAGCGGTGTTTGTTTTGTTGACCTTGACCTTTTGACCTCGCGGTGTTTTTTGCAGACTCGTTGTGAAATAGGCGGTACGTAGATGTCGACGCGAAACGAAATACGTCGAAAGGTTCTAGATATAATGCAACGAAGCAATATGCGTCGCATAGCTTACATGCACGGTTACGTTTTTCCCACTGCATGCACGAACTTTCGTCCGCTAGGTTTCAGTGTGCTACCAGGGTGAAAATGCGGGATGGTGTTTCTTTTCGTGAGCGTGGAAAATTCCATGACGTCGTTCGAACGTTCCAGAAAAGAAGAAAAAAACTACATGAAACCGGTTCAAACCGGTTTGAACCGGTTCATACCGGTTCTGTACCCAGACACGTCTCGGAAAGCGCGTCATAATCGTCAGTATTAAACCGAAGACGACAGAATTAGGGTTACTAACCCTAACCCTAACTGACAATTGCATAAGTACAACAGATCGGCGATCTTTGACCTTTGACCTTTCATTAGGGTTAATAACCCTACAGGGTCCGTATTAGGGTTCACTACAGACGTCGGAATTAGGGTTACTAACCCTAATCCTAACTGACAATCGTATCAGCACAAAAATCGGTGACCTTTGACCTTCGACCATGCCCCGCAGCGCCGTCTGGTAATCGTTTCAGCGCAAAACAATGCCCCAAAACAAGATGGCAGCCTCCATAGAGAAGTCACGTGATATGCAAATGAGGAACTGTGACGTTGTAGCAGCGCCTCCTGGTGACCGTATCATCGCAAAACAACATGGCAGTAAAACAAGATGGCGGCATGTATAGAGAAGTCACGTGATATACAAATGAGGAACTGTGACGTCATAAGTCACGTGACGGCTGTCGACCAATCAGAACAGCCGAAACTAGGTCACAAACCGTCGATACAATTGACCGGTAGCGCCCCCTGGTGACGGTTTCACCACAAAAGGCTCTCGACCAATCAGAACAGTCGAAACTAGGTCACAAACCGTCGACACAATTGACCGGTAGCGCCCCCTGGTGACGGTTTCTCCACAAAAGGGTGCAATATATGCTAATTTATGCTAATTTATGCAAATATAGGCATTATAGGTCACGTGACGGCTCTCGACCAATCAGAATGAGTCCCTGTGGCGCCCCTGGTGAGGTCACGTGACGGCTCTCGACCAATCAGATCCGTCGACACAATTACCCCCGTGGCGCCCCTTGGTGGTGAAACTGCTCTCGACCAATCAGATGCTTACCCAAATCTCCTCATTTGAGCGATAATAGGGGATTTCACGTGGCGCCCCTTAGCGGCAATAAGCGCACGACCAATCAGAACGCTCCATTTCAAATTTCAACCAATCAGAAGCTTACCCAAATCTCCTCATTTTTAAGCCTTCAAAAACTCATATATACTACTGACGTCTATCATCCCGCATTTAAAGGTCGATGGTTCATACAATAATAATTGTATGAAACAGTAGATTTCTGTCGTGGGTGTCACGTGTGAAACACTGGCCCCTCGCTTTACGTTACCAAAGCGATTAAGTGCAGCTCGTAAATAATTCATACCTAAAAGCCTCACACAGCACCAGACAGGACATGAATGGAAGATCAATAACTATGTTCACCTTCTCAGTAATATTGTGTAATTCTGTGACTGTTTCTTCATTTTACACATATAGTTGAGTCCATTTATTTAATTTCAGTTCTGATGGAGTGGAGGTACTTGACTGGAAACAGGTGAAGGTGCGCTATGTATCTAATTGCTGACATGAGAGAGAAAGCGAGAGGGGAGAGCGACAGTGTGTAGAAGAAACGGGGAGATATGTAGAAAAGAAAACAATAATAAAAATTAGAGCGCTTTTAGAGGGCCATGGATCCAGGAGATCATGTTCAAAGACACTGACACAAATATAGTTAAAGACAGTCAAGATAAAAAAAAATATAAATAAATAAAAACATAAAAAACATAGCAAATCCAAGTTTATAGAACATAGCACTAAAAATCGAATATCAATTTGACACTTAAAAATAATGCGCGCGTTTAAACAAGAGAGTTTTCAAGAGTATTTTAAAAGTGTATAGAGAGTCACATTTTCGCATCTCATGGGGAACACTGTTCCATAGGCGAGGAGCAGCGATGCAGAAGGCACGATCATCATAATGGCGGAGAGTAGTAGGTGGATGGGTCTGAACCACGTCCGGTTGCGCGCGCAGCACACCAGAGCGCCCCCTAGCGGATGTGGAGCGCCCCCTAGCGACTATAGTGAACCGTAGTTCTGACCCTAAACCCGTGTCGACGGTGAACCCTGACCCGGAGAGGCGCGCGTACTAACAGGGTAATTAATAACTGATATAAATAGTCTGTTAACAGTGGTCATTAACAGGGTCAGTAATAGGTAGCAAAGAACCTAACGAGGAGACGAGAAACGAACAAAACACGGTATCGTACGAGTGCACACGTATTTTATTGAACAACACAAGCAGCATGATGATACAAGATGGGTAGCGTGTAATATCACTATGACTACAACTATGATGATGATGATGATGATGATGATGATGATGAGGCGACTTGCGGATGTTGTCCATCACGCCAGAGGTCGCGAGCTTAGGGGTGTCTCCACCTCGCCAGAGGCTCGATGGTGATGATGATGAGGCGACTTTCGGATGTTGACCATCACGCCAGAGGTCGTGAGCTTAGGGGCGGTGTGTCCACCTTGCCAGAGGCTCAATCGATGTACGATGTGTGATAGTACATTCTACCTTGTCGCATCTGTTTAAGCCAATCAAACACGCGACAATCGTTAGCAATTAGATCGGTGCCGAATACGTTGATAAAAGTTCTCATCGGAAAGCCGTTACAACGAAGCAATACAAAAGCTACACAATAATGTCCACAAACGTTAGACAGAGGACTCTGAAGTATCTTGCTATTATGAGTCCACTCGGAACAATGTTCGTTCATAAAGGCGCCGAACGCCGCGTGACGTGACGGCAGGCCGTACGAACAGAAGTAATCGCAGGGTCCGTTGGTGGCCAGGTACAGTGCTATCCAATGTTCGCCCGGTTCGTCACCGTCGTCGGTGTTGCACACGAAGGCCGCAGGTAGAACGCCGTCTACCGTCGTAGGCAGTCCGTCTTTGGGTACGACACCGCGAAATATCGATCTGGTGCACGGATCCGTCTCCAGTAGTCGGGCGATCTGCAGGGTGTCCATCTCAGTAGTCGTAGATGATGTTGCGGCTCTTGTCGATTTCCAGCACGGACTCGAATTCGTCGTAGGCTATGACGTTCACAGTGGTCGGCAGCGCGTTGCGGAAATTAAGTTCTATGCGCAGGTTGCCCTTTTGTACCAGATGAAAGCAGGGGCCATCGCACTGGTCGGGGGTCAGGTCAAAACCGAAGAAGGTGTAGCCGTGTCGGAAGTCGCTGCGAGTCAGTCCGTTCCCCTCGTCCTGCCACATCTTGCCGGTCGAGGTGAACAGGCTCATGTAGCTCCTGACGAAGAGGTCGTCAGCGAAATTGGGCTGGAAAGGTTTGGAGGGTATCTGTCATCCGTCCACGGTAGTAGGTGGAGGTTTCTGAGACCCCCACGGCGGCGACCATGTGCATGAACGACTTCCGCTTCCGGTTGCGCGCGCAGCCAATCAGAGCGCCCCCTGACGGTTGTAGCCGAGCGCAGTGCCTTCTGTGTAACCGAAGCGCCCCCTAGCGACTGGAGGAGGAACGAACATGGACCTAGTTACGTAGCCAATCAGAACGCCTCCTGAGCGCAGTGTCTTATGGGTAACTTAAGCGCCCCCTAGGGACTGGAGGAGGAACGAACATTGACCTAGTTACGTTTTACCGAAGGGTCAGTAACCTAGTAAGGAGACGAGAACAAAATCGTACGGTGCACACGTATTTTATTGAATACAACAAAGCGGCAGCAGTACAAACGAGACGATCGTATGTGATTGGATACAACGAGCAGGGTATGATGAAGATGAAGACGATCACGAAGCGACTTGCGAATGGTGACCATCGCGCCAGAGGTCGCGAACTTACGGGTGTCTCCACCGCGCCAGAGGTTCGAGGGCGAGCTTACGGGTGGAGCGACCACCGCGCCAGAGGCTCAGTACGATATGCGATAGTACGGTATACCCTTTTTCAGCAGGTTAATCCAATCGAACACGCGACAATCGTTAGCGACCAGATCGGTGTGGAAAGCGTTGACGAAAGTTCGCATAGGAGAACCGTTACAACGAAGCATGATATAAGTGACGCAATATTGTCCGCAAACGTTAGGCAGAGGACTCTGAAGTCTCGTGCTGTTATGAGTCCACTCGGAACAGTGTTTGTTCAAGAAGGTGCGGAACGCCGCGTGACGAGGCGGCAGACCGTACGAACAGAAGTATTCGCCGCGCCCATCGGAGGACAGGTACAGCGCTATCCAATGTTCGCCCGGTTCGTCGCCGTCGTCGGTGTTGCACACGAAGGCGATCGGCAAAGCGTCAATTGTTGTAGGCAGTCCATCTCTGGGTACGACGCCGCCAAAGACGGACGCGGTGTTCGGATCCATCGCCAGTAGACGGGCGATCTGCAGGGTGTCCATCTCAGTAGTCGTAGATGACGTTGCGGTTCTTGTCGATTTCCAGCACGGACTCGAATTCGGCGTAGGCGACGACGTTCACGGTGGTCCGAAGCGCTTCTCGGAAATGAAATTCTATGCGCAGGTTGCCCTTTTGTACCAGATTAAAGCAGGGACCGTCGCACTGGTCGGGGGTCAGGTCGAAACAGAAGAAGGTGTAGCCGTCTCGGTACTCGTCGCGAGTCAGACCGTTCCCCTCGTCCTGCCATATCTTGCCGGTCGAGGTGAACAGGCTCGCGTAGCTCCTGGCGAAGAGGTTTTCTGCGAAGTTGGGCTGGAAGGGTTTGGCGGGTATCTGACGACCGTCCACGTACACCGAGTGGAAGCTTATGGCGTTGTTCTTGGCGTGAAACGGGTTTGTGGCGTACGTGCCGTTGTAGGCGTCGTTGTCGATGCAGCACAGTACGAGACGTTTCGGCAGGGCGCCGAGGAACAGGTTCTCGTGCGTGTGCGACAGAGCTCCCGCGGGAATGGAGTACACCTTGCATTCGACGGGTCGTAACGGATACTTGACCGTGGTCCGCTCGAGAGCCTTGATGTGAGCCATCTACGCGGCCGGATTGAGGGTGGCCTTCTTGACGAACAAGGACGCGTTGACGGTGTTTATCTTGTACTCGTTGTTTCCAGCAGCCATCAGCGCAAACGAGGGCTTGCTGCGCACCAGTCGTAACTTGACGTCGACACCGTTGATCAGGAATTTATCCTGCAGAAACATATCCACGTGGAGACGACCCATCATGTCGACCACGCGACTGCCGGCTATGTACTCTCGTCGAGTCACGAACCCGGGGTTAGGATCGGGTCCGGCGGCTAGCTCGGTGGCGTGCATGCGACTAGCCTTGTCCTTGTACCACAGCTGATTCGTCAGCTGCGTCGACTTGGCGTCGAATCCGTAACCGTTCAGGGAGAGGTCGACCTGGCTGAACAGCGACTGCAACCAGTTGTTCACCGGGCCCACGGGTTCGCCCGCGTCGATATTGTTACCGTTGGGTTGCGTCACCTTCACCTGGATGTGTATCATCGTGTTGGCGAGATCCATGTAATCGTCTCCCGATCCGGGGATGAAGAATTCTATCGGTCCTCCAGAGTCCAGAGAGGCCATGGATTGATATTCCACCACGTGACTTTCGGTGATGCAGTTCTGAGTGGGGGGTACGGTAAAGAGATCCAGCTCGGTCTTGACTCCCTCGCACGACTGTCTATGCACGAAAGCCATCTTGGTCGTCGAATATGTCGGCCGCGCGTTTCTTGGACGTCCGTTTCTTGCGGCGTCGCTTTACTGCAGTGAATGTCGCCTTTACGGCCGCTCGTTTTATACGTTTACCAGGGGGGGGCCCGAATACTGCTCATCACGGCGTCGGTGACGCGTCTTTTGGCAGCCGTTTTTATGTTCTGGCCTGATAAGACGTCGCCGGCTATGCGAACGCCGGTCTTCAACGCTCCCTTGCCCAACGCCACGGCACCTCTCTTGATGAGCGGCATGGCGCTGCGCAACAGACTGCCGAACAGACTGCCCAGTCCGTGACCTCGCTGGTATTGCGCACCGGCGAAGTAGGGCAGCGCACCGCCAGCCTGGCGCGCGTAATAATCGTTGTAATTCATCAGAACAGTCCGGGCCTGCGTCGACGAAAATGAAGCGTCACCGTCACTCTGCCGTATTCGAATGGCACGCGTCGACCCATGTCGTTCCTTATATCCACCTCGATCGAGTTGAAGTTCGAGCACAACAGGGGTACGTAGTGCACGTTAGTGAAACGAGCGGACACCCTGTCACCGTGACGTCCGCTAATCGGAAGGGCGCGCAACAGAGGCGCGAGAGTGTCACCCACTATACGAGACTCCACGATGTCCGTGTAGACGTAGAGGGTGTCGAACCCCTGCGTCAGGTTCACCACATCGTCGGCCTCGATGTGGAAGGGGTACGACGAGTCGGGATGGCGGGAGTCGATGGGGAGGACGGGAGATGACGTAACCGCCTCCGGCTCGCTGGATACGGGTTCACGGAATCCTAACATGGACGCCGCCGCGCTGTGGTACGGTATGGTGAACAGGGTGTTCGCTGTCATGTGTAACGTCATTTTCTGAGTGACGGAACTATAGCTCATTTGAGCCTGTGTCTCCTCCGTCCGCATACTGTACAGTCCCTTGTTGACGTGATACATCAATGTTAACGGATCGTCGTAATACCCACACGACAACTTCGAACGTCGGGACGTGTCCGTAGCATCGATCGTGTTGAGGAATAACCAGACATCGTTCTCTGTGACGTTGTACCAAGTGTGCGGATACTGGAACTCCAACCAACCCACACTCCCACTCGCCGGTAAGATCGATGCGTTGAGGCAAGGCCGTGACGTAATGGGTCAAGGTGTTGTCGGGGTGCATCTTCATAGAAGCGTTGCTAGGCAGCGTCATGTAGAAATCAGTCGCCATTGCGTCTCAACGTGGGATTGGGCAGTAGGTAACCCAAAGAACTACTCAACAGAGCCGTCCACAGATTAGAATCGCCGTGACCTTTCGTCAGGTTGTAAATGCTGATCAGAATGACCGTGTACAAGACGACGACCTGACACAGAAACACGATCTCCTCTTTGGGACACGCGGTACCGAAAAGATGCCAGGGAGTGCTGTCTGGCTCGTTCGGTGCAGCGTCAGTACAATCATCGTCCTGCTCCACCTCTTCCTCGTCTATGATGGTGGTGCAGGTCGGTGGTGTCGTGTCGTGTGTCATTTCTCGAATGCAGTGTCGCCATGTGCGCGGCTAGTCTTTATAGTGGAGTGGACGAGTGCCCTGGCATCGATCCCGCTGTTGAAGTTGGAGGAATAGCCGAACCATTTCACCAAAGCCTCCTTTCGTCTATCAACTTTACGACGTTGCAGTACCTCTTGAACACGGTACACTTTATCGACGGGTACCGACACCTTCTGCAGCTCCAGTTCGTAGAAGGTACCCTCCAGCACTTCGCCGAGATCGTCCCGCAAGCGGTACACGGGTGGATCGGAGGGGTGAACCTCGTGTACCGTGAACATCTCTTCGCTCCAGTTCGTCTCGTAGCCCTTTTCGAACGTTCGTTTGTACTTGCTGACGCGCACGCGATCTGACACGTGCAACTTGGGCACGCCCTTACCGTCGTGACCGTACAGACGTTGCCACACCTTTTCTTGATTCTTGGCATTCACGTGTGACGGAGCCATACCGATGCTGCGGTGGGGGGCGTTGTTATACGATCGCACCAAGTCCGGAAGGATGTCGATGTACCGCCACGTCTGGTGTTGCGTGAAGTATCGCCACATGCGCGACTTCAATGTTCGGTTGAATCTTTCCACGACGCTTGCCTTCGTCTCCGCGTTGTGCGTGGAGAAGTGATGGATGTTGTAACGCTGCAATAGAGCCTGAACGGATTTGTTCAGAAATTCTTTGCCTTGATCTGTCTGCAACGTCTTTGGCCACACGTCGACGAACGTGGATTGCAGCGCTGCCACCAACGACGCCGCGGACTTGTTCTTCATGGGAACACACCAGGCCACTTTCGAGAAGACGTCGATCACCGTGAGGAGAAAGGCCATACCTTCGTTGTCGTTTTTCACTTTCGACATGTCTACGAGATCGGCCTGCCACTGCTGATGCATACCACCCACGATGACGCGGCGTCTCCTGAAATGACGTCTCGCTGGTTTGTGTAAGGTGTAGGCGTCCTGTGCCGACAACCATTCTTTGACGACCTTCCGTGGCAGGCGCGTGACGCGTCGCAAGCCGTCGACGCCGCCATAACTGCCTACCCTTTTGGGATCGAAGTAGACCTCACTCATGGGGCGTTCTCCCCTCTCTGCCATCAAAAGAGGAGGAGGACCGATGCGTTGACGGGGACGGTGACGTTGACTCCGGAGTACGACTGCTGACGAATGACGAGGAGCACGCCGACATGTACTAGGACACACACTATGGCACCCACAACGCAAGCGGTGGAACAACAACGGTCTAGTAGCGTAACCATAGTCTGAATAACACCAGTTGTATAAGAACGCCGGCTGCAACGTCACCAAGCAAGGTAAGTCCTTCAAACAATATCGCAGCGACGACGGAACGTGTCGTACCAACTTATACGTTGTTCCATCCAGCCAATGACGACGAAGCCTTGCGTGATGCGGGGGGAGGGTGGGGTGGACAAGGAATGTTCCATTCGACGAGCGAGGGGCGTTCGAATAACGCCTGTTGCATAAAACTTTGGACTATACCGTGAGCAATCATGTAAAGTCCACTGATAAATATCGCACCGACGACGGAACGGTACACGAGGTCCTGTGGATCGGGCGACATGACGAACACTGTGCTACGGACACGCATCGTACCATCCTATAGGGCGTCGCAACCAGCCAATGACGACAAAGCCTGGCGTGATTCGGGGGGTGGGGTGGGCATGGTATGTTCCATTCGACGGCTCCGACGGGCGAGGGGTGTCCAACTTAGCGACCTTCGTGCACTACCTGCAGCAGCAGCACGCGGAGTAGTAGTTGACCGACGAGAGGGAGTGACCGTCGGCGCCGGACGTATGTAGGCTCTCCTGGAGACGTTACCGACCAACGCCATGGGTAGGTTGATGGCACGGAGTTGTCGTGCGAATGGCTGCCAACCCGTCGGATCGGTCGTTCTCTTACGCAACAGATCATTAACGAGATCCACCACGTTACTGCCGACAACCGGCATGCCCTCGTGTATCAGTTCACCGCGAGCGGTCCACGCGATATCTCTCTTGAGATGCTCCATCAAACGGCTGGCTTTGGCCTGCATGGTCCTGGGAACGGTGGCCAAGACGGTGGCCTCCAGTCCGCTAATATGAGCTCGTACTGCACCCTCCGACCCCGACCCCGGCTCCACCTCCGACTCGTTCACCGTGACCACGCGTAGCGGTTCCTTGATGCGTTTATCGGTCAAGACGTTGTATCGCTGCAACACCAGTGTCACCTTGGTCCCGTCGTCTAGGTCCTTTCTATCGAGGATGGTCTTCATCTCGTCATCGAGGGCTTGCACCTTCTTGCCTAAGGTGTCGGTCGCGGGTGGGGGTGGGGGTGACCGAAGCGTGTCCAACAGGCGCGGGTCCACCAAGGCCATCTTGCGTGCGTGTTCCATGTATCTACCTTTTGGTCAGCACCTCTCGGAGCAAGGGTAGCAAGACCGAACTTGCCAACGGTGCTAGGAAGGCCGATAGGAAACCGTCGCTCTGTCCCTCGCCAACCTGCGGTTGCAGCAAGATGCGTCTTCTCCTGGCAGCGGGCGTTCGTCTCTGAGCCAACTCGCGTAACTTCGACCTGTATTTATTCAATCGTCGCCTCTGTAAAGCGGTCAATGGAATGTTCTTTGTTAGTATGTTGTAGGCACTCTCGGCTAGTGCACACAGCAGATGGGCGTCGGCGTTGGCGATGATGGCCTTTTTCACTCTGTTGTTCTTGTACCTGGCCAGAGTCTGTATGCACAAAATGTGTTTCTTCACGAGGGCAGACATGGTGCGAATGAAGAGAAGAGTCACGCGTTCGGTCTTTTATACCTTCGGCAAGTACACGTACTGAACACCGTCGTATGGAAAGATGGCCGTGCGCAGACGCATGTCCTCGGGCGTGTCCTGTTTGAGATCGACGAATAGATAACCGTACGGTACCGACGTGGCGTCTTTAAACGCCTCTTGCACGAACTTGCCGCGTCCCGGATACATCTGTCGAGCCAAGTTCGCCATCTGCGATGCGTCACGTGGATTCTTTAACACCACCATGTACTGCGAATTCAGACTGATAGTGCGACTCTCTTTGTTTTTAGGGAACAGGTTCTGTACGAGATACAGCACGGACGTGTTCCTGTGGTGACTTTTTTTAGTGAACAAGGTCGTGACCCGTTCGTCCGTTTCTGCCATTAGATCGTCTATGACGATGAGGTTCCTCGTTGTCGGCCGCCGTCGGTAACCCTTCCTCGAATCGCACGTGACCCAAGTCCGTCGTTGCGTAAGCCTCTTGCCATTCTCCGTAACACCACGTTATTTGTTCGGGTGGTGGATCGATCATCGCAGCGGCGTGACGCAACATACGCGTCACGAAAGTACTCTTGCCGCACCCCGTCGGTCCGGCGACGATGCACGTGAAGGGGTGTTTCCATCGTGCATCCATGATTGCGTATGAAACAAGTGCAGCGTGCATCGCCTTTTCTATACGTCCACCGGACCCGTGGTCACCCCGTCCTCGTGCACCACGCGTTTGGCGTAAAAGTAGGTGAGGGCAGCCCGTTCCTGCACGTACGTCAACACGGTAGATTTATGCACCCGGAAACCACGGTTCGCTCCACTTCCGCTCCGACGGTTGGTGAGCACCGCCAGGAACGCATCCTTGTCGATGGTGTTGTGCCGTTTGTTCAGTCCTTTGGTGCTGTACTTGTCGGTGGCTCCGAAACAATAGTACGTCTTGCTACACAACCCCACGAACCCGGCACCGGACCACTCGACCTTGAACAGACCCGGTGTCCTCTTGTCGAACGCTCTTCGCGCCTTACAGCACGCCTCGTCTCCGACCCACGGTCGATTGGCGAGTCGACAGGGCACGTACTCATTCCGATGTTCGTCGCAAAATTCGGATGGGAGCCATTCGGAGCGGTGCTGGAAGTAATGTTCTCGAAGTCCTGGGGTTACGAGGTCATCAACGGACTCGCCGGTCAAGGCCAAATAGGCCTGTCCATCTCGCAGTACTGGAACAGAGGTCGCTCCAGGTACCTGTCGCTAAAGTCGTAATATAACTGCAACATGCGCATCTTGGTATACTGCAGAACGAAGAATCCCACATGTAGGGGTAGGGCGTACGTGACGGTTTTCTTGTTCATCTCTATCTCGTACGCATCGTCGACGACGTTCTCGAGTTGTCGGAACCGTTTATCGTTGACCTTGAGCGATGCCGCCTTCTCCGTGCAGTAGCTGACGTCGCGATGTCGGTCAACGTTGGTGATGGTCTTTCCGTAGCCCGAGTTCCCCAGCAACTTCATGGTGTCCGCGATGATGGTCTTGTCTTGGTGGACGTCGCCCTCGCGTCGGGCCTTGGACACTGCATCGCCGAACTGCCGGAAACACGGAATAGGATCGTATTCGATGACTTGGTACACGTGCAGCACCTCGAGACCGCGGTCCAGATACCATCGCAGCAGTGGCGTTGCGAGCAGTATCTTATCGCCGCAATAACTACCCACGAGCATGCGTCTCGGAGTTTTCATTATGTTGTGCTCTTCGGCGTATCGGCGCATGAACGGACCGAGATCCTCGCGTATCATACTGATGTTCTTGAACACGGGCTGCATCTCGGCAAAGTGCTCGCGCAATTCTTCCGGTACGCGAATGTCGCACTCGATCATGCCGAACACGGTTCCTGCACGCACTCCGTTCAGGATCTGTTGCGACGTCATCGTCCATCGCACGTGTCGACGTCGGGGAAATGCAGCATCCAGACACTTTCGTACGGCCGGGGTTCGTCTCATCTCTTTCCACTCGCATTCCCACAGCTCGACGACTGTGACAAAGTGACGTAGGTAGGCGGTGGTCTTTCGGATCTCGGCGAGCAGTTGCGCCATGGGTTTCCCGTTGACGGCGTTCACCTCTTCTCGGTTGCACGAGCAACCGTGAAAAAGCACCCTTGGAACTGATAAGCCATCTTCGTCTCGCTGCACCATCCGTCCACCCGATGTTTGCCTATTCTCTTCTCTCGTCCGTTGATCTGATGCCGTATGGGACGTCCCGTGCGTTCGGATTCCCACGTCAACCATTCTGCAGCCATCTGTCCGTACAGCTGCGCCGATTCGGGGCGGAAGTCGTTCTCCACCCGTCGTCGCGTGCACCATCCCATAGGCATGTCTTGCATAAGTGACCACAGATACAGTGCTTTCGCATCGTATCCGACGATCGATCGACACGGACGAGCAACCTCTCCGTACTCGTTCTGATGTAGCGTGGTGACCCCTTTCTCGTGATAGCGGTGAAAAATGATCGAAGGCCCGCCTACAATGTTATCTTTGACGAGGTCGTGCAGATCTTTATTCTTCTCGTTGAAGATGGTAAAGTAGGTCTTCTCTGGAAGGTCGTTGAACAGGTACAGCAGGGTCAGACCAGGTACGCTGATACCTTGCTTGAACATGTCTATTCCACGTTGTCGATAGAAGGCAAATTGTCTGTCGATGGTCTGTAGAAAGGGAACCACGTCCCTGTTGTTGTACCAGACGAGAAAGTCGCGCAACGTCGTCATGCCATTGACGCGCCAGGCCTCCTGACAACTGGCGTAATCCTCGTCTGAAATACCTTCGTTCTTCAGTCGACTGAAGAAGGCCTCTTTCGGTGGAAGAGCGGTGTCGTCGGTCCATGTACTCGTACGGGAAATGACCTTTCGTCACCTCGCATCCGTACGCTTTCAAATACTTGGCGTAGCTGAACCCGGGGGCTATGTAGTTGATCATGTCTAGGAATTTCAGCTGATCCGTCGAAAGACACATGAAAGTGTTGTTGCGTTTGATGACGAACATTGACCCGACGCCGTCGTTCTCGACTTTCTTGTTGACCTCTTGCTCCCTCTCTTCCTCTTCCTCGTCTTCTTCGTGTTCCTCTGTCGTTGCAGTCGTCAGGAAGTACGGTATGAGGAACTGTTTGATGACATTGACATCATACTTCCACGAATTGAACCCGATGACAGGTAACTGACGCATCCATCCATACAGTTGTCCCATCAGCGTTTTGTACGGATTGGTTGCCGGTCGAGCGTCCTTGTCGGTGGCTGACCGTGCAGCCTCCTCCCGTTCGTCCCATTTCGTCAGCTCTTCTGCGAGTTGTTCCAACACATTATCGTATGAGTCTTTGATCTACTCGTACGCGGCCTCACTCATCGATTGCAGGATAGTCATCATGGTGCTCACCAACTTGTTGCTGTCTCCGTCCGTAACGATGCATGTCACTTGTTCGTGTCCGGGTACGTTGGATGCCACGCTGACGCTCAGCGGGACGTGACGCGCAACCCAGTGAACCTGGTCACTGTCCGACGGAAGGTGTTCGGTGTCGAACCAACACTCAAAGTCGAAGGTGGCTCGGTACGGATAGTACTGCAACGCTTCGGCCACTCGGATGTTCTCGTCGGCCAGTCGTTCGAACACCGATGGAGACGAATGGTACACGCCACCAGGATAGACTCGGCGCACACCCCCCGTACTCGTGCTCTCGTGGTTGCGTAGATGCCATGCGTCTTTCCACAACGAGTCCCCACACTTCCGACATCTGTACGAGTGACAGTACATGCGTCTATCCTGGATGAAGGAAAAATGCGTCCCGTGAAGATTGAGGTAGAGTGTGTCAGGGTATTACATACCGAGCGACGAACGAGTTCTGCGGTTGGCTGTCCATCCTCTCCATCCGGTTTTACGAGACTGTACACACACACGTTCGTTTGGAACGTGGTCTCTACACGATAGAGGTCGTCCATCGTGACCCCGGCAAATGCTTCCATGGGTACACCGTCTTGAGCGTAAGTCTCGTACAGCGTCTTCACCGCTGGTGCCAATTGGCGTACGTCACATCCTCGATGCAGGGCCAGACATCGGAAGAGACACAGGTTGTCACTGTACCTCTTGCTATACTTGGGCTCCTTTTCCAATCCGATGACGGCTTTGTTCTTCTTTATGTAGACTGGAAGGGCGATCATTCCTACACATCCTATCGGATGATCGATGATGCGATTGACGAAAAATGTGACATTGGTCACGAGTTCGCACACCCACGCCGAATCCGGTCTTTGATTGATGGCCCATTGCAAGACGTCGGTTTCTCGGATGCGTTCGAGGAAGTCATCAAAGTCCTTGCTGTTGGTGATGAGACTGGGCTCGTCCAGGTAGCGTCCACAGCAGTTGCACGAGGAATGGTAGTACTTGTATTGACCCGTGTTCTTGTTCCTCAGAATGAACCCGTAACTGAGGTTAATCTTGAAAGCGTTGGTCTGTTCCTGGAACATGTTCGTCAACGGCGTCTCTAGAACGGTCGTGTCTAGAGTCGTTAATCTGTAATCGTACCTGCACTGGAGAGGACCTCTCGTTACACGTGTCCGTACGGGTGACCAGTGTGCTCGTACGACATCTAACAGTTCCGTCGACAGGTTGTCGGCGAAGGGGAGTCGAGCAGGTGGGTCAATGGGGTCTTCGTCGGTAACGAGTGGATGGTGGGGTGTGGTGTCTTCCCTGTTTGATCTCTTCGGTGATGGTGGCTTCTTGACGACGCCGGTACACGTGGTTCGTGCGTGTCTGTTCAGGATGTCGCGTCTATTGAAATGCTTTCCACATTTCGCACATGTGTACACTGTGGTCTGTTTTCTATTACTGCTACTGCTACTGCTAAGACGACATACGGACCTAACATGACGCTGCAGATCGTTCCATCTCACAAAGGTTGCATCGCATTTACACGAATATTTCGTTCGCTTTGCCTGGTCGCTCGGTGGCACCACTATTGGTTGCGCCACCGAATACGTGTGTTCGTTCACTGCCGGTGTCGAATGACTCGCTACGTGGCGTGTTAGCTCTGCATACGTGTCGAGGGCCAGTCCGCAGTGACGACATAGATGACGTTTCATGGTGCTCTACGCGTCTACAACTGAGAGACAGCGGTCCTTAGTACAGCTATATAGTACGTGTGGTGGTGGTGGGGTGGTGGTGGTGGTGGTGGTGGTGGTGGCTGGTGATTGGTGACGGGTGTATGACCTAAGGTGTTATCCTGTGGTGTTGGCTACTGTGTGTCCACTATCGATGGCTACGGGTTCTCTTTCAACTATGTAGACCGTGGCAACACCACTGACAACACGTTTCAATCATTGTATGACTTTTTATTGAGTATAATGTCATATACATATACATATACATATATACACGGTTAGACTTATATAATTACTATGATGACTTGATGGTTTGTGGGATTGTTACATCCTCGACAGTGACCACTAGCTTACGATCGGTTATCGACACGCCAGTGGCTAGTAACATGGTTATTAACTTGTGGGCTTTTACACCGCGACAGAGGTTACGTACAATGATGATGATGATGATGTACTATATATATATATAAGTCTGTATGTATGTATATATGTATATATATAGCAATTACTCTATGTCATGCAACTACAATATGAGAGAGACTAAATACCATATATGTCATACAATAAAAGAGAGAGAGAGCGACTAAATACCATACAGTTCGACACGTTACACTAAGCTAATGTTATTCATACGACTTTCCGTTGCAAACGGTGCTTCTTAATAATCGTGTGTTTCTATCATATAATCAATAATTATCTGAATTAATATATGTAATGAGCGTTTCCTCTCGTCTGTTGCTAGTACGGGTGCTTCCTCCTCCTTCTCCTCCTCCTCCTCCTCCTACATAAAAGAAATAGGCCTACTGTTCATCGTGTGTCGATATAATGTATTCTAGTAGTAGCACCACTAATTCACGGCCTGCACGCCTACGCACTTCAGCCGGTAGCACAGGTACGTCATCCTACAGAACAAATTAAAATATACTAATATTCCACTCCATATTACTTAATACCACTACTACTACTACTACTACTACTACTACTACTACTACTACTACTACTACTACTACTACTACTACCTACTAACTCGGTTATGTTTACTAATAATAATATTCTGTTGACGACGTCATATACGTGGAGATCAATACTCCAGATCGCTCCCGAATGCTGGCTGGGAGTACGGGTGCCTCGTCGTCGTACACTTCAATCTACATAACACCAATAATACAATGTTCATATACCGTGGTTATAATGTTACTCCTACTTAACAACAATACTACTACTAATGTTCATATACCGTGGTTATACTAACTCACTCCTGACTACTGTTCACAACCAAAGGCTATCGAGACGGATGTTACTAAGAGCATACGCCATCATTATTTCTTGGAACGTTGCCGACAGCATCGTAGCTGCCAGTGTTTGGCAAACGTCCACGGTAACTTCCTCTACCGTGGATGTGGCGGTTGCCCACCACTGATTCGTTATGATTTGCGCAATGGTTTTCTCCATCTTCATGAAACACACCTTGCGCGATTGGTCGGCAGCGGACTCATCCTCATCGTTGTCATCGTCCTCAATGGTCGACGTCGACGTCGACGGCTTCGGTTGGGTGATGGTGTGTTTGTCTGCTATGCGGTCGCACCCGCCGTCTTGCTTCAGGACGACGGTTTCGTCCGGGAATACGTACATTGTGATTGGCACTGACATTGTCCTCTGACCCTCCGTACTTTGTGTGAGTGGTGGCGAAGCGGGGCTGAACGTGAAGTCGGCGTCATCGTCATCATCCTCGTGAGCGGGGGATGAGGCGATAGCATCTTCATCATCATCATGAGCGGGGGATGAGGTGATAGCATCATCATCATCATCAGACACATCTTCGTACAGCGGTCCCCACGGTAGCTCCTGCGCTGCTGGTGGCGAGTCGCAGCGGTGCTCCACCACCACTCTGGTGTCGTCATCTGCATGGGCTGTTTTCTGTCGTTTCCACGATGACGTCACCTCCTCCTCATCCTCATCATCCGCCTCATACATGTCCGCCAACTGACGTTTGTACGCTCTCTGCAGTTGCGTCAGACCAGTCTATTGAACAGAAAGAATTAGTTACATTCGGCATATTTTCATCCGCGTCGCCCTGTATATCGCTGTATCGTTCGTATATACTCTTTCTAACCAATTCTGTCACTTGGTGACGCCAGTGCATGTTCCCACACGTTGCGATGACATCTATCGATAGCCACCGCAAGACGTGCATGACCATGCTGGACGATGGTACGTAACGCTCCTTATTGTCGTCCTTTAAATTCAATATGCGGTTCACCTCGTCACAGGCATATCGAACGCTGGCGACCTCTAGCGCCTTATAGAAGTTATTTTCGTTCGTCATGGCTTCGGATCGATCACGTATCCTATCCACACCACTCACCATAGTCTCCATATCATCGCTACTGCTTATCGATATGACATCGGGCTGTGACGTGCTATCCTCCTCCTCGTCATCTGTTATTATAATTAATGGTGGCGGTGAACAACTGTCCACCGAGGAGGAGAATAGTATCTCAGAACTATTAGTACGTAACCATTCCATTACCTTCGCGCTTCCCTCCCTGACGACGTCACTGCTTGCAGTAGCTGCAGCAGCGGCGGCGGCGGCGTCAGCCTGTCAACAGAATCACACGGTGACTACTTCCAAGTCTGACACCGTGTAATTTACATACTGTCCCGCTACGCGTTTCCTAATGGTCACCATGACTCGGGCCCCTCGCAACATGTCCAGTGCTGCATACCGCTCGGCGTCTGACTTCATGCTCATGTAGTCGTTACCCGTGAATCCCAACACCTGGACAGCCTTGTCATTAAATAAGGTTGCCCACACTTCACTGCCAATGGCGTCTTGTAGGAGGATACGCATAGCGAACTGATACACTACACCACGCTGCCATCGATGGATCGGACACATATACCCATTGTTTTCAGGGGTCACACGTTTCTTACACTGCTGACATGATGGATATACGATATATTTCTCTTGAACAGCACATTGTACTATGGTTAACGGACGTGTAAATATATAATTTCCGTTACTTACCTCCTTCTCGAGTCGGCTGACTGTCATATTCATGTCGAGTTGTTGGGCGGCCATTTCTTCTTCTCTGGTGATGCTGGTGTTCTAGACGTGTGATGTGTGATCGGAGAGCGATTGTATGCCTCGTTCACTCTGCGCCGGGTTTATATAGCCCTCTCACTGACTGTGGCGCGCTTTCTTATCACAACCCTTGGTCGCGCACGTGATGCTGCTATTGTGTGCTGGATGTCTGGTATCTCGCTGTACTCTGTTCACCGGTCTTGTCATCGACTCGCGTTACGTCAGGCCATCGTTTCGCTGTGGGGGGAGTCTTATGCAATCGAATGAACTCGCGTACTCGCATGAGTATATGTCCTAGCATGTTCTGACCGGCTTGACCACTGTATGTCAGTGCACTCCAGTATCCTTCCCGACTCCTTACCCATTCCTTCAACTCGGATTCCCGTGTGTCTAACAGTCGTTTACGTACGGTTGAATCGCGATATTTAACAGCAACTAACGCATACATTACTGAATATCGTTGTTTGTTCCATTCTGCGCGTAACTGCTCATTTTCTCGTATGCTCTTGCTGAGGTGTTTCGCCTGTAGACCCGTGCGCGTGGAAAGCATTTTTTCTGCGGTCTGCATGTCACCGTGATGCATGCATTTACGCCACTGGTAAGCACTTTCAACACTGGTAAATTCTCTATTCCACACATGTATCCTGCACGCGTAGAAATTAGACAGATAATTTTTACTGCCTCTAAAGTGTATAGGACGATTCATGGTGACTTTATGACGTTAAATTGTACAGTTACTGTCTTAACTACACGCCGTTCTAGCGCTGTCGAGTACTCATAACCCCCGCTTTTTCCTTGCGTGATGGATGCCCGGTGTCGGTAAGCTGACAGTTGCCGACCGCTTATCTGTTTTCTGATTAGTGTGGTATTGTTCCTCGGTTTACGCCAGCTGTCTGGTTTATTTCTAGCATGGTATATATAGCTGCTGCGTTCGTCGTGTCGTCATCACAACCGCCATTGCCTTCGTCGTCGTCGTCGTTTACTAGATCATGCCTCTCGTCGTACCGCTAGAATACTTCGCAGATGTATTGATCGTTATGGATCTCATGGGAGATTCACTGCTGCCTATACTGCTTCGTGTGTGAGTATTTATATTTATATTTAATATATATATATATATATATTTATACTTTCTTAGCTCTACATAGCTCTACATAGCTCATAACTGTTCACTTTACATACTGTTCTATCGTTCCTGTGTATACATGTCTCGCTGAGTGTTCGTCGAGTCCACGTTCCAAGTTCCATATGTAGCGGCTTGCCTAGCGATAACGCCTGCCAGTCGATAGGTTTCGTATTACATATCTCTCTCGTTGCTTGGTTACGTCTGTTATATATATAGATGCCTATGCATATTCTCACTCTGGTTGTGTCCTTTACTTACAGCATACCTCGATTTCAATGGCCTCGCGTGATGGTCGAGCTCCTCGAGGTCACCACGAACCGTCGGAACAGTCAGGCCACCGTCCTATTTCGCGATCAACTCTACGACGCCGGTCTCATGATCTCTTTCATGGACCACGTCAGTCGTTGGCGTCACGTGCTGTCTGACGTGCGTCATTACATCGGTGGATATCGCGCCCCGGCCACCGCACCTGAATCCTGGGACAACGAATGCGACTCCTCTGCAGCTCTCCTCGACCATAGGAGGCTGTGGGGGAGTGTCATGCAAGAGTTGTTGCTGTTGCATGTCCCATTGCCCCTAGAACCTGCTTTCGTCCACCTTCACAGAGGTCCCATCAATCGCTCGGCACTGCACCGTCGCCGCACATCGGTTCCGCTACGAATCGCCTTGGCTAAAAAACTAACAGCCCGTTGCGTTCGCCGTTCCTTGTTAACGGCGTTCAATCGGTCGTGTGAACACGTCTAACAACGCACATTTTAATGTTTACCTTCTTTTACTTATACTGTTTTAATTTCTATTTCATTGTACTTGTGCTTCTTTTTCGTGTATTAAATTTTACATCGCCTTATATTCCCGTCTTGTATTGCGTTCTTGTTCCAACTGCGTGTTGGTATATTATACACATAGTCATTGTTCCCCTGCTACATTTTCTTTAATTAACGGTTCGGTTTCAATTGACCAGTGGTTAACTTATAGCCACGCATGTCGGCTACCTATTACATATAACTTCATCGCATTATATTTAACAGTTTCATATATATATATATTACATTTTGCTTGAGTTTATATAAATTCCCGTCTTGTATTGCGTTCTCGTTTCCCTTGCACTGGTGTGTGCATAATATACACATAGTCCATTTTCGTCCTGCTACATTTTCTTTAATGAACGGTCCGATTTCCGTCGTGCAGCGGTTATATTATAGCCATGCATGTCGGCTAATTAATACATATTACATCATCGCCTTATCTTTACCAGTTTTACTTTTATTACGTCTTATGTCCACTCCATATAACCGGCTATAACATGCCTCGGTCCCACATCAATGTCGTCACTGCAACATAGTTGCTGTTTTTTCACTGATTAGCTCGACTCCCTTGCTACATTGTTCAGATTGGCGTCCTTTGATCTCGCGCTACGGCTCACAGCTGGATAAACGCTTCGGCTTACAGTTAACTCCAGTCGTTCGGGCGTCCAGTTAGTATTAGCTCGCCACTCGGACTGGTCACTCCGTTCGGGTCAAGGTCAAGGTCACGTGTTGACGTGGGTGGGTGGGTTGGGTGGGTGGGTGGGTGGGTGGGTGATATTACGTGTATTTTCTTTGTTCCTATGTCCACTATCGATGACTCCTGGTTATCTTTCGTTCCTCCTCCAGTCGCTAGGGGGCGCTTCGGTTACCCAGAAGGCACTGCGCTCGGCTACAACCGTCAGGGGCGCTCTGATTGGCTGCGCGCGCAACCGGAAGCGGAAGTCGTTCATGCACATGGTCGCCGCCGTGGGGGTCTCAGAAACCTCCACCTACTACTGTCCACGTACACTGCCTGGAAGCCGATGGCGTTGTTTTTTGAATGAAACGGATTCTTTTCGTACGCGCCGTTTTATGCATCGTTATCGATGCAGCACAATACCAGACGTTTCGGCAGGGTACCGAGGAACAGGTTCTCGTACGTGTGCGACCGAACACCTGCGGGAATGGAGTACACCTTGCAGTCGACGGACCGCATCGGATACTTGACCGTGCTCCTCTGGAGAGCCTTGATGTGAGCCATCTGTACGTTCGGATTCAGGGTAGCCTTCTTTGCAAACAAGGTGGCATTGACTATGTTTATCCTGTAATCGGGGTCGACCCCACCAGCCATGATCACAAACGCAGACTTACTGCGCACCAGTCGTATCTTGACACCGACGCCGTTGATCAGGAATTTATCTTGCAGAAACAGATCCACGTGTAGACGACCCATCATGTCGACCACTCGACTCCGTACAATGTTCTCTCGTCGAGCCACGAACCCTGCGTTTGCCGCGGCTCCGTCGACTATTTCGACGGCATCCATATGAGTGGCCGTGTCCTTGTGCCACAGCTGACCCGTCAGCTGCGTGACCTTGGCATCGGTGCCGTAACTCCGCAGCGTCTCGATGTAAGCACGATACGCGTACGTGTTGGTCGAAGGGGTCACGAGCGTACCGTTCAGGTAGACTTCGACTTGACTGAACAGCGAATGCAGCCAGTTATTTACTGGCCCGACGGGGTCGACCACGTCGAGATCGTCCCCATTGGCTCGCATCACCTTTACCTGCACGTGTAGCATCGTGTTGGCGAGATCCAGGTAATCGTCTCTAGATCCAGGGATCAGGAATTCTATCGGTCCAACCGAGTCCAGACAGGCCATGGGCTGATGTTCCACTACGTGACTGTCGACTATGCTGTTCTGAGTCGGGGGTACGGTAAAGAGATCCAGCTCACTCTTGACCCCCTCGCACGACTGTCTATGTACAAAAGCCATCGTCGTTGTCGAATATGTCGGCCTCACGTTTCTTGGACGTCTGTCTCTTGCGCTGTCTCGTCGCCGTGATACCTCCTTTCTTCGCAGACGCGCGTTTTGTACGTTTACGAGGTCGCACGCCAGGGATCTCAAGGCCACGCAGCATGGCCCTACCAGCGTCCGTGACGCGTCGTTTGGTTACCTTTTTAATATTCTGTCCAGATAAGACGTCGCTAGCTATGCGTACGCCGGTCTTCAACGCTTCTCTACCCAACGCCACGGCACCTCTCTTGATGAGTGGCATGGCGGTGCGCAGCAGACCGCCAAACAGACTGCCTAGTCCGTGATCCTGCTGGAATTGGCCACCGGCGAAGTAGGGCAGCGCACCACCCGCCTGACGCGCGTAATATTCGTTGTAATTCATCTTCAGAACAGTCCGGTCCTACGCCGTCGAAAATGAAGCATCACCGTCATTCTACCGTACTCGAATGGTACGCGCCGTGCGGTGTCGTCTCTTATATCCACCTCTATGGTCCCCGAACTCCTTGCGCAACAGAGGCGTGTAGTGAACGTTAGTGAAATTATCGGATACCGTGGCGCCGTGAACTCCGCGAACCGGGAGGCATCACAACAACGGCATGAGACTGTCGCCGACGATGCGAGACTCCACGACGTCCGTGTAGACGTAGATGGTATCGAACCCTTGATTCATGTTCACCACGGTATTGGCCTCTTGACGGAAAGAGTACGGGCTATCGGTAGTCTTTGGTTTGGGTTTCAAAGTCACGGTGGCTGACGGCGTGAGACTTAGCTCCGGCGGGTAGGATTGATTGTTTTCCTCTCCTACTCTCGGGTGGGTGTACACGCGTGTATCCCTATCTCTCACTGGACGGGTGACAAGCGACGGATAGAATCCCAAATGGTACCCATTGCACTGTGATAAGGCATGGTGAAGTCAGTGCCCGGTGAGTGATGGTACTATAGCTCAATGTTGCCCGCACCTTATCCGTCGACATGCGTTTCAGCGCCTTGTTGGCGTGGTCCAACAATAGGTGTTATCGGGGTGCACTTTCATGGAAGCATTGCTAGGTAGCGTCAGATAGAAATCAGTCGCCATTGCGTCTGAACGTGGGATTGGATAGTAGGTAACCTAAGGAACTGCTCAACAGAGCCGTCCACAGATTAGAATTCTCGTGACCTGTCGTCAGGTTGTAAATGCTTATCAGGATGACCGTGTACAAGACGACGACCTGACACAGAAACACTATCTCCTCTTTGGGACACACAGATGCCAAGGAGTGCTGTCTTTCTCGCTCGGCGCATCAGTACTGTCCTCTGTGTCTTCTTCTTCTTCTTCTTCTTCTTCTTCTTCTTCTTCTTCTTCTTCTTCTTCTTCTTCTTCTTCTTCTTCTTCTTCTTCTTCTTCTTCTTCTTCTTCTTCTTCTTCTTCTTCTTCTTCTTCTTCTTCTTCTTCTTCTTCTTCTTCTTCTTCTTCTTCTTCTTCTTCTTCTTCTTCTTCTTCTTCTTCTTCTTCTTCTTCTTCTTCTTCTTCTTCTTCTTCTTCTTCTTCTTCTTCTTCTTCTTCTTCTTCTTCTTCTTCTTCTTCTTCTTCTTCTTCTTCTTCTTCTTCTTCTTCTTCTTCTTCTTCTTCTTCTTCTTCTTCTATGGTGGTAGTTGCGGTGGTGAAGTCCTGTGTTGTCGTCTCGTCTGTCATCGCTCTAATGAAGCGACGCCAGACGGACGGCTAGCCTTTATAGTGGATGAGTGCCGTGGCATCTATCCAGCTGTTGAATTTGGAGGAGTAGTCGTACCATTTCACCAAAGCCTCCTTTCGTCTGCCTACGTTGCGTCGCTGCAGCACCGATTCCACTTTATCGGCGGGTACCGACACCTTCTGCAGCTCCGGCTCGTAGAAGGTGTCGTCCAACACTTCACCGAGATCGTCGTTCAATCAATACACGGGTGGATCGGAGGGGTGAACCTCGTGTATGGTGAATATTTCTTCACTCCAATTCGCTGCGTAGCCTTTTTCGAACTTACCCACGTACTTACTGATGCGCACGCGATTCGATACACGGAACTTGGGCACGCCCTTACCGTCGTTACCGTACAGACGCTGCCACACCTGTTCTTGATTTTTCCAATTCAACTGACACAGAAACACTATCTCCTCTTTGGGACACACAGATGCCAAGGAGTGCTGTCTTTCTCGCTCGGCGCATCAGTACTGTCCTCTGTGTCTTCTTCTTCTTCTTCTTCTTCTTCTATGGTGGTAGTTGCGGTGGTGAAGTCCTGTGTTGTCGTCTCGTCTGTCATCGCTCTAATGAAGCGACGCCAGACGGACGGCTAGCCTTTATAGTGGATGAGTGCCGTGGCATCTATCCAGCTGTTGAATTTGGAGGAGTAGTCGTACCATTTCACCAAAGCCTCCTTTCGTCTGCCTACGTTGCGTCGCTGCAGCACCGATTCCACTTTATCTGTGGGTACCGACACCTTCTGCAGCTCCGGCTCGTAGAAGGTGCCGTCCAACACTTCACCGAGATCGTCGTTCAATCGATACACGGGTGGATCGGAGGGGTGAAGCTCGTGTATGGTGAATATTTCTTCACTCCAATTCGCTGCGTAGCCTTTTTCGAACTTACGCTTGTACTTACTGATGCGCACGCGATTCGATACACGGAACTTGGGCACGCCCTTACCGTCGTTACCGTACAGACGCTGCCACACCTCTTCTTGATTTTTCCAATTCACCTGTGACGGAGCCATACCGATGCTGTGGTGGGTGGTGTTGTTGTACGATTGCACCAAGTCCTGCAGGGCGTCGATGTATCGCCACGTCTGGTGTTTCGTGAAGTATCGCCACATGCGCGTCTTCAACGTACGATTGAAATGGGCAGAACAAATCTTCCGTGAGTCTAAGTGCCACGTGTCACCCATTGATTGGCCGACCGTGGAACGGTTCAGCAAACCCGGAGCAGTCCGCACGTTGAATGGGTAGAGATAAACCTAGCCTTTGTTCCCGAAAGCACCAACACCACTAACGTGCTGGTGGAATGTGCCTTAACGTTGTGAATACAGCTACAGATTTGATCAAACCAGATGCAATTATTGGTCCGTTGCAGGGACGAGCGAAGTGAATATTGCACGAGGAAAGCCGGCGTACATGAGTTCGTTGTACACCAGCACCAATGTGGCTTCCAGAAGTAATGACGGAGCGTATGGCACGATATTTCGTACACAGAGGGGAAACCTGGCGTGGTGGGCAGTAGACTTCGGGCAGGAGAGAGCCCGGGTCACAAGAGTACGTGTCACCAACATATTGGACGAGCTATATCGTGGTAAGTGTTTGAAATGTATTTATGATGAACCAATATACACAACTACACTGTGCGTGTTAATATCGTGAAACCAGAACTTTGCGAGAGCCCACTGTACGCCCGGAGACGCTACTTGTTCATGGCAGCGAATGTCACCAACTACTTCCACGTGGCGGAAGTAGAAGTGTTTGACGGTAAGCTAATGAAATGACACACGCACGCACGCACGCACGCACGCACGCACGCACGCACGCACGAACGCAAGCGTACACACACACACACACACACACACACACACACAAACACACACACACACACACACAAACAAACACACACACACACACACACACACACACACACACACACAAACACACACACACACACACACACACACACACACACACACACACACACACACACACACACACAACTGTCATCGTCGAACCAGAAGCGCACTGAAGACGATGAAACCCACCGATATTCAAAATTCAACATCTGTATGTTTATAATATAAATAAATTATGTTTGCAGTCCTTTGGTGGAAGGAGCAAATATAAGTAAATCAGCTGCGTATAACAGGTGATTAATCATCTGCCCAATTCGCTTGTTGAATGGTCGAACAACCCGATTGATTTAATATGTTGTAGACATCGACCCAAATTGGTTGAAAATTACCGGGTATCGCAACGACTACAACGTGTCTGTCCTCGTTGATGTGAACAACGCCACCTGTCAGCAAGTGACAACGCCTCATTCCGACAAATCGTTCCGCCTAGAGGTCGAGTTGCCGCCTGCCCACGACCATCTGACTGTGACCGCCGTGCTGGACGGAGGAGAGTGCCTCGATTTCCCGGCGACGATGGTGTACACGATGAGTGATCAGTCAGCTATGCTCCCCTATCACAACAACCCTTCGTTCTGCGACAACGTGCCGGGGGAATGCGTCTTCGAGTGCGACTGCAGCTCCATGCCGTGTGAACGCGTGTTTCTCGTCATCCTGAGCGCCCCCACCGGGCCGCGGAAGTTGTGTGAAATATTTATTAACTAGAGTCTGCCCGTTGGCTACCGGTTCTTTCATCTTTCAACAACATGGTAAAGTTTATTAAATATCAACAGGAGAAACATACTGATAATTGAGATATTTTGTAAACACCAAAATCGTTTTAATACAGTCCTATAATTAACGTTCCGCAATTGGCTTACATGACATTAATTCTATTTGATTAACTTTTGAGTCGAGTTCTAAGGACATTTACCATTTACCGTTGTTTTTGATGTTAGAGAAGCCGTCTCATACGTAAAAACGGAAGCGGATCGCAAGTCTGTCTTCAGGGTTTAGAAAGGTTCGATTTCGATGTTTTCGATTTTGTAGCTTTTTAAAGCCACACTGTGCAATCTAAGTTCAAAAAAGCTTATTGTTAGACTGGGCACACATCATATGCATGTAAATGATTGTTTATTGGTAGAAGTATATCTTCCTTGACAGCACAACTCATATTTCCATACAAACTGTACACGGTTGGCAGTATTTAGCCGCCATATGGTAAACCGTTTTTTAAAAACGCGTTAATATCAACAGGAGATAAAAACGCCCCGTCAAAAAGTAATAAAAGAATGTTTTTCAGTTTCTACCGACCATCCCATCAAACACTACAACCGTGCGTAGTTTAATGTGAATGATGCGTTGACAAAATAATTAAACTGATAAAAAATTTATTGTTTTTATCAAGCGAAACGAAAGTCGTGATTTTGGCGCTAAGACATACCCTCGGGCAACTAGAATCAAGAATATCACGGCACTCGTTTACTCAGAATGTGTTCTAAAAATGGGAGGTTCCGGTCATTTCTCCGATTGCCATGTTAACCAGCGCGACCGATAAACGCATGCGCAGTTCTATTTAAAAGAATCGGGTAACGTAGACTACGTGTGATGTATTAAGTGTGGCCGACATACACAGAGCTAACACAACGTGTAAAACAAACGTTTTATTTTGTCAGAAAGAGGACTAATATCCAAACAAAGGCCAACGTGTGTTACATGACATTCTCACAGCTTAGACGCAAACAGCATAGCT